>QEPC01011180.1:5662897-5677449 GCA_003113815.1 Sphenodon punctatus
CTTCCCGAGACCTTCCCCCGGCTAGCCCGGGAAGCGTGGTTCAAACTGACCCCATGTGGGTATTGAGCGTGATGAACATCTGGCGCACGCCGTTCAGACGTTCCGGGCCCTTTGGCCCCGCGGGGGGGTTGAGCGTGGTTCAGTGTGGTTCAGCGTGATCTCGTAACGCCTGAAATCACCCATTCTCTGCTAAAAAAGTCACATCAAAACCGTGGTGAATTTGAGCGATTTTATCCGCAAAAAAGTCAGCAAACAAATCACAGCGAGCATTCGATGGTTCTACGTCCAGGCGGAGGGAGACCAGACTGACCAGTCCCCTAACCACCTGGAACAGCTCAGTCAGGCGGGACTTAGCGGACGCAATGCAGGCAGCAAAAAAAACCTTCTTCGCTGTCCGCACCGCTACGGCATAGGTACGTAACCAGACTATGCCGCAACCGGTCCGCTTCAGTACGTGAGCGGTGCCAGTGTTGCTCTAACTGCCGCCCTTCCTGCTTCATCCGCCGCAGCTCACTTGTATACCATGGGGAGCTACAATGTCAGCATTTCGTGAGCAGGCACCTGGGAGCCACACAGTCAGTGGCCTCCGTCAGCCTGACATTCCACCTAGACACGAGGTCATCAAGTGAGCGGCTATCAAGGTCAGAGGAAATATCCCCTAGAACTATCTGGAACCTTTCAGGTTCCATAAGCCTTTGGGGACAATCCAACCTAACTGGTTCCACACCTTCCTAAGGGCCGACATGCGCCACAATATCCCCCCTAAGGAGATAATGATCTGTCCCTGACAAGGGCACCGTTGATACCTCCCCCACCAGCGGATCCCCCGCCTCAAGGCCTGTGCAAAAATATCGCGTCCAGGGTATGTCCTCGAACATGCGTGAGGCCCACTACTCTCTGAGACAGGTCCATGGTTGCCATGGTGGCCATGAACTCAAGCTCCGCCCCTCCAAGACTGGCGTCGGCATGGATATTGAAGTCCCCCAGAACTATTGTCCTGGGGGACCGCAAGATCACCTCCAATACCAGCTCGATCAGCGCATGTAGGGAGGCTGCCATACAGGTGAGTGCACGGTGTATCAGCAGTATCCCTACCCTGTCTCCGGCCAAATCCAAACTCAGATGGAGACCCTCTATACCCATGATAGATTGCACAGGAAATCTCCTCACAGGCCAGGCATCCTTAAAAATAATGGCGACACTGCCCCACCCTCATCCCTCCAGCCACGGCTGATGCGGCACAGAGTAACCGGCTGAAACAAGATCAGACAGCATAGGCCTCAATTCATTGTCCAGCCAGGTCTCCGTGATTATTAATTATTATTATTATAAGCATTTATATAGCGCCAGCGATGTACCTGGCGCTTTACAGAGAATAAGATAGACACGGTCCCTTAGCAACTTCCAGACCGCAGTTGACTCATTAGCTACCGACCTCGCATTGATCAGCATCAAGCCGAGGCTAGGGGTCCTCTGATCCCTAATCACACCACCACCTGCCTGGGGGTCAGTGAGTGAGACAGAAACACACCATCTGTCCTGTCTCTCAGATCGAACCCACCTCCCAGAAGAACCATAATTCCCCCAGCCCAGAACGACCTTTATGGCTGCAGACCCCGCCCCCCCGATCCGCTCCACCAAACCCCCCCCAGAGGCCGCCCCACCAGCTCCCCGAGAGAGATCCCCCCCCATCCTCTTCTGCCACACGAGGATCCATCCCTCTCAGAGGGCTGCACCCCTCCCTCACATTTTTCCCCATGTGCGTCACTTTGCCCTTGTCAATATTAAATTTCATCTACCATTTAGTTGCCCAGTCTTGCAAGATTCTCCTGCAATTCCTCACAATCCATTCAGCTTTTAACTACCTTGAATAACTTTGTGTCATCTGCAAATCTGATCATTTCATCAATTAAAAGTTAAAATCAACTTAAAATGGAAATCCATTTAATAACAAATTAAAGGGGAAGGTAATGGAGAACAACATTAGGAAGCGCCAGCAGTAGATCCTAAAAGACATGGAGAATTAATAAATTTCAGATTTTTATTTATTTATTTTTAAAAGGTGAGGAGGGAACTACTGAGATGGACATCTGGAGGGAGCAAGTTTCATGCTGAGGGACCCACCATAGCAGAGGTCTTGATCACCTGCCAACTTAAGCTACAATGGCAGGATCCCAAAACAACGGGTGGTTTCCGAGTACAGCTAACTATCAGTGCATGAGGCTCCAGGAACAGGTCTCAAATATAGCCAGGGCCTATACTCTTCAGGGTTCCCAAAACCAGCAGTGCAATCTTTAATGCCCTGAACAAACAAATGAGTCTTATTTGAATGGGACCTGGGTCTCATTGTGCCATTTTGTTTTGCTGTACATTATTATGGATTCACATAAGGATTTTTCTAGCAACAAACCAGAAATAATTATGTTTGGAGAGCAGGGAGAGATCCCGGAAGTCTTGGTATTATTTAGAGAGCCCCTAGATGCAGGCAAGGTCCCTGAAACATTAGCCGCTGGGCAGGTATGCAAAGAATGCATTGCTGAAACAGCAGGCTCTTTTTTGAATAAAGGACAGCCATGACAGGTGGGATGAAAGCACTGCTAAAGCAGCAGGGACTCTCCACTTTCACTAACTGCTATACCCAGGAGCAGCACTGAATCTGCAGTTACTCACAGACATCTGGAAAACAAATCTATTCCAGTTGAACCACCATGCTGCTCCTTTACCCTGTGTAAAGCTCCATATCGGCTCACTTCTCAGTTAGCCCTCTGCTAAGTGTTTCCTCAGGCATGACCCGGGACTTGCCTTGGTTCAAGCTACAGAATGCTCATCCAGACACGCACAAAATCCTCAGCACAGCCAACACAATTCAAAGGGTTCACTAAAAGGGGGAGGGGAGGGGATTAGTTCTAGTGCAGACAAGCTACCAACATTCAACTCAATTTGTTGTAGATAACCCCAATGTAAGGTATAGTATTAACCTTGATAAGGTAAATAAAATTTTAAGAAGTCATGGTACTAGAATTTCTACTCTAGTTAGCCAACTTGAGCTTTAAAACCTCACCATTTCCAAACTGCAGAAAAGCCTACAAAGTACACACTAATATCAGATAAAAATGTTAAAAACAATGCTCTTGTTAAAGGGTACTCCAGTTAATAGTCATTCATTTTCAAGTCTCCCACTATATAAAGAAAATATACCCTCCCAGATTAACGAACACACAGATAATCCAACACTCCTTATACTGTATCAACTCCATCAAATCTGCAAGGGCCTTTCTAGTCAGCACTGAAATGCTCTCCATCACAGTACTTTTTGTTCATAATAAAGATAATTGTTTCAGCTTTTGCCTCTATTCTCAGTCACGACAAAATTATCAAGAAAACCAAACTGTGATAGAGTTTTTTTGATGTGCACAAAGAATGGTACATTATTGCTAGACGTTTTCTGTTATTTCCTAACCAGGGGCTTTGAAATTCTGTCTCTAGCACAGAAAGCCACTAGAGTACTAACTTAATATACCATCTCCAAGAGCCAATCAATTGTAGGATTTGGGCCTCTGATAGATAAATATATGCTGTATAATCTGTACTGCATACTTTAAAAAAAGTCTATCAGTGAAATAAGTTATTACATTTCAGTTTTGCAGAGAAAATTTAAACACTTCAGTGTTGACAATAAGTCTGTTATGTGTGTCAGAGAGATGGATATGAACAGAGTACAGAAGAGAGGCCAGAAACTCTAGCATTCGAATCCCTGCTTTGGAGTACTGGCGTTAACACTTAAATTATCCAACTGTGACTTGTATGGATGGAAACTACATTTCTGTAACTATATTGGTTTAGAAAGAGATATAGTTTCACTGGCATAAAATCTATGTAGTCTAGCTTCCAACATCCATTTTTCTGTGGCCTTGGGTCAGCATTCCACAACACACACAAGGCTGAATATATAACTTCCTACACTGTGCCTGCCCCCTAGAAATTAACTAACAGTGTGAAACCTATTAAGAAAGTGTCTGCGTACCTTAACGGAAGCAAGCTTAATTTCCTCCCTCTCCACTTGATTGATCTTTGCCTGCTTTGACAGCACAACGCCAGCCATTCATTTAGTAGAGCTTTGAAGACCTGTATAAATCCACAGTACGCCACAATAATTACTACATTTAAAACAGCACATCATGCACTGTGGTAGGTGCTTTAACAAGTATGAGCCATGGGCCCTGCCATGAAGCATATTTCTATTCTAACCACGGGCAGAACATAAGGAGACAATAGAAGGGAGCAAAACAAAGGACAAAGGGTTACATCAATAAGGTAATGTGGCTGTTTTGACCAGTCTGAACATACCAAGATGTGTGCACATCATTCACTGACTGAATTAGAAATGAAATAAAGGAGAAAACTTTCAATAATGATCAAGGTTAGGAAAATATTTTCCTTCAAATGATGCAATCACAGACACACAAGGGAAGCATAAGCAATCTTTGTGGCGGCACAAAGCAGCCAGCTGCTAAAACTGCATTCTTGTGGTTTTCAAGAGACACAACCTCTTATAACAAAAATTACCTGAATATTTGGCATCTATCAGGAGTAATACCTAAAAAGGTAACAAAAGTATTTCCCTCAGTTTACTGTGTATGCCTTTATGTACAGTCAATCCCATTGTTTCTACGTGCAATCAATCATTTAGAACTTCAGTTCTAATCCTGCACAAGCTTGCACAGAGAGTACTCCCATGGATTTCAAGGGCTCCGCAGTCGAGGGCCATAATTTCAGTTGAACTATTTGCACCTAAACATGCAGGATCAGATGCCTTTTCCACAACTCGATTCTGTCAGACAACTCTCTGGTTGCACTCACCACGAACCCCAATGAAGCATGCTCGCCCTTGTAAACACTACCCTCAAGCACCCAACTTTCACTTGTGTCTTTGAAAATCTACCACTATGGAATTCTGCACAAATCCTTCTGCAGAATTAAGACCATAGTCATCCTTTCCTTCCACTTGTGTGTGTCACTGTCCATTTGTGTTGTCTAACACTAAGAGGGAAAACAAAAGTATTTTATTAAAACCCTATAAAAACTGACACACAGGGCATCAGGGCAGAAATGGGGGGGGGGAGCTTTTACTTAAATGTAGTATTTTCAAGTAGACTGTCTCTTTAAACCAAGTCCAGTTCAGACAGCAGATGGCAATACCACAGCCCTGTCAACAATAGGGAGGCTTTGTAAAAGCTTCCTACTAGTGCTGACACTTGCTCAGTTCAATGGAAATAAGGGACACTAGCAACCCTTTTATCAGTCACTTAACCCACTCGCAGCAGGTTTAATCAACAGTGGGCTTAAGAGGTCAGTGAAACCATGGCTATGGTGTAGGTCCTATGCTATGGCTTTCTGCTGCCAACACCAGCAGAATGAAACTGGTGTCAGAAACAAGAAATTGTTCCTAATGGATACAGACCCTAATAGACTTGTCACCCATTTTCCTGTACCTCCATGCAAGCTGTCTGTGCAGACCCTTGCTTCCCTGCATCAGCTCTGCTGTCAACCACAGGATTGAGCTATCAACTGTTATACATGCCTTGGATCGGGGGTTCCCAAACTGTGCATCAAGACCCCAAGTGGGGTCATCCCATCTGTGGATAGAGTCATGTTCCCAAATGATACGAGATCTACTCTGCAAGTCTGGGGTCACAAGATTATAATGAAGTTTTGGAATAGGTTTAGACAGGCCAGGGTTTGTGAACCAAGATCTAGTCAGTCCTGCCAAGCCTACAGCCACAGACCACTTTCCCAGCTTGCAAGGGAAAGGGAGGGCAGTGCCAGCATACAACTCTGGCTGGCATGCTGCGCTGGGAGAGAAGACGGGCTGCTATAGTTACTGTGTGAGCATAAGCCCCTGCCGAGCAAGGGTACGGGGGAAAGAGGCACTGAAGGGTCCCTCACTTCCCTGCACAGCCACCCAATCGCCTAAGGGAGCCCACAGGCTTTATTGGCAAGAAAAGCTAGACCTACAAGGGACACAGAACAAGAGACCCTTCGAGTATGTGTGAAAGGGGGAGAAGAGCCATTCAGGAAGGTCCCAAATCCTGCCACTGTGGCTTGATCCCTTCAGTCCCCATCCCGGAGGGGTTAGCAGCTGCAACGTAGCACAGGGCTCGCTTTTCCAGCTCCCAGACGGGGCGCTTTAGCTCGGACTTATTGAGGTCACGATTTTTCTACCCCGCACCGAGCAGCGCGGGGCGGCTTACAAAATGCGACCCGCCTGAGAGGAAGGACGGGACCCTGGCTTTGGGGGCCCCCCAAGCTTGCCCAGCCAGCCTCCGCCGGCAGAACGCGGGCCGCTCAAAGCGAGCGTCGGGGCGGTCTTGGCTAGTGTGCCCAGGTGGCAATGCGGGCTCGCGGGTATTTCAGCGGGGCTGCCTGTGCCCCACGGCGAGCGAGACGCGCCATGGCTTTAAACATCCCCGGGGCACCCCTCCTCCCCCAGCCCGGCCTCAAGCTCCCCTGCCCGGGAACAGCGCCACCGCCTGCCCCTGCCCCAGCCAGCAGGCACCGCTCTGTCCTTTACCCCCTTCCCTTTACCCGGCCTCGGCTCCCCCAGCGAGCCGCCGCCTTCCCCTCAGGCGGGCGCAGCCCCCCGCCTACCTACTGCTCAGCAGGCTCCTCGCCAGCTCGGCCAGCTGCCCCGGCACCTCGGCCTGGCTCAGGGCGCCGCTGCCCGACAGGCTCCAGGGCAGGGGATCCGCGGGGCCGAGCGGCGCCGGAAAGTCCCGTAAGAAGGAGCCCAGGAAGCCCCTGGCGGTGGCTGTCGCCTCAGCCTCCAGGGCCATGGCCGCTCTGGGGATACCCGGCTACCCCGGGCACCACCGCCGCCTTGTTCCCTGCAGGGGAGCGGAGCGCCCGCCGAGAGAGCACGGGAAGCCGGGAACGGAGCCGCCCCGGAGACGGCTCCTTTAAGGGGGAGGGAGGCGGGGAAAGGAGGGCCCAGGTGCAGGGGCGGGCACAGGCTCAGTCCAATGGGGGAAGGGAGGGAGATCCTCTGAGGGGAGAGGGGCAGGCAGGCGACCCGGGATCGGGGCCTTGCCCAGCCCCCGGCTGGCAGCGTCTGCTCTGCCTGGCCCAGGCCGGGCGTGCAAGAGGCAGGCCGGCCAGAGCCTGGAAGGTGGCAAATTAAAACCCCGCGCTCCCTCCATGGCCCCAGATTCGGGTCTTCACCCTGTAAAGCCAGGGAGGGGGAACCTTTTCCCTCCCAGGGGCCCCCTTGGAAACTCGGACAAGCCCGGCAGCTGCATAGCACTTTGCAGCGGGAGCGCTTGAGGAGTGTGCTCAGAAGGGGAGGGGAGGGGAGGTCCAGAGCATGAATCTACTCTTCATCCGTGCGTGCCTGCCATGCCCTCATCTCTGGTCCGTTTCACCTGAGCTCCGTCTTTCAATGCTTGGGGGGTAGGAACTGGATCCAGGGGCCAGATCCAGGAACAGAAAAGGGGCCAAAATGTCAAATAAAAACTAGCAGTGGGCCCTACTTCTGCTGTAAAACACATACGAGTAATTCCACCCCACTCGGATGCCAAGAGAGACTACTGGCAGATACAAGTCTGCTACCTTGAAATGTTTATATACAAATAAGAAGTCTAGGTCTCCCACAACTAGGAGATTGACTTTTTTTTTTTTTTTTTAAAGAAGCTGTGGAGTTGTTCGGGTTTTTTTGTGTTTTTTTTAAGAAAACAGTTCCAGTTTCAAGGTTTTCCTCTGCACTCCGAGAGGAAAGCTAGGAGAGCTAGAAGCTTACTTTAAAAAAAAAAGAAGAAGCTGATCTTTTGCCAGTTTTATTCTGAGTCTTGCAGTTTTAGACAACACAAACTCATGAATTTAGGCAAAGGGCTGCAAAGGCTTGTGTTTGGGATTGTTTATCAGAAGTGATTGGTAGAAGTAAGGCCCCAAAATGGACTAGACCCATAGTACAGTATGTACTGCAGCAATTACACATGTCCCTGTCAACTCTGTGGGAATTTGCACCTGGAAATGCTAGCACTAAGTGCCCGGAGGCACATTTTTTACTCTTTAGAGACTCAAATCTCAAAACGGAGCCCACTGTCCTAAGACAGTCACAAAATACCTTTCCTGCTTGCAAGCTCATCACCTATTTCTTAACCTGTGCTTATGTTGTCCTGTAACAATGCATTAGAACGGCTGATTTCGCTGCATTTTATGAGGTCTGCCCTTCACTATTCTGCTGTGGTATGTCCCTCACTGCAAAGGAATAGAGGAACGCCCTTGTGGTATCCTTGCATTCAGTGTTTCATGGGCTAGAGGATAGACTGTCTGCTCCAAGACTCTCTGGCCAAACCTCTATGATCATTTGGAGGTAGGAAGTAAGAAACAGGAAATTATAGAACAGAGATTGAAGCTTGCTCCAGAATAATCAATTCACACAGCACCACTGCTGCTTGATAGAATTGCAAGGAAATCCTTTGTGCTGAGCAGCAGAGAGCACAGGATCATCAAACAGCATAGGAAGCAGTACGGATTACACACCCCTCTAAAATGCTGGTGTATACGTTCTTACACACATACTACATCCACCTATGTGTGGTTTCATTGTCCTTGCATTCCAATCTACAGCTACCTGACCCTAGTCACGTGACTCTTTCCAGTTACATGTTCCCTTGACCAGGGCTTCACCTGTGAGCATCGCAGTTCCCATGAAGCATGGGGATACCAGATACAGGTCCCACAATCCTCTGAGCGTGTAGCACTGGCACAAACTTGCACTCGTGCAAAGTATTAGTGCTGGCTCTAAACAACCAGAGGACCGTGCTGATAGACTTGCCCTGTCTTCACAACAAATTCTGTCTTTTTTCTTCTTACCTCAGTCAGCAAACACAGGGAGGTGATGCTTTTTCTTACCAATGTCTACCAAGGCCTCTCTACTGACTCCCCCGCCTTTAACCTTTTCTCTAAACCAGCTTTGTCAGCCTCCTTGCTCTAGCTCAGGGATGGAGAACTTCAGGCCTGGAGGCCAAATACCATCCCTGGCAAGTTTTTATGTGGCTTCTTTCCAGTTCCTGAATCTGGCTCCTGGATCCTACCTCCAGCCACTGAAAAACTAAGCTCAGGGTGAAGAAACAGAGGATAGGGGACAGATCCAGGGTACAAATCCATGATCTGAGTCCTCCTTTTCTTTAATACATCCCTTAAGAGGGGGGGGGGGGAATGGGATAGGGTTGGGGAGGAGTGGGAATTGGTGGGTTTATTGTTTTAAGGTGTATGTATTTTTAATGCTTTTATATTGTACGCCGCCCTGAGCTGCCTTTGGCAGGAGGGGTCGGGATAACAAATATTTTATAATAAAATAATAATAATTAAGCACCCCCAACCTTTATGTGACCCTGGCAGCTTGTACGAATTCTCAGAGTGACCCCTGAGACAGAAAAGGTTCCCCACCCCTGCTCTAACTTCTGAACCTCTTGGCTTGTGGCCCCTGATCTCTGCAGATACTTCACTTACTACGCAGCCAGACAAACTGGGTGCCTTTAGACAGACACCTTGGCTCCTGCTCCGCTCCACCCCCGGGTGGCCCATCTGTGTAGAGGCGGGCCACCCTGGGGTGAAGTGGAGCAGGCGCGGCCTGCTCCAGGCCAGCTCCACTCGTAGTGCTCCAGAGCATCCTGAAGCACCGTGAGCGGAGCGGGCTGCCCAAACTGGGAGCACCAGCTGGGGGCAGAATAGCAGCCTGTCTAAAGGATGGGTGGCCACTGCAGCTCCACTCCTGGCCGCAGGTTGCCCCAGCAACAGCCATAGAGCTACGGGCAGCAGCCTAGAGCGGCTGCCAATCCACCTACAGCTCTATGGCAAGGGAGAGGGGTGCAGATGACAGGGGGCTCTGTTTAAGTGTCTCCAGCAGCAGGCATTACTCCTCCTCCTCCTTCTCCACTTCTGCTTTCTGAAGGGTTTGCTGCTCTCTCTTTTTTCCGTTTCCCCCATGATTGTCTCTGAATGAGCAAGCTTTCTTCACCTCCTGCCTGGGCCTGTGGGTAGCACAGCTGTACAAGGCCTCCGCCCTGGCCTCTCTTCTGTCCCTTGCTATGCATAATGCTATTCATTTGCTAGGCAACGAGAGCAGGACTTGCTGGCTGTCACTACAGCAATTTGCCTGGCATGCAGTCTGTGTCTTTAAGCGGTATGCACACTTCTTCACTAGATAGGTATGCCTATTTACAGACGAGGCCTCACTGCTGACTGTACTAGGTTGCTTTCTAGTCCCCTAATTACAGAGACCCAAATTATCTAAGGCTAATTCCCATAGCCCTAAGCTTAGGCTTGCCACACCTCTCAGTGGATTCTCAAGTGTTCTGTGCTCTGACTGCTTCATGCTTTTTGGCCAGCTTCCTCTGGCTGTTGTTGCTGTCTGCTGGTTTNGGTGAGGGAGGGGATGGAAGAGGAGCAGAGTGCTCGAACAGGGGTTCGGAGGGAGATCAGGGCAGAGAAGTAGGGGGGAGTGAGGTTGTGAAGGGCTTTGTAGGTGAAGACGAGGAGCTTGTGCAAAATATGCTCAGGAAGGGGGAGCCAATGGAGAGAGGAGAGCACTAGCAGCAGCTAATTTGAGTCCATTATTCTTGCCCTCTGGGCTTCCCTTCTGTGGCAACGGAGATCAGTCTACCTTCCTGTATAGCACAAGTCAAATGGATTTTTTCCAGTTCATCCTATTAGCAAGCCCACTAAATCACAATTGTCTAATGCATAGCTTTCTCTAACATTAATTTTGAAGACTGATATGGAAGAAACTCCCTTCCTTGGCAGCCTGTTCCAATATTTAATCACTCACTGCAAAAAGATTGTGCCTTATTTCTAATTGGAATTTGTCAAGAGTTAATTTACAGCCCTTGGCTCTTGTTTTGCCTCCTTTTGCTAGTTTAAACACCCTCTTAGATACCCAGTATGCCCCCATTAAGATTCATAGACACCTTAGATGTCATCTCCCAACTTTTTTTGTGAAATTAAATCGAATTCCTTAAGGCTGTTGCTATAAGGCAGGGGTGGAGAACCTTTTCTCTCCCAGGGGCCATTTTGAAAATGAGTACAAGCTCTAAGGACTGCAAAGAAGTTGGGGCAGGGTGCTTAAGGGGTGTAATCCAGATCATGAATCTATGCCATTGTTCTGTCCCCTTTCATGTGCATGCCTTCATTTCTGCTCCCTTCCCCAGAGCCCAGTCTTTCAGTGCTTGGGAGTAGGAAATGCATCCAGGGGCCAGATCCAGGAACTGGAAAAGGGCCAAATAAAACTATCCGTTAGCCAACTGCCCCCTGGGCCTGGGATTCTCCACCCCTGCTATAAGGTTTGTTTTTTCCAACCCTCAGATCAACTCTCCTTGGCCAACTGCTGCTCCCAGTCCTGCTCTCTCATAATCCTGATTTCTGAGATTTTAAGCAGTTAGTGTCATACTTACCCCAGGGATAACCGGTTCGCTACAGCAAAGGATTCATAGCAACATTTCTTTTGGATCCTTCAGTGTCAGTCCTTCATATCATTGTAATCCTCTGCTCCTCTTCATGCCGCAAAAGACTAAGCATTGTCTGTAGCTCATTTGCTACTCATGGGGAATACCCACAATGTTGAGTACCATGGCGGGTGTCCAAAGAGTTACCAGAGTGCCAATTGGGCACCTGATTACCTGAAAATACCAGGTGCGGGCAAGGCTTTCCCACGTACTGAATTACTAGGTAGTGGTTAGAGAGAAAGATGATGATGATAATTATTATAATAAACATTTATATAGCGCCAGTCATGAGCTTGGTGCTGTACCTGTCTCTTATACACATCTAGATGTGTATAAGAGACAGGTGTAGCACTGGCACAAACTTGCACTCGTGCAAAGTATTAGTGCTGGCTCTAAACAACCAGAGGACCGTGCTGATAGACTTGCCCTGTCTTCACAACAAATTCTGTCTTTTTTCTTCTTACCTCAGTCAGCAAACACAGGGAGGTGATGCTTTTTCTTACCAATGTCTACCAAGGCCTCTCTACTGACTCCCCCGCCTTTAACCTTTTCTCTAAACCAGCTTTGTCAGCCTCCTTGCTCTAGCTCAGGGATGGAGAACTTCAGGCCTGGAGGCCAAATACCATCCCTGGCAAGTTTTTATGTGGCTTCTTTCCAGTTCCTGAATCTGGCTCCTGGATCCTACCTCCAGCCACTGAAAAACTAAGCTCAGGGTGAAGAAACAGAGGATAGGGGACAGATCCAGGGTACAAATCCATGATCTGAGTCCTCCTTTTCTTTAATACATCCCTTAAGAGGGGGGGGGGGGAATGGGATAGGGTTGGGGAGGAGTGGGAATTGGTGGGTTTATTGTTTTAAGCTGTATGTATTTTTAATGCTTTTATATTGTATGCCGCCCTGAGCTGCCTTTGGCAGGAGGGGTCGGGATAACAAATATTTTATAATAAAATAATAATAATAATTAAGCACCCCCAACCTTTATGTGACCCTGGCAGCTTGTACGAATTCTCAGAGTGACCCCTGAAACAGAAAAGGTTCCCCACCCCTGCTCTAACTTCTGAACCTCTTGGCTTGTGGCCCCTGATCTCTGCAGATACTTCACTTACTATGCAGCCAGACAAACTGGGTGCCTTTAGACAGACACCTTGGCTCCTGCTCCGCTCCACCCCCGGGTGGCCCATCTGTGTAGAGGCGGGCCACCCTGGGGTGAAGTGGAGCAGGCGCGGCCTGCTCCAGGCCAGCTCCACTCGTAGTGCTCCAGAGCATCCTGAAGCACCGTGAGCGGAGCGGGCTGCCCAAACTGGGAGCACCAGCTGGGGGCAGAATAGCAGCCTGTCTAAAGGATGGGTGGCCACTGCAGCTCCACTCCTGGCCGCAGGTTGCCCCAGCAACAGCCATAGAGCTACGGGCAGCAGCCTAGAGCGGCTGCCAATCCACCTACAGCTCTATGGCAAGGGAGAGGGGTGCAGATGACAGGGGGCTCTGTTTAAGTGTCTCCAGCAGCAGGCATTACTCCTCCTCCTCCTTCTCCACTTCTGCTTTCTGAAGGGTTTGCTGCTCTCTCTTTTTTCCGTTTCCCCCATGATTGTCTCTGAATGAGCAAGCTTTCTTCACCTCCTGCCTGGGCCTGTGGGTAGCACAGCTGTACAAGGCCTCCGCCCTGGCCTCTCTTCTGTCCCTTGCTATGCATAATGCTATTCATTTGCTAGGCAACGAGAGCAGGACTTGCTGGCTGTCACTACAGCAATTTGCCTGGCATGCAGTCTGTGTCTTTAAGCTGTATGCACACTTCTTCACTAGATAGGTATGCCTATTTACAGACGAGGCCTCACTGCTGACTGTACTAGGTTGCTTTCTAGTCCCCTAATTACAGAGACCCAAATTATCTAAGGCTAATTCCCATAGCCCTAAGCTTAGGCTTGCCACACCTCTCAGTGGATTCTCAAGTGTTCTGTGCTCTGACTGCTTCATGCTTTTTGGCCAGCTTCCTCTGGCTGTTGTTGCTGTCTGCTGGTTTCCTGTGATAGAACATGGGGCGGGAGTGCTTCTTTAACACACTGGTACAGCTGGCTGGTTTCAACCTCCCCCTGTACACTTCGCCTTCTGCACTTTGTAAAAATGTCTCTGTGTATTGTTCCTGGGATTCCGTAAGTCCTAGACCTCTCCAATCAGTTGCTGGCTGAGCTGCTCTTGCTTCAATAAAAGTGTCTCTGATCAAGAAGAGTTATTCTCTCCTGCTCATATACTTCCTCTTGAGTAGTGTCCTTCCTTCTCCATCTGCTCTTATAGAACCATACTTATTAAAATCAGAGACCACCACTGAAATGATAGAATCGGGGAGTTGGAAGAGACCTCGCCATCTAGGCCAACCCCCTGCTTTGATGTAGGATGTCTGCAGCTACAACATCCCCAATAGATGGCTGTTCATCCTCTTATTGAAACCTCCAGCAATATAGAGCCTACAGCCAACCTAGGCAACTTGTTCTACTACTGGACAGCTCTTTATTTAGTTGAAATTATTAATTTATTATTATTATTATTATTATTATTATAAGCATTTATATAGCACCAGCGATGTAACTGGCGCTTTACAGAGAACAAGATAGACACGGTCCCTGCCCGAGAGCTTACAATCTAAAGACGGGGAGAGGAGACAGGGAAGGGGGAACAGAGGGAGAGACAAGGGATGCAACATTCATGAGGATGCAAGAACTCAGGTACACGTTCTTGGCTTGGTTACAGTACATTGCGAGTTTGCAGGTAACAGGTGGGGGGATAATTAGCAGATAATTAGCATAATTAGTGGGGGGATAATTAGTTTGATTAGCAGGAGTTCGGAAGGGCAGAGCGGAAGAGGTGGGTTTTGAGGAGGGACTTGAAGGTATGGAGGGTGGGGGCAAGGCAGATATGGACAGGGAAGGAGTTCCAGGCATGCGGGGCAGTTAGGGAGAAGGGATGAAGGCGGTTGGGGGAGGTGGGTGAGGGTGAGGGAGGGGATGGAAGAGGAGCAGAGTGCTCGAACAGGGGTTCGGAGGGAGATCAGGGCAGAGA
>QEPC01011180.1:5678962-5694822 GCA_003113815.1 Sphenodon punctatus
GCCAGTCATGAGCTTGGTGCTGTACAGAAACATACAATAGACGCTGTCCCTGCCTGTGGCTTACAATCTAAAAGACAAGGAGGGGGAGACAGGGAAGGGGGACAGTGGGAGAGACAGGGGAGAAGACAAACAAACATTCAAGTGGATGTGAAGTCTCAGGTGCGTGTGCTTGGCTTGGTTACAATCAGGTTGGTTGCAGCAGTCTGCAGAGGAGGGCAGACAGTAAGTATACAGGGAACGACTAGCAGGCATTGGGAAAGGCAGCGAGGAAAATACCGGATATATAGAGAATATATTTAATTTATTTATTGTGTTTTAACACCTGTACCTGTTGTGAAGTATTGATTTGTCAAATTTACTATTGTTATGGCCAACGCCTAAACAAATAAATTACTTTGAAAATACCAGGGCACTGGAAAAGACCAAATGGGTACTGATTTACCATTTTACCAATCATTACCCATCATTAAAACAGTAAATTGGTAAAGAAATTGGGACAGGAAGTTGAAAACTCAGTACCAGAAGTCAGAAAACCAGGACCAAAAAAAAAAAAAAAAAAGGTATTTTGGTTCATTGTGTAACCCATCAGGCACTAATTGGGTACCAATTAGTATCAATTAGTATCACTAATTGGGTAGCAATTAGCACCCAATGTTACCAGATCAGGTCAAGTACTGCAATTTGGACTAGTTATTTTTTTTGCAGGCTCTAAGTTCAGCTCTAGTGTGTAGGCGTCGTCTGATTTGAAATCCAACAGCAGCTTCCAGTGTGTGTTTTGGGCTCTTGCTAGAAAGAGCTTTACTTTTTTGTTGGGCCAAGCATGCATTTGCAATACTGCTTCCGGCAGATCTCTGTTAAAACTGCAGTTGTAAATCCTGGCTGTTCTGCCAGGCATTTGGTGGGGGAGATGGGTGAAGGGGAGTGGGTTGGGTGGGGGAGGGATACTTTTTAATCCTCCTTGTTATGTACTGTTTTTATATGTTTTAATGTTTATTTGTTGCTATGAGTCAGGAGGGACGGGGTATTAAGTCTTATAAATAACTAAATTAATTAAATAAAAAAATCAAATCCTCAAACACACACAGAACCAGAGTGAAAAAATTGTACCATCTAGAAGAGTGCAGCACAGCGAGTACATTATACAACTGGCAAAGGGGAACAACAAAACGTGCAGTGTACTATTTTACCTGCCTGGGAGCTATGAATATTGTATCATAGTACAGACTGGGGAGTCAAATTCTTGGATTGGACAGCCCACTCTGAGCACTACTTTGCCACTGGAGGGAGGAATCTTGGATTCTGATTTCACAATTCTACTTTTTAGCAACAACTTGATGCTACTCATTGGCTGTTTTTAAACGGACTAGCCGGGAGAGGGGGGGCAGGTCCGTGCACACTGCATGGAGTGTCCACGCATGTCCGGTGAGTGGGAGGGTGATGGAAATCAAAGAGGACAGGGCTGGGTGTGTGCCCCTACCAATGCAGTTTGGCCTGCCCCTGCATGGAGCATCCCACATGTCCCCCCGATACTCCATGCGTGGGCATGAGCGGGCAGTGTGTGGGTCATGGGAGCGCTGCTCCCCATTCCGCCTCCAGACAGGCGTCCGCAAGCTTGGGGATTGGGTGGACCTGTGTGGGTGTCTCATTTAAAAATGGCCATTGTCTTTCATGTGATCTGTTTTTGTATTGCGTTACAGTGCCGTAGAGGGATCAATTCTTCCTGCAGCCTTTTGACTTCTAATTTGAATCTCTGTACAGAAGTGAGGGTTAAATGAGGACAGCTGCAGTCCCCCCCATTCTACTCATCTCCCTCTAGCTAAAATCACACGTCTCTTATGCTCTGCACAGCACTCAGAGCCCAAATCCTTCCCCTTTCCCGCTCAACACTCTATTATCCTATGGAATTAGCAAAAACAACATGTGGAGGATTACACCCTCGGCATTTCATTCTGCTGGGAAATTAGGGCAAGTGGTGAAAGATACTGTATCCATTTAAAATTTCCTTTCCAAAGGCTTTCATTTTTACCTGTTCCCCTAGCCATAAAGCTGACTGTTGGGTGCACTGAGGAATTCTTTGCTGGGGCAGCAGCACTACCTGTCGGTTTATTTAAACTTATAACCTGCCCTTCCCCTAAAGCTCAGAGTGGGTTACAACTAGAGCTGAAAGAGGGTACCTGCAAAAATGGGTAACCCATCGGATTTCCAGTACCCAAATCAACCTGGTATGATTGGGTACCACATGGCACCCCGATTACAACCTGATCGGGTACCCAAGGTCCCAAAATGTTGACTTCTGGTACCAATTGTTGACATTTTTGTCAATATATCAACTCCCGACATCAATTTATCTGGTTTCTGCCAAGTTCCAGCAATTTCTCTGCAACTTCTTGTTCCAGAAAACTTCTTCTGGTTCTAATTTAAAAAAACCAAAAAAACAACTTCTCCCCACCCCCATTTTTCTTTTTAAAACTATTATTTATGGATTTTCCATCCCAGAAAGTTAACTTCTAGTCACTTTTTAAAAACAATTGTGCCAATATTTTGGTTTTCCAACTCAATATACTGATTGGTATACCAAAAAATGATTGGGAATTGGTAAATTAAAAAATGGGTACCAGAAGTACCTGATTTTTCAGGTACCTGGGTACCCAATTGGTACCTTGGTAACCCATACGGTACCCGATGAGGTACCCAAAATGCACTAAATTTAGTCCCCATTTCAGCTCTAAACCAAGGAGAGAGAGAGAGAAGAATCTAGAAACTCCCACCTCACCGCCTCCTATCCCTGTCTGCCAAAAGCTTGGCCAAATAGAAAAGTCTTACACTGCCTCTGGAAAATGCTCAGGTTTGGGTTTTGACTCGACTCCAGGAGAAGGGATTTCCACAGCCCTGGGACAGCAACGGAGAATGCCTCTCTCTCTGCATGCCATCCCATAGAAACCTGGCAGTCAGGTAATACCTGCAAGAGGGCACTGACCACAGGAACCGTGATGGAACGTAGAGGAGGTGGTGGTTTTTCAGATACGTGGGACCCAGGCCCTCACTGTTAGACCAGTTTTTAGAGACGGCTGGGCTTGTTTCGTGCCCAAAGCTCCAATGCTTTCACTGTGTGCCCATTTGGCACTGCATTGATCTCCAACAGCTGTGAGGGATGAAAGCAAAGCCTCATGGGATGCATCAGCCTCTCTTTGGGCCAGATTAAACATTTTGCTGAGCAGTCTAATGCTTTGTGTTTGTGCTGCTACCACTAGCACTGCAGAGAGACTATTGCTGTCATCCGGCTCCTTTTCAAAAAGGTTTTTCTGTGACTTCATTTTCCATCTGTTTGGAAAGGACAGCTCTAGATAATCAATGCAAATTAAGCCTGGACGTTATATCTGTGAAAAGTAACGAAAGACAGAGAAAACTGTTATGTTCTGTAATTTCATCGTTTTGAATTTTCCCAAGATGACCCATAGACACTAGCTACAAGTTGCAGAACTCACCTTAGATACCTAGACTGAGAATTCTCTCTTCCTGTTGTGCTATTCAGACTCCAGAGATCTGAAATGTTAATCATGGTGTTGTCTTCACCCCGGTTCCTGGGAGAGCATTGCCAGACATGACAATTTGATATAAAAGGAAGTCTTCATCACACACAGCTCAGCTAAGAGAACCGTTCATGTTTAGCCATTTCCTGCTGACCTCTGCTGGATAATTCCCATATAGCAGCAATAACCTGTTACTAGCTCTGCCAATACCCACAAGGATTAAGGGTTGAATCCTCGACATCATGAAGGTCAATGGGAGGTGAGCCATTGACTGCAATGGATGGAGGATGCACCCTAAATGTGAGAATTCATCTAAACGTCAGTACAAGTTCTATAGAATAACTGATCTTATATGTAAAAAGGCGCTTGAGGAAGAATGATTCATAATCTAACTTTTAAAAATAAAAATGAATCAAATCATCCACAAATTGAAAGACTAGAAGTCCAATTCTGCAGAAGCAATGAGAGCAGAGGGCGCATGCAGTGCTAGATGTTAAAGTACAGATGGTGATTAATAGGAAAAAGAAGAGAAGATTGTCTATATGCAGCAAATAGGACGTGAAACTATCTGGCAGCAGACTTAAAACAAATAAAAGGAAGTTTGGTTTTTTCCCCCTACTCGACACACAATTAATTTGTGGAATTTGTTACCAGTGGATGTGGTCAAGGCCAGTAGTTCAGTTAGGTTAAAATAAGGATTGGATAAGTTCTTGGAGGTTAGGTCCATTAATGGCTGTTAGCCAAGTAGGTTTGGAGGACGTAACCTCTCAGTGTTGGGAGCTGGGAGTGAACAACAGGGAATGGATTGCCCCATAGTGACCCGTTGGATGCTTCTCCCAAGTGACTGAGATTGGCCACTGTCGGAGATAGGAGGCTGAGCTTGATGGACCATTGGTCTGACCCAGTATGGCACTTCTTACATTCTTATGACAAAAGAAACACGCCTTGGGGAGGAGAAAAAATAATAATTAAGCAGTGAGGAATGGCCAAGATGACTGTAAAAAGCTGAATCAATTCCACCCTTCTGAAAGCACCACCAAAAAGACCACAGCACAATCTCAACTAATTGCTAACCTAGCACATGACCATGGAATCCAATTAAACGGATAGAAAGTGGAAATTCCTCAAGGGATTATGATCTTCATAGCACTTATTCCACAAGTAGTTCCACTGAAGTCAATAGGACTGCTCTGAAGCAAACAGAGTGAAAACTGCAGCTCGAATGAGATTCAGAGCAGAGGACCAGGGTAGGCGAAGTTGAGAGCAGTTTGAGCAGACCCTAAAATAATGCTTAATCCTTAGGAGTCTTGAAAAGACTCATGGGAACCAAGCCTTAAGACATAAAAAGAAGCTTTGACGTGTTAGAGGGATATTTTTAATGAACTTGTATATATAGTAGAGTAATGGAGAGCTACAGAAAGTAGGACATTGCTACCTACATCAGGAGTGGAGAACCCCACGTGGTCCATGTGTCAAATACAGCCTATAGCTGATTTTTATTTGGCCGTTTTTCAGTTCCTGGATTTGGCCTTTGGTACTGAAGGAACCCAGTATGGTCAGGGGGAAGGCAGCAGAGTTGACAGTGTCCTTCAAGCATTAGGGACTGGATCTGCAGAACTGGACCCTCCATTTCCTGGAGCATCCACCCAACCACCCATTCTTTCTCAGCATCCCTTCCCTGTATTTCTGTCTCAGCCATCCCTTTCTGCAACTCACCCCCACCAGCCTGTACTCGTGCCCTGTAAATCCCTCCTCACGGCTGTCTCAGAGTATGCTTCTAATTTTGGCACTGAAATAGCTGAGACTTTATGAATTAAGCACAAAATAGAAACATTTTGGATAATGAAAATAAACATTCCTTTGTATTTTTGGTGTGATCCCCTGGCCATTTTTAATGCGAGCATGCAGAGACGTGTTCTCAGTGGCTGCCTCATAATAATTATGGAACTCCCTCTCCCTGCAGGTTCGTCAGAGCATGCTCACTTTCCAAAGGTAACATAAGGCTGTTTTAATTTGGTCAGGCATTTGGCAAGCAGGGATAGGTTTGGGGATTTTGTAAGTTGTAACCCGCCCTGAACCCTTGGGATAGGGTGAGATAATAAATTTAAATAAATAATTTGCCAAAACAGCCCCATGACACACAGACACACAAAAGAGTTTCCCCAGACCTACAACTTTAAGAAACATTAGTACATTTTTTGGGTAAGTGGTGAAGAATAGCCAAGAGGATTGTCAAAAGCTGTAACTACGCTTCAGCTTCTGAGCTGTGTGGATGCAATCACTTCATATTAGGAGCGTCATGTCTTATAAACAAAGCAGCAGGATTCCACACAGAGCTGTATGTCGAAGCCTGTTGTTCTTCTAGCGTCCCATGACTCGCCAGCAAGTTGCTACACACGCATTTCATGCTCAGACACAGTGCTGCAATTTTTGGAGCGCATGCCATTTTGATGGTGACCCGCTTCTGAACTTCAAGCCAGCTACCAACAAAGAGAGCCTCTGTGGGACAGACAGCACAAACTCAATGCATCAGCAGATCAGCGGTGAGTAAACATGTGAAAAAAGCCTGCAGTGGCAAGATAAGCCCTTTTCAAATGGATGCACCCCCTCACGTGTGAGAGTTTGGGGGGGGGGGTTCGTGCAATCACTGTGGCAGGTGCGGAGGGGATGGGGGGCGTCTGTGGGAACGGTGTGGGTGGGGGTGTACGCGCGCTCCCGTACTCCACCCACTCCCCACGCACGGAGCAATGGGCGCCAATGCCAGATGCTCTGTGCATTGAGGTGGGTGGGGGTCTGTGGGAACACAGCCCCCCATGCACCTGTGCCCATTAGAAAAGGATGTTAGGAATGAGTAGCGACCCCGTTCTGTAGCGGGTCTTCTGAGAAGGGAAGTTCTGATCCTGGAGGCTACTTTAACTTACTTGGCTATCGGAATGATGTGCTGAGCAACAGCACTCTGACGGCATTTTAGACAAGCGCCTCCCAGCAAGCCTCTGCGCCTAAGGCAGTAGCAGGAAGGTAGCATAGCGGTGCATACCCCAGCCCTACATTCCTTCTTCACTGAAGGAACTCCCCTAAAAGTGACTCCTTTCTCTTTATAGGAGCAGCATAAAGGGGCCGTATCAGAGCCCACCATTTGGCCCCTAGATATCTGTTCCCTGTGATTTACATAACTTGTTTGCTACACCTTTCTTGACTGAGTATTGGGAACATGAGGTGGCCTATTTGGGATTGATACCTATGCAAAAAACCTGCAGTTTAAGAAACTGGCTAAGGCGGCATTCCAAATTATACTCAAATTCTAACGTGACAGTAAATTGTCACATTAAGACAAATTAATTAATTTTTTTTAAACGGCTTAACTGCAATTAAACTGCATGCATTCCTCATCACGTATAAGTATCGTTCAGTCACCATACCGCAAATATGCAGTTTCATTTCAGTTAAGCTGTAAAAAAAATAATAATTTGCCTTAACGTGACAATTTACTGTCACGTTGAGAGTTTGAGTATAATTTAGAATGCCACCTTAACCAGTTTCTGCAGGTTTTTTGCATAGGTTATTTCCCCTTCTGTTATAGGTATACAGAGCTGCTCTCACGGTTCTATAATGATCACACACACATACACATGCACTCACCTCTCTCACACCCACACTTTCACATTCATCACACACGACACAAATGGTCTCACGCCTCACACACATTCAGGTTGATCATTCACACACACACGCTCACACACCCCACAAGCCCCACTGATGCCTACCTGCACCTCCCTCTGTTGAAGCTGTTCCTGGCGGTGGTGGCGGCAGCGACTACTGCAGCAGCAGCAGCAGCGGGAGAGCAACAGCCTGATCAGAGCGGCCAGTGACGGGCGGGGGCGGTAGATCCTCCCCCCGCAAGCTGTTGCTGCTGCCAGGGCCCCGCAGACTGACGGTGAGAGGGAAACGGTGGCCAGCGGGGCCAAGGAGGAACAGAGCGCCCCCCTGCCCAAGCTGTTGCAGCACAGCCCCTCAGACTGGCGGTGGAGGGGAAGTGGTGGCTGGCAGGGCTGGGGAGGAACAGGAGTGGAGCAGCCAGCCGCAGGCGGGCAGGCGCAATAGGTCCTCCCCACCCAAGCTGTTGCCGCGGGGCCCTCAGGCAGGCGGGCCATGTGTGCCGGAGAGGAGGCGGTGTGCGGCCCCCCCTACTCGCTGCTGCAGCGTCTTCCAGCCTCATCCTAGGACGCTGCTGCTCTTCCAGGGCTTTTTAACTCCCCGCCCCGTTGCCGGCTGCCACCGCTTGGGTTCCCTCCCACCCCTCTTAAAGGGAGACCATTTAAACACGCTTTTCATCATTAAAAAACAAAAGCACTATTTTTCACAGTCAAACCACCAGCGTGTACTAGGAAGTCCCCTTAAATGGTAAAACTATTACAGCAAAGATACACGGGGAAGGGAATCTGCAACATTAATCACAACATTTGGTCGCCAGCCGGAAGTGTTTGCTACACAGACTCCCATTGAACAGCATAGGAACATTCAATGAATGTCTGAAACTGCCTTAACTATAGAGCCGTGACTGTGGCTCTATAATAAGCACTATTCTCTTCCTACGGTAACTCACCATTGGGAAAATTTACCAGCCTATCATCATTCCTCATTTTTAATAAGCCACCCTTAAGTAACACTCATTGATTCTCATTTTCAAAGACCCAAATCAGGAACTTTGCTCTTATACCTGATAAAAGCTTCCAGCAAATCTGATCCATGGGGCAAGTAAGAGTCTCCATTCTGGCGTACTCCGGTCATTCTGAGTTAAGCAGTGTGTGCATTTTCCTCATGATGAACTTAAATAAACAAACAGCAAGTGTTTCCCTATGGTCCCTCTTCGATTGTAAGCCACTTGGGGCAGGACCCTGTCTGTACCTACTGATTGTACAGTACAGTGTACTGATTGTACATTGCTTGCACTATATAAATAATCATAATTTGAAATTTTGGTCACCGGCTACTCAGGGGCTACTAGTTTTCATCTACAATTTTGTGTGTGTGAATAAATAGGTACAAAGATCCAACTAGTGCTGAAACGGGCAGCCTATATTGTACCCACAAGTAATACCTGCAATTTTGGGCAGCCTATCGGTTACCTGATGGGTATTCACATACTGAGGATAGGTAACTACTTAGTATTAACATTACTAAATAACCTGCTTTGTTTAACTAACCCGTTCCGACTTCCTGTTTTAGCGTCTTTCTGGATTTTCTCGTTTTCATCACCGCGCACGCACAAGAGGGGCCATGGAACACCCGATGGATGGAAAAGTGATGGCAACTCAGTGAATGGCACAAAATGGAAACCAGGAACTTGGTAATTTGAGTAACTCATTGGGCACTAACAGGTCCCATTTAATGCCCAGTCTGTCCAAGATGGTTCAGGGACTGAAATTTTGATGGGTACGTGTGTGTTTTTATGGGTACCCATTTCAGCTTTAATCCAAACTGCCTTCTCTAGAGAAGTGAAACAACGTTTTAAATATCAACGACTCTGGCAGAATGTACCAAAAAGAAAACTTTTATAAGAAGGTGTTACTCTTTAATAGGCATTGTGGGGACCTTTATACAAAGTAAGCAGCCAGAGCCGCCATCTTGTCCTTGGGTTTCCTTGGGTTGGGTCTCCCTCCTGGCCTCCTGCCCTTTCCTCTTCCTCGACCCTGCCTTTTGCCCTGCCCTCCCCGGTGCATCGGGTGCCTCATGGCTGCGTGCTTCAGTTCCACCAGGTCCTGGAACACAGGGTCGCAGAATACACAGCCTGAATGCTGTGTCTCATCGCCAGGGAGGGGTGACTTGGCTTTGTTAAAATCTACATGCACGAGGGCTGCGTCGCACGACTCGCAGGTCTCTGCCGACACGCGCACTTTGTGAGCGTTTTCAAAGAAGTGCACGACCACGTTGCATTTGTTGCAAGCCATCTTCCACTTAGGTCCTGAGGTGGGGTCTAGCACTAGCACCCCGTTCTCGCATTCAACACACTGTCCGATTCCAAGCATGCTCAGGGAATGCTGGCAGGTGGGGTGGGTGCACTCGTTACAACCCATTCCTGGAGGAAAAGAAGAAAATCAGACGACCGGCTACTTCCTCCGTCCCATTCTTACCTGTTTTACAAAAGATGGCGCCTAGGATTTTAGCACAGCACACTATAATGGGGAACCTTTTCCTTCCCAGGAGCACTTGGAAAATTAGTACAAGCTCCGAGGGCCACGTAGAAATTGGGGGCGGGAGTGCTTAAGGGGTGTGGTTCAGGAAAAGGATGGTCCAGATTATGGATACGTCCCCTCTCCTCGTGTGCATGCCCTCATCTCTGCTCCTTTACCCGAGGCCAGCCTTTCAGTGCTTGGGGGTAGGAACTGGATCCAGGAACTGGAAAAGGGCCAAATATTAAAACTAGCCATGGGCCGCATTTGGCCTCCGGATCCGAGGTTTCCCACCTCTGGTCTAATTCCTGATCTCCCTGAATAC
Source organism: Sphenodon punctatus (assembly GCA_003113815.1). Taxonomy (NCBI): domain Eukaryota; kingdom Metazoa; phylum Chordata; class Lepidosauria; order Sphenodontia; family Sphenodontidae; genus Sphenodon; species Sphenodon punctatus. The sequence goes on from QEPC01011180.1 coordinate 5,688,988, forward strand.
AATGTATTGGGTTAAGAATGGAGTCAAAGCCTTAACTCAGCTCAGATGTCTAAGTGGGAAGATGGAGAATTTTTTGTTAATGGAGTAACTCACCTACCCTTTTCTTTTCTCCCAAACCTATTGGAATATAATCCTATTGATATACAATTAATTAGTCTCCATTTCAAAGCAGCCTATTGGCATTCTGTCATTAGCACTGGAATAAATCTATGAAACCAGCAGCAGGTCTTACAATGAACTGTGCAATCAAGCGGAGTCTATGGTCCGATACAAAATACCACTGATTTGCACAGCCAGTGCAATCACAATCAGGGTTCCCACTGTAAAGTAAAAAGAGTTAATGGGAAACGTATAATGAAAATACACTGGGACCCACTGAAAAAGTGTTTATATTCATCTGTTGTCTCTTATACTTAAGCTCGGATCCTGCAAATGCTTGTTGCACACAGCAACCTTTCAGTCATGAATAAGGCCGCTTTCTCACGTTACCTGGAAGGGGGGAAACTTCCATAAGGGCAATTGTGGCTGTATTCTCACGGGAATTAACGCAGCTAGGAATGCGCTATTCCGCTTTTCTGCCATGAGAATACCCGTGGTTGTAAAAGCTACATCAAAAGACCGGGTCATGCGCAAGTGTTCTCGCAGCAGAATAGCGTATTCCTACGTGTGCTAATTCCTGTGCGAACACAGCTGCAATTGCTCTCACAGAAGTCCCCCCCCCGGGTAACGTGAGAAAGCGGCCTTAGTCTAGAAGTGTTTGCAGGATTGGTACCTTGGATGAAGGACTGTAAATATCTTTTCACTGTATGCATGTTATATTCCAGCACAACGGAGCCCCGATAGGGACTCTCTAATACTTCAACACAACAGACAAAACTCCTTTTAAAACTGTTGTAATGCGAGGTTTATCCTTCTATGTCTCAATGGAAGTTCTACCTTTCTTCATGTCCCTGAAGGGGGGGTGGTTGGTACAGTAAGGACATAGCGGGTAGCTCTTCCCTCTGGATCCGGAAGACCATAGCACCAGCTCAAAGTCATCCAGGGGGCAGCGTAGTTCTTTGTAGAGTTTGATGGTACCATTCTGGGGAAGGCTGTAAGTCTCGTCACAGTGAGAGCAGTGCAGGCGGCTTGGTTTGGCCTAGAAGCCGAAAGAAAAATAGCTCCTGGTTAACACACTAGTTTCCTTTACCACGGGCACGAAGCGACAGCTGCCATGGCAAGGTTTAAAACCTCAGGTACCCAAAATGGGATTACTATTTTTAGTAGTGGTGCTCAAACATTTTTGAACCGTACCCCACCTTCCACTTATCTGTCGTAGTTGAAGCCCCACTCCACGCCCCCCCCCCCACATATATACATCAGACTCCTTCTCATCCTCTCTCCCTTCCTGCCCTCCTGTTGCTTCCCCTCTCTCTCTTCCTTACCACCCCATTATTTTAAAAATTCACCTCAGCTCAATGAGAATATGGACTGAGGTGTTTTCCAGCTGGGGTCCTCCTTGTGCCCAACCCCCCCAAACACCTGGCCCTCCCCTTGGTCTGAGAACCTGAGACAGAGCAAGGACACGTCTCTAGTTAATAATCGTTCTGAACCAGATACATGGCGGGGAGGGGACCCCTTATGTGAGAGACAAGGGTGTGAGAGGGAAGAGACGGGGGGTGAGTTTCAGGTGCTCAGAATAAAGGTGTTTTTAGACAAGCACTTCCCTCACCGATTACCCACTTATCACTCGTCCGTCATGCATGTTGCAGGGCTGCATAGGACCCCAATGCAGCCCTGCAACATGCATGATGGCTGGGTAATGGATGGGGAGGCACTTGTCTAAAAACACCCTAAGTTAAGAATCAGGGGTGAGTAATTTGTAATGATTTTTCTTTTTAATGTTTGCATTTTGACTTATTGCGGCTATTGTAAGATGCCCTGAGCCCACATTTTGTGGGATGGGCGGGATAGAAATCTTACAAAATAAAATATATAATCAATAGTAATTAACAATTTTAGCAACCCTTCTGTTTTTTCAGATGCTCATTTGTGAACCCAGATTTCTTTGGCAGCAATGGGGGAAACACTGTCCTTGAGTAAAGGGTTCCCAACCAGCTCCCTGGCAAGAAGTTATTTTTAAAATACAAGCAGCTCTGGAAAACCCTACCTGGATATACTTCATAAAACGATGGCACTTGCCACAGCGGGAGAGGGGTTTGCCTGTGGCAGCGAGAGGTGAAAAGGACACTTCCATCAGCTCATCCATACCTGCCAAAAAGAAATGATGGAACTCTGCAGATACTGCTGGCAAGCTGGAAATCGACAGCTAGCGAACAAGTCCACAGCTAGCGGCTCATGAGCAAAACCCCTTTAATGTTGCTCACAAAAAGCTCAATGAAGCAATGCAAAATACTGAGAGGGAAGGAGAGCACACAAGTATCTCGGAACAGTCAAATAAAAGATTTAAACGCACCTGGCGGTTCAGAGGCTCCTGACCGGAAGGGGGAGGGGGGGAGGAGCTGGGAGATATTCCCCACAAAAGTGGCACTTTTAACCACTTACTTTAGGGTGTTTAAAAGTGCACCCCAAAAGAAGAAGTTTATTTTCAGTTTCTACTTTATTTTTATATTCTGCTTACTTACAACCTTGGTACATATTCTATTTGTACAACTCAATTTTCAAAGTAAAGTTAGGGCTTGCCAGAAATCTTGAACTTTGTACGTAGCTCACAAGCAAAAAGAGGTTAGAGACCATGGGGCTAGTGGAAGATTAAAAATCCTTCTAACAGCACAGTTTTATGCACTCACAGCGGGACCCTGCCTAAATAATTCAGCTAGTTTTACTGTTTTGTTCTTTTAATACTTACTCCAGTACGTACACAGGAGAAGTTTCAAGCAAAACATCTTGTGGCCAGGTAAATAAAGATCTTTGGGGGCTAATCTAGCTCAAACCGTCCGTCTTCCAAATAGGACATTACTAGTCTCTTGGAAAGTCATCTAGAGCCCAGGGCCCAAATGTGGCTCACAGCTAGTTTTTGTTTGGCCCTTTTCTAACTTCTGGATCTTGCCCGGGAATCCAGTCCCTACTCCAAAGCACTGACAGAAAGAACTCGTGGAAAGGCAGCAGAGATGAGGGTGTGAACTCAAGAATAGGGGGTGTATCCATAGCACAGATCCATGATCCATAGCACAGATCCCAAAGGGCACGGCCCTTTGGGGCCCTTCGGGGCATGGAGGGGGGGAGACTATGGGTGATGATGTGGAGGGAGAAGAGGTATGGTATACAGATGGGATAATGGGGATGGAGCTGGGGGAGGATTTGTGTGAGTTAACTATATTGGGAACATTAAGGGATGGAAGGATATTGGAGTCATAGTCCCCTGATATGAGAGGGGTGGAGATAGTGAGGTTTTTGAGTGAAGTAGGAGAGAATGAGTTAGTGGAGGAGAGGATATATCTGGTACCAGTGGGAGAAGTTTCGGAGTGGTGGGTAGATTAGTTGGAGTTGCAGGTTTTTGGATTAGTGAAATTTTGGGTATGTAAATTGTTTGTTTTGTTAGTATTATTACCTGGGCCCCTGCGTGGAGTACCCGGAATATGTCTTATGGGGGTATATTTATGATGTATTGAAGTATTGTGGAGTATGTAGGGATGGGTATTGTTATAAGAGAAGGTAGGATGGGCTGGCTCACCCCTGGTGAGAGGGGGGTGGAGTTGGCTATATACCCTGGTGAGAGCAGGATATTTGGTGGTGGGGACCTCTCCGTTTGTTTTAGGGGATGGCCTGAGTGGGAGTTATATAAGATGGAGTTTACTTATGTATATTGTTTATTGTGATGGCTGGGTCCCCTGCGTGGGAAAGAATCCCCAGTATATGTGATTGTTAGTTATTGTTAGCCGCCTCGAATCGTTTGAGAGAGGCGAGGTATAAATAAATTGTGTGAATTGTGAATGATCTGGACCTTTCTCCTCCTTCCTAAATTCTGCACACCCTCCTTAAGTGCTACTGCCCCCCATTCCTATGTGGCCCTTGGAGTTTGTACTCATTTTAAAGTAGCCCCCGTGAGAGTAAAGAATAAAGGTCCCCCGCCCCTGCTCCAGAGCATCTCCTATTGGCTGCCAGCACCTTTATACAGTCTCCAAGGCTCAGGGGCGGATTGTGAAATCAAAGTGGCCTGGGAAAATATAGTGTTAGTGGTCCTGTGCTGGCGGCAAAGCCACCGGCGCGTCGGAAACGGGCCAAGGAGGCGTGGCTTGGAGGGGCGTGCCTTGGGGGCGGACAGAGTGCACCAGATTTGGGGCCTATCAGAGCTGAGTCCCCAGACTCAGATCCTCAGCAGCCTGGCAGGGGTGAGTGGGAGGTTATGGGGGGCTGGCAGGGGGGGAGACTGCCACTGGTGGGGGTACTGGCCCTCATTTCAGTGCTCTGGCTCCCCAAATCACTCCGTTTCAGTGCTCAGTGGCCCCCAACCAAAAAAATCACTCTGTCCCTTGCTATGCATCCTACAGTAAGGCTTCTTCATTCCTACATCAGCTGCACTAGTATTACACATGCCCTGTGTTTAGCTTAGCAAAGAGAAGACTAAGGGGAGAATTGATACCAGACTTCAATATCTACATTATTGTATATTAAGGCATCATTCCTTGCACCTGTAGTAATGCTGCACTGGAAGGAATGCACCCTTTCTGCTAACGCACAGCTGCCTTCTCACACAACATTCCTACCACTCAGGATTAGCTTAGCAAAGAGAAGACTAAGGACCCGGATGCCTGGCTCAGCCTGGGAAGGGAGGCTAGTGGTTTGGCTCCCAGCTCCACCCCCCACACCCCGCACTCTAACCCACTAGCCTCCCCTCCCAGAGAACCCAGGATGCCTGGCTCCCAGTCCGCCCACCCCCCTACGCTCTAACCCACTAGCCTCCCCTCCCAGTTCTCTGGGGGCTGGGAGCCAGGCATCCTGGGTTCTCTGGGAGGGGAGGCTAGTGGGGTTAGAGCATGGAGCCAGGCATCCTGGGTTCTCTGGGAGGGGAGTGGGGGCTAGTGGGTTAGTTATGGGGGGGCTTGGAGACAGGCATCCTGGGTTCTCTGGGAGGGGAGGCTAGTGGGTTGGAGAGCAGGGGGGGGCCTGTCTCTTATACACATCTAGATGTGTATAAGAGACAGGTATATTTGGTGGTGGGGACCTCTCCGTTTGTTTTAGGGGATGGCCTGAGTGGGAGTTATATAAGATGGAGTTTACTTATGTATATTGTTTATTGTGATGGCTGGGTCCCCTGCGTGGGAAAGAATCCCCAGTATATGTGATTGTTAGTTATTGTTAGCCGCCTCGAATCGTTTGAGAGAGGCGAGGTATAAATAAATTGTGTGAATTGTGAATGATCTGGACCTTTCTCCTCCTTCCTAAATTCTGCACACCCTCCTTAAGTGCTACTGCCCCCCATTCCTATGTGGCCCTTGGAGTTTGTACTCATTTTAAAGTAGCCCCCGTGAGAGTAAAGAATAAAGGTCCCCCGCCCCTGCTCCAGAGCATCTCCTATTGGCTGCCAGCACCTTTATACAGTCTCCAAGGCTCAGGGGCGGATTGTGAAATCAAAGTGGCCTGGGAAAATATAGTGTTAGTGGTCCTGTGCTGGCGGCAAAGCCACCGGCGCGTCGGAAACGGGCCAAGGAGGCGTGGCTTGGAGGGGCGTGCCTTGGGGGCGGACAGAGTGCACCAGATTTGGGGCCTATCAGAGCTGAGTCCCCAGACTCAGATCCTCAGCAGCCTGGCAGGGGTGAGTGGGAGGTTATGGGGGGCTGGCAGGGGGGGAGACTGCCACTGGTGGGGGTACTGGCCCTCATTTCAGTGCTCTGG
>QEPC01011180.1:5710301-5739870 GCA_003113815.1 Sphenodon punctatus
TGCTGCCGCTGGCGCCGGCCCTGCCGCACTCCTCCTCCTCGCTGACATTGTCACTATTCTGCCTGAATTAACAGTTCGGGCCTGGCTGCTCCGAGAGATGGGGAACTGGAGACCTTTCCCTCTCTCGGCAGATACCCAGTGGGTGGAGCTGGCTATTTTGGCGCCCAGATTGGTGCACCTGCGCTAATAACGTACCCTCTGTTGCCGGGCAGATCGGCCTTCCATATAGAGGGGAGGGGGAGGGGAAGAAGGGCGGGAGGTTTCTAGGCCCTCCGGCGCCATCTAGTGTTCCGAACTTGTAAAGTTCCCCCCGGAGACTTGAAAGCGGCGTTCTAGCGAAGGGTCCCCCCTCCCTCGCTGAAGCAACCGCTGCCGCTGGGAACCGCTCCCTCCTTTTCCGCAGTGGGGAAAATAACAGGGAAAAAACTCCGGGGTGGTGCCGTCGGGAATAACCCTTCCGACCAGCCTTGCCTATTCCCTCCGGAACGCGCTCCTCACCTGACCACTGAGTTTGGTGATTGGGCGCTCCTGGTTCCGCCTGACCAGGCTGCTTGCCGCGGTGGAGGCTGTGCGGTCCCAGCTCTCAGCGGGTCGGGAGATCCCGAACTGGTCAGCGCCCCACGAAGGTCGGGCGTTACCCCCGCTCTTCGGGACCCCCCTGCCCGTAGGAAAGGGGCCGGTCCCGGGATCCTGCTCCGTACCCCCCTCCAGGAGAGGTAAGGTGAACAGGGGAAGAATTTCTCCGCCCCTGGCACCTGGAGCGAAGTATTTCTGCTGCCAAGGTTCTTGATCTTCTGTAAACAGGAGGCAGCTAGCCTGCTTCCTACTAGTCTGAAGGCAGACAAACAACTGGGGAAAGGAAGATCCTTGAGTCCCCAAGGATGAAAAATCATTGTCTGCCTCCTACTGGACGTTGGCGGGATCTACCCTAGTGTTATGGTTGGCCGTCCAGGAGGACCCCCAGGGAGAACGAGATTTTTGCCCTCGCCTTTTTTTTTAAAAAGGCCGCTTGGGCTGAACAGACCCACTGCTACAACAGGGAACTGTTCTGGACGGGGAAGAGCCCGCTTCCCCAATCCGTGGTTCGTTTGTCCCTGCTCCCAGGCTACTGCGCGGGAGCCTGCTGGGTTGGAAACCGCCGCTGCCAATGGCTACTGCCAAGGCAGGGGAAACCCGTCTAACGCCTCGTCAATGTCCTGACTCTGCCTTTCTTTTTCTTTTCTTTTTTGCAGAGCCCGTTCCTGACGATCCTGCCGGTCCGAGGCAGAAGAAAAAACTGAAGAGAGGAGAGTAGCACAGGAGGCGCATGCGCAGTGAAGATTTGATCTCTTCTGCCTCCTGCTGGTCAAGGTGGAGCTACCCAGCCGGAGGACCGTCCGCTGCAGGGGGAGAAATGTGTGACTTATTCCTAATTTGAACTTTTTTGGCTTTAACTTCCAGCAACTGGTTCTTGTACTTTAATAGCAACAAAGCTACACTGATCTATCATTTATCTTACTGCCATTTCAGCTTCTCAGCAGTTCTAGTGGATTTTGTTTATATACCAGAGTAGGATCAGTGACTCAGTTTCCAAAAATACTGGCTTACTTTAAAGCATGGGGGGTTTCAAAGGTCTCTGTTTTGGGACATGTCTGTACCTAATTCTGCTTCTGTTGCACTTCTCATTGGAGTTATTGGAGGGTGGTCGCCGGCATCATGGCCTTTCCTTGGTCGATTGATACCCTCTGATAGTAATGCCTTTACCTAAGGGAAAAGAAAAGGGAAAAGCAGATGCAAGTTACTGATGAATTATTATTATTTATATAGCCCCAGCAATGTACCTGGCACTGTACAGTCAGTAGTTACAGACAGGTCCCTACTGCAAAGGGCTTACAATCTAAAAGACTACGAAGGGGGAGACGAGGGAGAGGTGAACATCAAGAGAGACAAGGATACATCCATGAGTATGAGAAGATGCAGGTGCACGTGCTTCACTTAGTTAAAGGAAGAGTGTCTCTGTCCAGTCTATTATGCTTATCAGAGCCACATACAATGAGATTTGTTACAAACCTTCAAAACAGGGGTGCGGTGCCGAACCTCTGGCCCAGGGGCCAACAGTGCCCTGCAGCTAGTTTTTGCATGGTCTTTCCAGTTCCTGGATCTGGCCCCTGGAACCAGGTCCTACTCCCAAGCATTGAAAAGGTGTTTTCAAATGTGACAGTGGCCCGCGTTGCCACGCTTTGGCAAGGGGGCCACCGCCGTGTTAGTTTTTCCACCCGCGCCAAATGTTAGCACGGGATAGATCCCGGCTGTGGTGGTGGCTAGCCTGGGCTGCGACTCAGAAAAGTCTCAGAGTCACAGCCCGCGCTAGCCTTCGCCATGGACGAGATCCGACTGGCGGACTGGCAGTAAAGTAGCGTAAACCATCAATGCGTCTCCCCGCCCTACTCGGCAGCCTGGCCCCTGACACGTTAGTTCGAGGGCCTGGAAGGATCCCAGCCATGGCGGCGGCCCAGCTCCGGAGGGGGTAAGTCCGTGACGGTGCCCAAGCGCTGTCCCGTTTGAAAAACACCCAAAGAGTGATCTCGGGTGAAGGAGGCAGAGGTGAGGGCACGCACACAAGAACAGGAGACAGATCTGTGGCACGCATCCATGATCTGGACCTTCCTCTTCCCGAGCGCACACCTTAAGCACCCCCGCTTCCAACTTCTATGCGGCCCTCGGAGCTTGTAACGATTTTCAAAAAGGCCCTGGGAGAGAAGTAGTTGCCCACCCCTAGCTTAAGGTGATCAGATTTTGAAAACTCCAAAGTGGGAAACCCCATGTTCCAACAGTTGCCCCAGCTTACGTAAATGGGTCTACATTAGCATTAACGTACATCATTTAGCAGATCGATTGCACACACAGAGACACGCCTCTCTAACGTGCCACCCGGCCATGGCGCCTGGCCCCCTTGCACATCATATGGTTGTGCATGCAGCACAGCGTCTAGGACCCAACTCTCATACTGCCTTGAGGCCAGGTGGATTGTTTAAATACCTCCAGGGGCAGCGTGGCTAGAATGCTGAAGGTGTGACTGTCCCTCCTAAAGAGACACATCTGGTCACTCTACAAATGGTTTTATATGTTGGCAGAGGTTTGAAAGAGATTTCGAGTATGGGGCGTGTGTGGTCTTTGAATGCAATGATTCCTCCGACTGTGCTTTTCGTGGACACTGGACAAAATTGAATTAAAGTGTTGCTTCACACACTTACTGTTTCTGCCCAGTAAAGGTTATTAGCCTGCTGTCTCAAACTTCCTTTCAAGTCAAAGTTTTCTGGATAATGGGTAGTCTCTGTTCGAGGGTAGCTAATGTAACCTTGGGTATACAGTCGTTCTGCTATCTGCATAGTATGCTGCGGTCCCATTCCTACAAAAGAAAGAGATTTATCTTATGACACAGCAAACAACATTTTCACATGACAGGCCTGGAAGCTAGGAAATGCACTACTATGCATAGTATATGACCAGAATCTGCTATTTATCTGACACTTTACGCTATATAAATTCTCTCAATGTGATCATTTCTGCTGAGCCAACAACATTGCCTTAATTACAACTAACTATCACTTGCACAGAACAGAAATGAAACTTGTTCTAAATGACTCTCACATTATTTGTTTTGGAAAATAAATTTCCCAATGCAGCCTCCTCTTTTAAAGCTCAAGAACCCAGACTTATCCCTCCTCTACATTCCATACATACCCAAAGCAGAGCTGGCAACTCGTAGCATTTCAACTGTGTTCAGAGCCAGTGGCCTTTGCTTAGCTTTCTCCTTTTTACTGACAGATTCTACCTACAAAACAGAACAGTAATCCCCCAGTAAGTTCTGATGATGTTTAGCATGTGATGCTCAATGAGTTTCATGATTAATTTAAACACCATTTATTATTATTATTAACATTTATATAGCGCCAGCCATGTGCCTGGCGCTGTACAGAACATAGAAATAGACGCGGTCCCTTGCCTGTTGTTATTATTACATCAGTTTGGATGACCTACTTGGTTTTATTCTCAGAGACAGTATTTCTCTGTCCCCAACACCCATCTCTGGTTTCATGGAAATGCATTTGGGGGAAGTTCATCATCATCATCATCATCATCAATTTTATTGCCTAGCCACAGGCTATTGCATAGGTCATACAGAATTTAATAAAATTAACAATAAGTAACAGAACAGAACCTTATAAAAAAATCACTCTGCAGATAAGGCCATAATACAAATTTCTCTCCTTCTATACATGGCATCGAAATACCTAGGTACTATAATGGTAATTACAGGATCTTTATCAATCAATAGCAACTGTATTATTATTATCAAGCATTTATATAGCACGAGCAATGTACCTGGCGCTTTACAAGGTAATGGAATAGACACAGTCCCTGCCCTAGGGCTTACAATCCGAGACACATTTGGGAGGGGGGGGGAGATGAAGGAAGGGGAACAGAGGGAGAGACAAGGAGCGTAACGTTCACGAAGATGCGAGGTCCCAAGTGCACGTACTTGGCTTGGTTACATTGAGAACTGAATATATTGAGAGTCAGTTCTCCCTGGATAATTTCCCAAAATGGGAGTTAAACATTTCTGGCGAGCCTCTGTATACCAAGGGCAATTGAACAGCATATGCTTTAGTGTCTCAATCTCTCTTCCGGAACATAAACAGCACCGCTCTCCAAGCGGAATCCTTCTAAACTTCTTGGGGGAAATTAATAGAGAGAATGACAGCCCTGTTTGCAAGCTGAGAGTGTTGCGAGCTTAGAAGAATTAGAAATTTGGTTGTCCCAAAGTCTTTAAGTTAATGAGGTCCCTCTTCATAATTAGGAGGGACCAAAAGGTCATTTGCCTCCCTCCCTCTCAGCTGCATGAAGCTGAGTGCAGGTAAAGATTCCATCTTCAGAACGGTAACAACCCACATTTTAAGAATTCCATATCCTTTCTTTTCTCCTCAGTGAGTCCAAGTACTGAATTTAAGGCTACCATTAAATAAGTATTGTAGGAACAGCATTCTAAGCTCAGTGGCTATAACGATTATATCCTAACATGAGATCAAGCACCAACTTATTAGAACACCTCCAGGCAAATCATTACATACTGGTTAGTGTAGTGTCTTCTGAGAAACAGAAGGTTCACAGTATTCCTTACAAAGTATTGTAATGCAGACTTTGTATCTAAAGAAAGCTGCCTTCTTTTGCAAGGGATGTCAAACTCCCTAAGTTATGACTGGAAAAAGATGTCCCCTGTGAATCATAGAGCCGGAAGGAACTGCAAGGGTCACTGAGTCCAGTCCCCTAATTGGTGCAGGATTTGTCATATCTAAATCATGCTTCCTAAAGAACACATGCTAGTGGAATGACATAAAGAGTCATTTAACCATCTACTGTCATTTTACCTTTACTTTTTGTTGTGCACTTACAGAAAATGGAACAAAAACAAAACGTACGTTTTCTTGCACGTTATTCTAGTTCAGAATTTAAAAGGTACTATACAGCTGCAGAAATGGTAAACCAGTCATTCAAAATACGGCTTTACATGTAGTTAGCAATGTAGTTCAGTTTTGTAGGTAGGTTAAAAAAATTCAGCCCATCCATAATAGATTTCTCCCCTTACCTTTGCTTCTTTTGCCGTTTTTGTTATATTTAGGAACAGCTGAGCAATTTCTCTATCAAACACCCTCACTCTGTCCCACTCCAAAGTTAGAGAACCTTCTTTTTCGTAGTTCACCTGAAGAAAAAGATATTCAATAGAAAGAAGTTCAAGAACCACATCTGTGCTCCTACTATTGGTTTTGCTGGGCAATCCAACAACTGAAATACCATAAAGACTGCCTATATTTGAGACCTGCTCCTGGATTCTTGCACTGACGGTTATCTGCACTGAGAAGCCACCTGCTGTTTGGGGATCCCACCATCGCACCTTAAGACAGCGGGCGATCGGGCCTTTGCTATGGCGGGCCCCTCAGTATGGAACTCACTCCCTCCAGATGTCAGTCTCAGACACACACACCCTTACTTTTATTATTATTAAGCATTTATATAGCACCAGCAATGTACCTGGCACTTTACAACTGTAAGAAAGAGACACGTTCCCTGCCCCAGCGGGCTTACAATCTAAGAGAGGCCTTTGAAAGTATTTCTTCTGCAGGTGCTTTTAGAATCCACTGCTGGTTCTTAATGGGACCAATCCCATTCCCTGGGTGTGCTGCTGCGCATACCGTAGACCCCCACATGGAGGGGTTCGAGTGCACTACGTGTGCTCCACGCGGCGGTCAATAGGGCATGGGATCAGCCCCAATGGGTTTTCTCCTCCTTCTTTAACTTCCCCTCCTATATTATTTTTAAATGGATTTGTATTTTAAATGGATTAATCATATTTTTATGTTGTGAAGAACTCCAAGAGCTACTTGGCGGGGGGGGGGGGGGGGCTGCTATAGAAATAAAATTTATTCTTATTATTATTTGCAAACTTGAAATTGATTGTTAGAATACTTCAATGATGCAAGAGATCAAAGATAGGAGGCAGGTAAATACAAAAATCTTGCGACTATAAAAACAATTTCTGAATAAGCATTTTGTTCCCTAGTAGGTGACTAAACCATCCTTAATTATCTTGAAGAGACATCGATTAACTTGAAATATTACACTTCTAGGTTTAAAATCCCATTCACAAGAATAAGCCTCAATGATGCACCATCTGAATATAGCTGTGCAGATGCTAGTAAGTGAAAACTTCCAGAGAGCAGCAACAAACATCTGATTTAGACATGAGCATTTAGAAGGAATATAATAAATCATGCCCGTTTGGTAATGGAAGCAAAAGTTAATGCACAACAAGTTTCATCATTTTAGCTTAGTCTACAAGTTAGTACACCAGGACGGCCTTAAAATTTATTTTACTGATAAAATGGGCGCACTAAATTTCACACACACAAAACAAATCAGACATCTGTAACTAGCAGAAAAACAAACCTTGGCTTGCAGAACCCAGTAAGCTTCGGGTTTGAAAGACTGAATTTTATCATGCCTCTCCACACAGAAGCCAAGTGTTGGGGTCTGGCAGGGCCCAAAGGAGATGAGCGAGCTGTCCAAGTTGCCATATTTGCCCTGAAAATATTTTGTCTGAAATCTAAATGAGAAAATAAAAACAAATTGTATTTGTTCAACTGTTCCATCTGAATACATTCTATTCTGTTAAAATCAGCAGTTTCCATACAATTATTCTGTAACTAAGCTAAGCAGGTGCACCTGTAGCTTCTCAACCTCTTGAATGGATCCCTCTCTCTCTGTAGGATCCCCTTTCATCTCCATTCTAGATTGGAAGCCCCTCAGGACAGGGACCTGTCTCTAATCATGACTCTTTGGTAGCAGGCACATTGCTGGCGCTATATACATCATCATCATAATCTAATCGGTAACACAGGATCTTAGACTATTTTGCCACTAAAATTCTGGTGATTTTTAAAAACAATGTAATAAGAATAGTAATCTTTGAGCATGTGATCCAGTTGCCTCTCCGGGAATCTGTGCAAGGAAAGGCATGACAGTCAGTACAGTAGCGCCTTGTTTACCTTGGCCTGCCTAACCTGGATTCTTCCTTATTCCAGACAGTCTCCAGATACTCCTGTAGGGGTGTAAAGCTTGCCCAGGATAAATAAGGAAGGATTTGGACACATCCCTAAGTCAGATAAAAAGCATATCCATCCAGATGGACAAAGGTAGGGGATTCTACTGTATTCATAAGGTTTTCATTGTATAGGGGATAACTGTATTTATAGGTCTTTTGGGCTTTTTTTTAAAAAAGAGTTCAGGATGGCCTCTTAGCTAGAAAGTGCAAGAGAGAGCGGGATTAAAATGGGCTTCTAATCAGTTGTGAATCTTCATCAGCACTGAATTAATCAATTTCATTAAAAAAACCCTCTCTTTCCTCATATACATGCACAATATTAGTTATATTAAGTATCTTAATACAGGGATTCTGGCATAGGAACCAGAGGTTCATTCTAGGTGATTAAAGTGCTAATTTCAAATCCCAGTTGTGCTCATGCCAAGGAAAGAAAAGAAATGAACCTTTACATATTTGGGGTTTGACTATATGACCCTCAAGGTTCCTTTCAAACCTACAATTGTATATCATATCAGTATTTTACAGTTAATTAAAACTGTCTTGTGTAAACCAATTATTATTTATAATTCCTATAGCACTAGCAGTGTTCAAAGTACTTTATAATCATTATCTAGCTCACCCTCAGAAGGTCATCATTATTCCCATTTTACAAATGGGAAGTTGAGGCTGAGACACAGTTACTTGCCCAAAACCACCCGATGAGTTCCTGAATAGGTTGGGATTTGACCCCTGGTTTCCCAGGGTCAAATCCAACACCTTATCCACTGCAGCACCCTTATAAAAACAACTGTTTGCATAAGAACTGTTTGCAAGACTACCTTGTAAATGCACAGCCAATTCTCAGATCCAACTCCTGCCGGGCATCCACTGACAGAGCCTCATTGCGGTTAGGCTCCCCCAAATGGTTCATAGCATTGCAGATATCGGTGTCGGTAATGGAGCTGAACTTAGCTCGATAAATGGTTTTTTCGGTGCCACGAGGTTTATTCATGACAGGGAGAACAGCATCAAGAACCTAGAGAGAAACAAGCATTTCCCATGTCTAGGCAATTGTTTTAGATTCTATGCCTCTTTACGACAAATATCCTGCCAGAATGCTACATTCAGTATGTTGTCATTACAGCCTTTCAACCACTGAAGTTTTCTTTTAGTACACTACAAAGCGCAGTATGGCCCATACACATAAGCAGCATATAAGGAACACATTAGAAAGTTGTGCCCAGTGAATGTGAAATTCCATAGCTTAAGTTGGGGTGGGGAACCTCAAGCCTGGAGCCCAAATGTGCCTCATAGCTAGTTTTTATGTGAGCCTTTCCAGTTCCTGCATCTGGCCCCTGAATCCAATTTCTATCCCCAAGCACTGAAAAACTGAGCTCAGGGTAAGGGAACAGAGATATTTATTATTTATTTATTTCTATTTATATCCCACCCTATCCCCAAAGGCTCAGGGTGGCTCACAAAACTCATGGGGCTGCGGAACTCGTGTGTATTACGGAGACCTGGCTGGATGAGATGGCTGGACCAACCTTAGCGGATCTCGTTCCGGCCGGGGATGCCGTGCAGCCCCAGCCCCACACAGGTGGCCGGGGAGGTGGCGTAGCAATTATTTTTAGAGAAGACTGGCCTGTCAGGAGATATCCAGTTCAAGAGATTGCAGGTATTGAGGCCCTCCATGTGGTGTTTGATTTGGCTGGGGGCAAAATAGGGGTGCTGCTGGTATACCGGGCCCCTTCCTGTCCGGCAGCATTCCTTACCGCTCTAGCAGAGCTGGCCTTGGAGGTGGTGCTTTGGTCCCGGGGGACTTCAACATCCATGCCGATGCCGGCCTTGTAGGAGCGGACCGAGAATTCATGGCCGCCATAGAAACCATGTATTTGTCCCAAGTGGTCAACTGCCCAACCCACGTGGGGGGACATACCCTCGACCTGATCTTTAGTTCTGGCCTTGAGGCGGGTGGTCCGGTAGTGGGGGAGGCTAGGGCTATGCCCTTGTCATGGACGGACCATTATCTCCTCCAGGCCAGTCTCTCAGCACGCCACCTCCAGAAGGGGATGGGACCAGTTAGACTGGTCCGCCCTCGAGAGGCTGATGGAACCTCAGCGGTTCCAAGAGGTCCTGAGGGAATTAACCTTGGACCTAGACAGCCACTCTGTCGATGAGCTAGTCTAGCATTGGAATAGCTTGCTGGGGGAGGCCATTGACAGGGTGACTCCGAGACGCCCCCTGCCTCAGTCCCGTCATCGCAGGTTGGTTTACTGAGGGGCTGCGGTGTATGAAACAAGTAGGCAGGAGGCTAGAGCAACACCGGTGTTGGACTCGCTCTGACTCCGACCGACTTCTCCATAGGGCCCATTTGCAGTCCTATGTTGAGGCTGTGAGGACAGCAAAGAAGGAATTCTTTGCTCCCTTCATAGCGTCTGCAAAGTCACGCCCGGCGGAGCTGTTTCAGGTGGTGCGGGGGCTGATCAGTCTGGCCTCCCTCTGCCTGGACGGGGACTTGTCCCAGGTCTGCTGTGAGGAGTTTGTCACCTGCTTTGCAGACAAGCTCGCTCGGATTCAGAGTGACTTTGACACCGGGTTGGGGGCAGTAGGTGGAGAGCGTGAGGTCACGGAGGCCCCGTTTGGTCCAACTTTGTGGGGGGAGTTTCAGGAAGTGACGCAGGTCCGGAGTCTCGGGGTGGTGTTGGACTCGAATCTCCACCTGGATTGACAGGTGGAGGTGGTGGCAAAGGCCGCCTTCCGCCAGTTGTATCTAGTGCGAAGGCTGTGTCCATATGTCTCCGGGCTGGACCTGGCCTCCCTCATCCATGCCTTCATTACCTCGAGGCTGGACTACTGCAATGCGCTCTACGTGGGGCTGCCCTTGTTCCTGGTCCGGAGGCTGCAGCTAGTGCAGAATGCGGCGGCCCGGCTCCTGACGGGGATGGGTCGTCGGGAGCATATAACACCTGTGCTCCCGACTCTGCACTGGCTTCCGATAGCGTGCCGAGCCAGGTTCAAGGTATTGGTATTGATCTATAAGGCCCTTCACGGTCTGGGCCCCTCGTACGTCAGGGACCGCCTCGTCCTCCACGTCCCAGAGCGGCTCCTTCGGTCTGCTGGGGGTGCCTTCTTGGAGGACAATGGAGAGGGCATTCTCGGTGGCCGGGCCGCGTCTTTGGAATTCCCTCCTGGAGGAAGCTCACCTGGCCCCGAGCCTTTTGACATTCCGGCGGGCTTGTAAAACCTGGCTGTTCGCCTAGGCCTTTGGGGAGGAGGGGGGGCGGGGTTAGAGTTCTAACAATTCCCTTGATTTTATTTCTATTTTATTTTTCCCAACCGTTTTGGGTCATATTGTTGTGTTTTTAAGGGTTTTTAAATTGTTATTTTTAAAAATGTTTTAGTGAATTGTACGTCGCCCTGGGATGCCGTAGGCGTGGGGGGCAACTAACAAATGTTTAAAAATAAAAATAAAATAAATAAATATAAAATGCAAATGTAGGAAAAATAATAATTAAAACCCCACAAAACTAAAAACACCCCAATGACCTCCTCACAATCTATCTCTGCCCATTGAATGCCTGGCCAAATAAAAAGGTCTTACACACAAGGATGTGTAGGTACCTCTACAAGATGGGTGTATCTCCAGAAGGAGATGAATGTATACACACAAGGATAGGCGATAGATCCATGCTACAGATCCATCATCTGGACCCTCCTCTTCCAGAACACATCTCTTAAGCACTCCTGCCCCCAACTTCCATGCAGCCCTTGGAGATTGCACTAATTTTCAAAGTGGCCCCCAAGGAGGAAAAGGTTCCCCACCCCTGGTTTAAACAAATGCAAAAGACATAGCATGCTTCTTGAAGGGGTCAGAAATTTGCAAAACGTTACCAGCTTCTTAAGTCCCCAAAGACGATTAACTTTTATGACAATGCTAAATTAAACTTGCGGATGAGCACTTTGGCCACGATCCCAAAAACACTTACATGGGTTTCAATGGGACTATTCTGGAGTAAGTGGTTTATAGACTGAAGCCTTTCTTTTGTTTATACCCTTTGAACAAAACAACCAAATCATCAGCAGATAATCTTAATCACAAGTGTGAAAAAAACACAAATACAAAACTGTACAATGGACCCACATTATCGCCTTTTGAGTAAAAGCTGTTACACGGAATTATATACTTATGGTGCAGAGAATCCAAACTCTCTGTATGATTCAGCACTGGAGGTGGGCTCTGAAAGTAAAAACTTCCACTTTCCTAATGAAGAGCTGCATTCCAGCTGTGAACCAGAGATGGCATACAAGGGAGCTCTGAAGTGTGAATATGCAGAGGCATAAATTACAGTTCACCACAAGCAAACGACACCAGTCTGATTTATGGTCTTCAGCTGAGAGCCTTAGAAGTAAATAATGAATCCATTTCCAATCAAGTCACACTCTGCTTTAGAAGTCTCTTCATCCAATTTGTGTATACTTTAGCACATACCCATTAATTAGTACAAGAATCAGGGACAAGCAGTGTACAGTAAATGTACTACATGTGTGATGACTTGATCTTCAATTAGTCACAGAAAACTTACTTCAAAGCAGATGTTTTCCCCTTCTTTATCACAATCCAACCACAGAACAACATAGTCGCAACTTCTCCCTTCCACCTATAAAAGAAATTAACATTTTCCAAGAACTAAAAGCAACTAGTGTCTAGCGTTAGTAGGCTTGCTTTCTACAGTTTGGGATCTTTGAGGAAGAAACCAAACACTGTTTTGAAGAAAGCACAGTTCAGCCTTCCTGCACCATGGGATAACTAGTGGCAATGGGTGAAAACAGACATAACACTAACTCCACTTTAACATTTCTTATGCATGTTGCAGGGCTGTATTGGTGCCCCTATGCAGCCCTGCAACATGCATAAGAAATGTTAAAGCGGTGTTAAAGTGGAGTTAGCGTTCTTTCTGTTTTCACCCAAGGAGAAGAATGGATCTTCCATATCCAACAAAGGAGGGTGAGGATGCACATGAAGAGATGGTACTGAAGAGGAACATATAGGAACATTAAGAGCAGCAGCAGCAGCTTCTATTGGAAAGGGGAACATCTGTATTTTGGACCTTATTTTTCACTTGCGGGATACAATTATCCTGCAAGTGAAAGCCACACAAGATGGCTTGTGTTCTTATGTCATATTCAATTATATTCCACTGCATTTGGATCTTGTGAATTAACAGGGTCCTTTCATAGAGGAAACGAATCAACCTGCTTAAAAAACAAAAAAACAACCAAACAAAAGAACAACCCCCTCCCAAAAAAACCCAAAAGCTTTTGAGAAAAGTACCTTTAAAAATTTCACCATGTTCAGTTTGGGATTAGCTTCTTTCTTTTCTGTCGGAGCTTTGCTAAAAAGTTCTGCTGGATCCACTTTATCCCAATTGTTATATTTTCCTGGAAAGGGGAAGGAGAATTAACTAAAGTTCTAACCACCTAGAGTAAAACCTTTCTTGTACAAACCCGTGGCTCTCAAAGGTTTTCATGGCATGCGGTCTACCCTAAAACCTGTTGCTTCTGAAGTTCAGTCCTCAGAACACCCCGACACTGCATCCCAATCCTGATCTGAGGAATGTGACAAGGAGATCCAATCTCCAGACAAAGCACATTTCCTATCAAAGTTCCAGCTGTGACAGAATTTCCCCCGCTACTCTTCCAATATCAGGAACAATGGACAAATATAATTTCAATCATTCATTTCTTACAATGATGCTCTCTTTCAGAGTTTGATCCCTTTCCCGGCTTCTTTTTAAGTCTTTATACCTCCTTTCCGGGCTAGCCTTAGAATCTGCAGGGCCCAGGGTGAAGATAAAATGTGGGGTGCCTGGTGGCCTCCATCCCCTTGGAGGCACCCTCCACGGGGCCCTAAAGGTGGTTATGTTTGGGCCTCTACACCCTGCCCTGGTGAAAGCAGGGGCCTTGGAAAGAGTGGAGCTCAGGGCAGTCACCCCAGGTCATCCTATGGGAAGGCTGTCCCTGCCTCCTTTAGTCTTTTTTGGTTCTCCCATTAGACATTTATCAATTTGCAATATCTCAGGGTTTGTTCACACAAGATGGCTATCCCCAAAAGGCAGCCCCATGATCTATCCCTGAAGTTGTCAGACAACACACCTGCCAGCGATCTTACCCTGCAGTAAAGCACACAGAGGGTAGCATGTCCACACATAATGTTTACCTCACAACAAACACAGAGTAAAGCTATCCTGAATTTCAGAGCCATGTGAATGTTCTGCAGTTATTATGAGGTTCCCTAGGGTGCCAAAAGGAGCCCATATAACCCTTTTACAGAAATGGAACACTGTGTTATCACTACTGGGAGGCTGACAGGTGTCACAATCCTCTTTTACATATACTGACAGTATTAACACTTTAAAAAATAAGAACAAGAACCATGTTTCCTCCAAGAATGTATTTATTATTGTTAAAAGTAACAAAAAGTCTAAAAGGAAAAAAATTAATATTTTTTGGTATGTTATTTACTTTGGGCATCTGACAGTACACAATCCATGCCACTGTTCTATCTGATCCACCGGTCCTCCAGCATGAAAACTGCTCCGTGGAGGCAGGCTCCTGGGCCCTCACGGAGCAATACACGGGATCAAACTTTAGTCTGTTTTCTTTTGTCTGTCTGAGATTTTACAAAGAAGGAGGGGAAAAACAGAGGATGAAAAAAATGTGACTATAAAAGCAGAGGTTTTGGTTTTTTTAAACGGAGGTAGGTTTCAAGCTTACTATGACCCTGATCCAAGTGCCATGCACACATACTGCACGTTGACTGCACACCTTGTGCAGACACTGCACACACACACACCCTGTGCCCTCATGCACCCAACCTTGGAACAGGGCCCATAGCTCTGAATATTATAGCATCACTAGCAATGATGCCTAGCACTTTATATAGCTTTGTACATCTTCAAAGCAGACTGCAAACTTTTCAGTCCTTTTAACACCTGAGAAGTAGGCAAGTCATATCCTAATATTACAGCTGGGGAAACTTGAGGCAGAGTTGTCAAGCAACTAATTAAATTTTTAAGAGGGAGTCAGTAATAAAGCAGGAGTTCCTGGGTATGTGCCTTAGGCTGTAGACAAAGGTGCATGTGAATATTCCACTGCATTTGTTAGAATGGTAATGTAGGCAGTGACAATAGCACTTTTCATTCACTTTGCACTTTTCCATCCAAGAACCTCCATTTAACAGAGTTAAAATTGGTGTTATCTCTAATTTTATCATGCAGAATAGCTAAAGCATAGTATTTATTTATTTATTTATTTAACAAATTTGATGCCCCACCCCTCCCGCACATTGGCTTGGGGCGGCTTACAACCATAATAAAACATTAAAAACAACACAATAGGGGGAATAAAACAGGTCCTAACCTTTAACGCTTCCCTTTTTAGGGAAGGTTATTGAACGGGTGGTGGCCTGACAGTTACAGGAGCACCTGGACCGGGTTGGCTTTCTTGATCCCTCGCAGTCGGGCTTTCGCCCCAGGTTTGGCACGGAGACTGCACTTGTGGCCTTGGTTGATGATCTACATCGTGAATTAGATCAGGGCAGATCCACAATTTTGATCTTACTGGATCTGTCGGCGGTGTTTGATACCATTGATCACGAGATGTTGGTGATGAGGCTGTGAGACCGGGCTCGGGTGAGTGGAATTGTTCTTGAATGGTTCCGCTTATTCCTGGCAGGGAGACCTCAGCAGGTGGTTCTCGGGGAATGGTCATCATCTCCCCGGAATCTCACGTGTGGAATTCCGCAGGGCTCTATTTTGTCCCCTCTCCTGTTCATCGTGTACATGCAATCTTTGGCTGAGGTCATGAGAGAGTTCGGCGTGCGATGTCATCAGTACGCCGATGATACACAACTTTACCTCTCATTTTCGAATGACTCCGGTCCAGCAGTCCCGGTGCTTGGCAGCTGTGGGGGACTGGATGAGGGCGCGCCGTCGGAAGCTGAATCCTGACAAGATGGAGGTGATGTTGGTGGGAAGGGCCGAGGTGGTGGTGGCCCCTGTCATTGACGGGGTCTGTCCCCCTTTGGCCGCCCAGGTTTGGAGTCTGGGGGTGCTCCTTGACCCACAGCTTTGCCTGATTTGTCAGGTGGAGGCTGTGGTGACGGGAGCATTTCGCCAACTACATCTGGTGTGACGGCTTTGGCCGCATGTCTCAGACTCAGATCTGGCCACCATCATCCATGTTTCATTACCTCTCGACTTGACTACTGCAACACGCTCTACGTGGGGCTGCCCTGACAACGGTCCGGAGGTTGCAGCTAGTGCAGAATGTAGCGGCCCGTCTTCTGATGAGGACGGGCTGCCGTGAGCACATTACACCTGTGCTCCATACTCTGCGCTGGCTGCCTATTGTCTTCTGGGCCCAATTCAAGGTGCTGGTTATGACCTTTAGAGCCCTAAATGGTTTGGGTCCTGTTTACCTGTGAGACCGCCTCAGACCTCAGGTTGCCTTGCGGCCTCTGCAGTCAGCTGGGGGTGCCCAGCTTGATGTCCCCCGGGTATGCCGGGTGGCGACGGTGGAAAGGGCGTTCTCGGCGGCCGCACCTTGGCTGTGGAACTCCCTCCCACTGGAGGCCCGTTTATCCCCGGACCTCCCCTCTTTCTGTAGATGTTGTAAGACCTGGCTGTTCCGCCGGGCCTTCGGGGATGGGGGGTAGGTGGGGTGGGGAGTAGGCAGGGTGAGGGGGGTTATTCTTATTTTGACTGCCATGTCCATTTTATATTTTTATATTTTGTAATATTTTAGATGTTTTTACTGGTGTTTTATAATTGTGCTGCCCCAAGCTGCCATTGTGCAGGAGGGAGGGAGTTACAAGTGTACGTAATAAATAAATAAATAAATAAATAAATAGCCCAACCACACCCTACCCATCCTCCCCACCAAAGGCCAGGCAGAACAGCCAGGTCTTACACCTACATCGAAAAGAGGGGAGATTCGGGGCCAAACGAGCCTCTAGTGGCAGGGAGTTCCACAGCTGTGGAGCAGCCACCAAGAATGCCCTCCCCCGAGCTAGTTGGGGCACCTCAAGGAGGGCACCTCCCGATGATCACAGGGGTCAATCCAGGACTCGAGGGATGAGGCGGTCCTGCAGATAGGTCGGGTCTAGGTCGTTTAGGGCTTCATAGGCAAGCACCAACACCTTGAATCGAGCCTGGAAGACTAAGAGGCAGCCAGTGCAGCGATTGAAGAACTGGAGTAATATGTTCCCAGCCGCCCAGTCCCACCAGGAGACGGGCCACTGCATTCTGCACCAGCTGCAGTTTCTGAACCATTACCATGGGTAGCCCCATGTAGAGCGCATTACAGTAGTCCAGCCTGGAGGTGATGAAAGCATGGATGACAGTGGCCGGGTTGGAGTCTGAAACATACATCCGAAGCCGATGCACCATATGTAATTGGCGAAAGGCACTCCTTGCCACAGTCGCCACCTGCACATTTAAGTGGAGCTGCAAATCAAGGAGCACCCCCAGACTCCGTACCTGGGGAACCAGCAGAGGACAGACTCCATCAATGATGGGTGCCGTCACCCCCACAGCCTTACCCACCAGCATCACCTCCATCTTGCTGGGATTCAGCCTCAGTCGGTTGGCCCTCATCCAATCCCCCACAGCTCCCAGACACCCAGTAAGCACCGAGACTGCCGGATTTGGGAATGATGAAAAAGAGAGGTAAAGCTGGGTGTCATCAGCATACTGATGACACCGCATGCCAAACCGCCTAACGACCTCGCCAAGAGGCTGCATGTACACGTTGAACAGGAGAGGGGACAAAAACAGATCCCTGCGGGACTCCACACGAGAGGTCTCGGTATGATGAAAAATAATCCCCAAGCACCTCGCTGAGTTCTTCCTGCCAGGAAAGAGCGGAACCAGATCAAGAACCGTTCCGCCAAACCCTGCACAGTCCCGCAGGCACATCACCTACATCTCATGGCCAACGGTATCAAATGCAGCTGACAGATCTAATCGAATTAGCAGGGTCAAACGGCCCTGATCTAATTCCGGGCGTAGGTCATCGACCAATGCCAAAAGCACAGTCTCGGTACCATAACCCGGGCAAAATCCAGACTGCGAGGGATCTAGAAAACCGACACGGTCCAAATGCTCTTGCAACTGCTGGGCCACCAACCGTTCAATAACCTTCCCTAAAAAGGAAAAGTTAGAGACTGGCCGACAGCTGGCAAGAGAGTCAACGTCAAGTGATGGTTTCTTGAGGAGGGGTCGCACCACCGCCTCCTTAAGGCAGGCGGGCACCCTGCCCTCCCTAAGAGAGGCATTGACCACCCCAGCCAGCAATGACACCATTGTCTCCTGGCAGGCCTTAACCAGCCAGGACAGGCATGGATCTAGTTCACAACAGGTGACCCTGACAGCCCCAAGAACATCCTCTTCATTGGTAGGGGTCATCGACTGAAACTGATCCCACAAACTAGGACAAGGTGGGGCTTCCATAACTTCTGGGTTCCCCACTGCAAAAAGTGCAGCATCAAAACTGTGGTGAAGTCGAGCAATTTTATCCGCAAAATAATCCATAAACATGTCAGAGTGGGCACAAGAGGATTCCACTTCAAGGTGGAGGGAGACCAGACTGACCAGACCCCTCACCACCTGAAAAGCTCCACTGGATGGGATTTTGCAGATGCTATGAGGGCAGCAAAAAACTCCTTTTTTGCTGCCCGCATAGCCATGGCATAGGCTCGTAAACTAGCCCTATGTTGCAATCTGTCGGCTTCAGTACGCAAACGACGCCACCGTCACTCCAACCACCACCCCTCCCGCTTCAGCACCCGCAGTTCCTCCAAAAACCAAGGCCTACAGTGCTGCCATCTGGGAAGCGGACGCCTTGGAGCCGTCCGATCTATGGCCTCCGTCAACAAGGTGTTCCACAGCACAACGAGGTCATCGATGAGACGGCTGTCCAGATCAGAAGGTATCTCACCCAGAGCCTCCCGGAACCACTTCAGTTCCATCAGTCTCCCGAGACAAACTATTTGAATTAGTTCCATGCCCTTCCGGGGGCAGACGTGTGCCAAGAGAGAGGTCTGCAGGAGGTAATGATCCATCCATGACAAGGGTACAGCTGAAATCTCCCCCAACAACGGACCCCCCCGACTCAAGATCGGTGCAGAATACAAGGTCTAAGACACGTCTTCCCCTGATGCATCGGGCCGCTAACCATCTGGGACATGCCCATGGTTGCCATGGTGGCCATGAACTCATGCTCCACACCTCTAAGGTAGGCATCAGCATGGATGTTGAAATCCCTCAAGACTACCGTCTTTGGGGACCGCAACACCACCCCCGATAGAACATGTAGGGCGGCTGCCGTACAGGTAGGCACACGGTATACAAGCAGCACTCCCAAACTGTCCCCTGCCATATCGAACACCAGATGGAGACCCTCAATACCCAATACAGATTGCACCGGATACCTCCGAACAGCCCAAGACTCCCTAAAAATCATGGCTACATGACCCCCTCCCCCCCCCGCAATTTCATCCATGGCTGATGCTGCATGGAATACCCAGCCGGAACAAGGTCAGCCAAAATAGGCCCCGACTCAGTGTCCAGCCAGGTTTCCGCGATACATACGAGGTCAGCTACATGGTCCAGGATCAATTCCTGGACAGTTGTTGCCTTATTAGCTACCGACCTCGCATTTAACAGCATCAAAACACGGTCAGGGTCCTTCGGATTCTGAACCAGCTGCCCAGCTGCTAAGGGAGAAGTGAGTATGGTTAAATGATGTGAAGGAATCTGTGGCAGAACCAGGAATGAAATCCTTCACTTCTGATTTTTAGAGCCAGACTTAACTAGAAGGCTATCCCCCGCAACTTCTCTTTGACCCACTTTCCCACCACTGCACTGGCTAGGCTTTGAATTTCAGTCAGCTCCACAATGGTGTCCATTTTTTTTCTAAATAGCAGTGGCACAGATTGTTTCAGTTAAAACAGAAGATACCTATAAAATCCAAGGTCATGACGTGACCACAAACGGATGTCATCTTGAAGTGGACACTCTGTCCTATGAATGATCCAGTGTACTCATGTACTGAGCATGCTCCATTCAACCCTTTATGAGAGGCCATGTTTCCTGTGACAACAAAAAATAATGATAAATATCAACAGGTAGATCGCCGATTTCTCTCTTCCCTCTATATCTCAACTCAGATTTTCTTCCAACACCCTGTCCCACTCTCTATCCGAGTTTTTGCTTGGCCAGCTCCCAACTCCAAGCCAAAACATCACTTGAAAAAGCCTTGCATTTAACGTACTCTAAGCTTTCTTCCTCTCATTTTTTTTTGTTTAAAACTTTTATTGATTAATAATGTATAACAAAGTACAAATTATTGACCGTTTACTCACCGGTAGACCTGTGTCATCAACCTTTTTTTTTTTGGTCAATATTGCCAAAAACATTTCTTAACTGTTGTAAGTGTGTAACCATCTGTCCTTGGTGTTAATCCAATACCGGAGGTCCTGAGCCTCTCTGTACATGTCCAATAAAGGCTTAGAACTGGTAGTCAAAGAGAGTCTGAAGGCCCTCTTTTTTCATCTTTGATCCTTCGAGTGCGTTTATAACAGGGGTCCACGTATCCTCAAAAGTTGGAAGATTATTTTGTAGACCTGCATGGAGTTTCTCCATAGTGAACACTAGCCAGATCCTATTTGTCCATTCATCAAATGAAAGCTCATCATTCGATCCCCAATGTCCGGCTATGCTGTTTAATGCTGCCAGGAATAGGACCTTACACGATTCTTGGCACTTCTGCGTCTCTTTTGTTTCTGGGTACAGGCCCAGTAGGGCTATCTCTGGTTTATAGGGAATCACAAAACCCGTCACTTTATTTGCTATTTGCCATACCTTCACCCATAGTGCCTGTACTTTCCAGCAGTCCCACCAATAGTGTCTGTAGCTGCCCTCCTCACCACAACCCTTCCAACAGAGGCCTTTCCCTTTGGGGTCACAGTGTTTCATTATCGCGGGTGTTAAGTAATACCTGGTGATTAATTTGATTTGAGTTTCTATGACCTCCAGGGAGGATACACAAGTGTTCATATGATGCCATATCCTTTTTGATTCTATTTCCCCTATCTGTATCTTCAGATCCTTTCCCCATTTTTCTAAGTAGGAGTTAGATTTTATATACAACAAGTTTTTTAATTCCTTATAAATCCTACCTATTCTTCCAGATGTCTTACTACGTTTGAATAGTATTTTTTCTAGTTTATGTGGATCTCTACTATAGTCTTCCCTATTTTGTGGACTGGTGCATTCCTTAGCTGTAAATACTGAAATGTGTCCATCTTCCCCTGGATTAAATCCTCCAGTTTTTGGGGGGATGCAAATCTTCCTATGGAAAATAGCTGTTGAACCCTAACTATCCCTTTTCTCCTCAGAGCATCTCTCAAACCGGAGGCTAACTTTTGTTCTACAGTGTCTATTGGTGTGTAAGGTGATATTTCTTTCTTTGTTCTCATCTGCTTTGGGGGTTTCTGCCAGTATTTTAGGAGCGTGCCAGCAAATGGGTGTTCTTTTTTATGCTCTTTGTGGATTCCATCATGGTCTACTATTCTTCCTTCATTTAACACAAAGTCCTTTTGAAAAGCCACCTATTTTGCACAGCAATTCAGCTCTCAAAAGCACACTCTGTTCAGTATTTGACTTGAACATACCTGTTCACACCTTTAAATGTTATAAATCTCAGAGCAAAACACTGCTACAGTATTTCTTTCACATAGCTCAGCAAAGGCGAGTTGTACCTCACAATGCACAACAGCACCATATAAGGGGAAACTTTTTTTGTCGCTGCAGTTTAGAGATTATTCTGGCAAATTACAAGTGCTAAAGACGATAAGCGAATGGAATAGGGTGAGAGGGTTCGTCTAATGATCTTCTAAGTACGGAGGGCCTTCTGTAGACTTAGAATAGCTTTTGGAAACAGAGCTTCCTCCTGCACCGTCAACACGTCTCAATATTAGCTTGGGACTAAAGACAACAGCCCAGGGATTTTCTAATATTTTTATTCCAACTCCAATGGAGTCCAGTAAGAATTACTTCTACTTCATATGTAAATTTCTTCATTTCCAACCAAAGCCTTCTCCTCAATACACTGGAATCAACTTAGTCCATAAAGTTCAGAAATGATAAACTAAGACACCTAAAGAGCAAAGTTTCTCCCTTACCTCTTGAGAGGATCTTGGCGATGGATTGAGCCAGAGAAGGCTTCTCTGCAACCATTAACACTGTCTTCATTTTCAGCGGAGGAGTGCAAGCGGTTTCAAACTCTAGCAACAGAATTCTGGTCTAAGAGTGATTACAACCGTAGATTGTTCTCACGATGTTGCCCATCAGCCTAAAGATAGAAAACAACCATAAACCTTTGTTCAAAAATGTGCTAAAAGCAGGATATTTTTTTCCTAGTTCCTAATCTTCATTTTCCAATAATCACTAATCTCCTTTAGCATCACCTCCAGGTTGCTCCTGCAACACTTACCAGCTATAGCAACATTTGCATTAAACGGTAAAAACAGACATGCACCTGATAAGGGGGGGTTCGCCCGCTTGTTGCTCTTCAGGTTCGGAGTCTGGGGGTGGTTTTGGATTCAGGCCTCCGTCTGGATCGGCAGGTGGAGGCGGTGGCTAAAGCTGCCTTTTGCCAGCTGTATCTGGTACGGGGGCTTCGACCTTACCTCTCCGGGCCCGATCTGGCCACTGCAATGCGCTTTACGTGAGGCTTCCCTTGTTTCTGGTTCGGAGGCTGCAGCTGGTGCAAAATGCGGCAGCCCGTCACCTGACGGGGACGGGGCGGCGTGAGCACATAACACCGGTGCTCTGC
Source organism: Sphenodon punctatus (assembly GCA_003113815.1). Classification (NCBI taxonomy): domain Eukaryota; kingdom Metazoa; phylum Chordata; class Lepidosauria; order Sphenodontia; family Sphenodontidae; genus Sphenodon; species Sphenodon punctatus. The sequence continues at coordinate 5,732,821 of QEPC01011180.1, forward strand.
GCTCTGCACTGGCTGCCTATAGCGTACCGAGCCAGATTCAAGGTGTTAGTATTGATTTACAAAGCCCTACACGGTCTGGGACCCTCATATCTAGGGGACCGCCTCGCCCTCCGCACCTCAGAGAGATCCCTTCGGTCAACCAGGGGCACCTTTCTGGAGGTCCCCCGTGTAAGACAGGGGCCCACAATGGAGAGGGTGTTCTCGGTGGCCGGGACGCGGTTGTGGAACTCCCTCCCAGAGGAGGCTCGCCTGGCCCCAGGCCTGTTGGCCTTTCGACGTATCTGTAAGACTTGGCTGTTCGCCCAGGCCTTCGGAGGGGAGGGTGGGTTTAATTTTTTTGTGGGGGGTGTTTTAAATTTGTTTTAATTATGATATTATAGATTTTGTTTATGTTTAAAAATTGTTTTATTTTATGTTGGAAGATGCCGTAGGCATGGGGGGGGGTGGCATATAAATATAATGAAATAAAATAAATAATAAATAAATTAACTCCACTTGAACATTTCTTATGCATGTTGCAGGGCTGCATCGGGCGCCAATACAGTTCTGCAACATGCATAAGAACTGTGAAAGTGGTGTTAAAGTGGAGTTAGGTGCATGTCTGCTTTCACCCACAGTCCCATTTTCAGAGGTTCATAAACTTAGCTACAAAAATTCACTCCAGAATGAAATATGTCACAGTTCCTACCAGAAGTTATTGCATTAAAAAAAAATGTTCATATGCTTTTTAAGATGAATCAAGAGTTGTTTTCCCTTCAAAATCCTGCAATTTAAGTGTGCTTCAGTTAAACACAATTCTGTAGCAGGATGACCAATAATATGAATGCAAACATTTGTTTTTCTCTCAGTACAATATAACTACAGGAAAGGTTTATTTAATTAAATTTATTTATTTATACCTCGCCCCATCCTGCCTGCAGCAACTCAGGCAACTCACATCAATCAGAAAATAAATACAATAAAATAACAATACAATCCATACAACAAATCAGCAGTATAAAAACCTATGCAATAAAAAGCAAGGTAGAGTGTGTAAAAAATAACATATGAGAAATCCCACCCACCCCTAACCCTCCCCACAACCATCCCCTCTACCAGTTTCAACAAGACGTTTTCTCTAGGGGTGTCAGTGGGGAATTGCCGGTCTGTGGGAAGGTAAGAGGGTCTGCCACACACCCGCACACTTGTACCCAACTCTAGCGTACTCAGGCTCGGACTATTATCGTACTGGGAAAGATGCCCGTCAGGACAGCATGTGGTCCTGTATAGTCTCGCAGAGACTAGGCCCCTATCATCATAGGGCGCAGAGCACAATGGAAGACTGGAGCCTGTTGGTTCCACTATAATTTCCCAGTCACACACTTTCACGCCGGGAGGGGGGTAAGGGGGAAATAGTGCAACCTGGTGGGGAGAGAAAGGCAAGGGCCCTAGGATCGGCAGGGAAGGCGGAGGATGGGCACCGCACTCAAGGAAGGGGATGGAGGTCCCAGATGGGGAAAGGGCTCCCAAGAGCTCACCAGCCACCCACCTTTCAGGCCCCCAGACGCACCCACAAGGAAGGGATAATCACCAGGACCCACTTGCCACTAACACAACCCTATCCGCAGTAACTCAAGCACAAGTACAAGCACAATCACAAAGAAACACTTAGCTCTCAGGTGGGGGCCAGCTTCTCGCTCCGATTACCGGTGCTGACTGAAGCGCAGCGCCGGCTTCTTATCCTTGTAGCTCCGCCCCCCCCTCCCCCCCCGACGTGCCTGCAGCCGTGCAGAACGCCGCAACGGCTCAGGCCCTGGTCCTACGCTCTGTGCCTGACCCGGAAGTGCATCCGCACCGCTGTCAGTCGGGCCGGTTGCTGTAGCAACCGGCGGTACTGGCGGCGCTGCGGGAGCCGCAGCTAGCGGCACTGCAAAAGCAGAATCTGGGCAGGAGGGGGCCTAGGCGGCTTCGGCGCCTCCCCGTGACAAGGGGTAACTACCCTTTGCCCCTTGAGCTAATGTGCTGCATTCACACAAACATGGAGAGTGGGTGTTAACAGACAAGACGTTGCCCCCACTGCTCCTCCCCCCCTTTGCCCCAGACTTACCTGCCTGTCTGAACATGGCCACCAGATGTGTGCCCTGGGGCTGTGCCAGTTAACCTGGCCCAAACCAGGGCAACGGGCAACCATGGGGCTAGGTCTCGTGTATTAGGGTCTCCTGCAGCCCTGGGCCCGCCAGCACCATAGAAGCGCAGCTAGTGCGCCCCTTTCAGCTGACAGCTGGCTGGGAGTGGAGACGTCCCTAGAGGCTCTCAGGGCACAATCCGGGCTCCCCTCTCCCAGCCGGCTGTCAGCTGAGAGGGGGGTGCTAGTGCTGGCTCTGATGGAAAGGGGAGTCACGGCCAGGGAAAATCTTGCAATCCCCTCGGTTCCTTTCCTGAACGGAGAGGGGAACGCAGCATCCATGTGGCTCCTCCAGAGGGGCCGTGCGCTGGCTTTGATCCCTGCTCCTCTCCTTTCTCGCCAGGAAAGGAGAACAGGGAAAGCATGAAAAGGGGGCGTGTGTCACAGCCAAGGGAGAAGCCAGTGCTAGCCCATCCCTCTCAACTGACAGCCAGTAGGAGGGGAGGAGGGAGAGGAGTGCGAGCAATCACGCTGTCCCCAGGGGGCTGCCGGACAGCTGGGAGGGGTGTGTGGGCTGTAATCTCACTGTCCTGGGACCAACAGCAAGATTGCTGAAGCAGCTGCCCAGCTGTCAGGTGGCCCCTGGGGTGGGGTGAGTGTACTAGCGCCACCTGTGGCAGCTCGGAGTGAGAGCTGCCTGTCTGAAGGACTCCCAACACTGCCCCAGGGGTGGCAGCGGCGTGGGAACTCCACGGATCAAACACAGGTTCCAGCTGCCTCCCTTCCCATGTGTTAACACCCAGTTATGCCACAGGCTCCTACCAGACAGGAGGAAGTGTTCATATGAATGCTTCCAGACTAGGTAATCAACCGCCCCCCCATCCGCAATCACATGCATCCCAAACTCTTTGGGGGCTCATGAGAAATTAAGAACAGCACATGGAAAAATGCCAAGGAATTGCAGCCTGGGATATGTTTGCATAATGCAAAGTGACAGAGAGTGATGCAAGGATGGGTTTAGAACAGCTGGGACACAGGGTTTCATGTGATCACTTCCCAGGGAGTTTCTACCCTTAGCAGGGACCGCCGGTGTCTCACAGTATCATGGAAAATCTTAAGTACGTCTCTCTTTTTCCAACCTCTTCTTCTGTTTTAATTCAAAAGCATTCTATTTTAGTATTGTTCTTAGATTATAGACAAAGGCTGGGGAACCTCGTCACTCCGTGATGAGCCATTCTGCAGGCCGGATTCCAGGTGGGGGTTAGGGGTGCTTTAAGGAAGTGTGCTCAGGATGGAGGAAAGAAGGGGAAGAGTCCAGATCATGGATCTATGGCAGAGATCCATCCTCCAACCTGAAAGGCGGCCTTTCATATCATGCTCCACTGCAACCCCTGCGCTCAGCCGGCACGCTCTCTTGCGGGCACCCCCTGCCAATCTTGTCTATACGACAAGGGCCCGCAGAGAGGCCCTTTCATTTGCTGACCCAGCGTTGTGGAACTCCCTTCCCCTGGAGATCCGTCAGAGCCCGAGCACAGGGTTGGGGCAAAGCGTTTGGCAGGCAGGGATAGGGGTTGGGGTGGGTACGTTTAGGGGCGAGGGGGATTTTAATGTATTTTGTGTTTTTAATGCTGCAAACTGACCTGAGCCTTAAGGGAAGGGTGGGGTAGAAATTGTAAAAATAAACTTACACTGCTTTTAAACGAGGGCGCGCTGAAGCGCCCCCCAAACGCCGCATTAAAGCAAAGCCGCCGGAAGTGACGTTCTCCCCGTTGGCGGCGGCGGCTGGAGACACGGGGCTTTGCAGCGGCGCGTTCTTAAGAATTCAATTATCTAGCTTAAGAACGCGCCGCTCCAAAGCCCCGTGTCTCCAGCCGCCGCCGCCGCCGGCAACGGGAGAAAGCCACTCCGGCGGCTTTGCTTTAATGCGCCGTTTGGGAGGCGCTTCAGCGCTCCTCGTTTAAAAGCAGCCAAACAGTAAATAAATAGATAACCTTGAGTGCAGGATTTCATCTTTACTCCCATGCCCCGAGTTCACTCCTTCAGTGCTTCAAGAGCAGGGACTGGATCCACAGGCAAAAACCAGAAATTGGAAAGGGGCCAAATAAAGAACAGTCATAAGCCAAGTTTGGCCCCTGGGCAGGAGTCTCCCTGCTCCTGCTCCATATGTAAACATCCATTTCATGCACCCCCTTAGTTTAAAGTAAAGTAACTGGAATCCTTGCCCCACAGAACCGCGATGACACTAGCTCACAGCACGAATGTCACTATTGGAGGTTGCGCCGTCTCAGAGGCTCCAACCCTGCAGATCAGACTGTCCACCCCACACTTTCAAAAATCTTGGGTCACCCCTCTCCACCCGAATCATTAGACTGGCTTAAAAACACAACTTCTTCCGGCTTGTGTTTTAATGGCTTCCCCTTTTATTTTCCTTGCAGCTTGTGAATCCTTAGGGGGACTCTGAGAACAGAGCTCCCCGCTTGTCTCTGCAAACATGATGATGGCTAGAAATAACTTCTTCAATTATTTCCCTGGAAGTTTAACAGATTCCTCCTGCAGCCTCCTCCCAGGAACGGAGGCCTCCCAGATAAAAATAAAATCCCCTTAATATGAGGAGGAGGAGGAGGAGGAGGATGCCAATGCTGCAGAGTCACCAAACCCAGCCAGCTTGGGGTCCCGCCCGGCACCTTGTCAGCCCCATCAGAGAGGCAGACCCCTACCTCCCCGGGGATGCGATAAGGCCAGTGAGACACAGGTTCAAGCCCGCCGCCCCCAGTCAAGCGAGCCCCACCCGGCCTGGGGGAGAGCACGGCGCCTCCCGTTGCCAGCGAGTGTCTGTCGAACCCCCCGCGCCGCTTACCCCGTGCTGCAGCCTCAGGAGGCGGCCATTGCCTCCGCTTCCACTGCCGGGTCACAGCGCCGCCGCAAAGCGCGCCTCCTCAGGGCGAGGAGAGCCCCATGGAGACTGGCTCCAAGCGCCGCACTCCGGGAGCGGCTTCTTCCTCCTCTCCTCCTACCCCTAGTGTCAGGGAGACGAAAGTGCAGCCCCCCCGCGCCCCCATGCCGTGCAATAGGGTCCAATGATAAACTCGGAATGCCTCTAGGCTTGCAAGAAGCTACAGTTCCCCGTGCAGACCTTACCCGCGCTGCCGCCCTCCTAGTAGAATTTTAAACATTCTTCTTCTTCTAAAATCTAATTCGTAAAATATATGATCTTTGATGCTTTAAGATTTTTTTTCTATTTTAGTTCTCAATCAATATTTATTGTTTTCAGCACAAGGCTATTCCAAATGACATACAGCATATAAAATAAAATATCAGGCCCCAAAGGGGTCCAACAGAATCCCCGATTGGGGTTGTAATACAAGAAAAGTGATGACATTTTCTATTTTAGTTATATAAACGTTTTATTTTGTATATAAATAAAATATTAATTTATTATTATTATTATTTTATTATTACATTTATTGCAGTAAGTTTAATTTACGGTTTTCACCAAAAGTTTAACATAGAAACAAACATAGGGTGATTTCAGACGTGACGAATCCAAGATTCACCACGCCTGAACCACACTCAGACGTGGCCCGCGTTTGACTGTGGTGCACGTTTGTTTGCTACCCGCCAGATGTTCAGCACAGTCAAACGCGGGCCGCGTTTGCATTCACCACACTTCTGGACCCCAGGACGCGAGCAGGTGCAGAAGTGTGGGTGAATGGCCACCACGGCAGGGGTGACGGAATCGTAACGTCTGTTCACTCACCCCTGCCGTTGGTGGAATCCATTCCACCCCGACCGCAGTGACGAGTGCGGCTGGATTGGCCGCTCTCGCTGCCCGTCTGGCGGGGGGAGGGCTGTTGTGGAATGCAGCGGGTGGGGCCGTGCGGTAGCACGCTGCGTCGCGCGGCCCCACCGCGATCCGCGGTTCACCAACAGACGTTACGGTGGACCCCATCCACCACGGGCCATGGTTTGCTGGTCCCCGTGGCCTGGGATGAAGGGGCGCACATCTGTTGGCGCGCCCCTTCACCCCGGACCATGGTCCAAACCACCCCACGGCCCGTGGTGAATGGGGCCCGCCATAACGTCTGAAATCACCCATAGAATATTTCAGAGGTATAACATATACCTATTATATTTACAATCGGTATATAATAAAAGATTACATTTAGGATAAATTCCTTACATCTCCAGTACACCTAGCATTCCATCCCCCCGGTATAACAAGCGCCGTAAATTATATTCATCGCAACCCATCAGGCACTTTACTACGTAACTTTCTAGCTTCATATGTAAAAGTTGCTAAAGCATATAGCTCAGCAATAGAACTGGGCTGCAGTAGCTAGAGAATTTTCTCAAAAAGACTGAAATATTCAACCTTAATATTTATTATAGGAGACAAATATTTATTCCTAAGTGTCTGGTATAAGGGGCAAATCCATAAAAGGTGCACAACATCTTCTCTCCCGCCCCCCACAGCATAGACGAAGTCTCATGGCATGAGGGATCCTTGCCCATCTACCTTTTTGCACCATACCAATATTTATTATGGGGTGATAAGATTTAATTTAATTGGCAAGGATAATTGCCAATTACAGGTCTCTATGTTCCCCTTTCCCTTGTCTCTTCTAGATTGTAAACCCCTCAGGGGCTTAATAATTAATGAGTGGAAGGTGCCAGGTACATTGCTGGCACTATATAAATTATAATAATAATAATAATACAAATTCTCACAAAATGAAAGCAGATTATTTTGACCCCTTTACTTTGACAAGGGGTGATTTCAGACGTTACGGGGCCCTTTGGCCCCGTACCGAAATCACCGAAATCATTCCCCCCCGGGATCACCCCGTAATGCCATAGCAGACGTGCCGGGGAGATCCCGGCGGGGAATGTGGGAGGGGGCGGGGCCGCGCGGCGCAACATGCAGCCGCACGGCCCCGCCCCCTCCA
>QEPC01011180.1:5748795-5815273 GCA_003113815.1 Sphenodon punctatus
TGTATATAGCCATGGCCCTTTTCACACAGGTGCCCCCCCCCCCAATGCATGCGGGGGGTTGCCTGTGTGAACGCCGTAGCGGGTGCAGGGGGATGGGTGGTGGGAACACAGTGGGGGATGGGTGGGGGTGCGTGCACGCTCCTGCACTCCACCCACCTCCACCCATCACCCACGCATGGAGCAATGGGCGCCAATGCCCAATGCTCCGCGTGTGGAGATGGGTGGAGGGGGTGGGGGTCCATGGGAACACGCCCCCACGCACTGCCCGCCCGCCCTACCCACCACCGCAGCCTGTGGGAAAAGGGCCCATGTGATAGATATGATTTATTCTACATTGTTCTATAATTAGGTAAATAATCATGAAATAAAGTTTCGTTGATAATAAAACTTTTTGTTTATTAGTGTTCAATTAACTTGTCCGATCAAAACAATTATTAGCAAAAAATAAAATCTGCTAACAACTAGTTTTACTGACCCTGTAGGCTTTGAATAACCAGTTCTTTCAAACTGGTAGGGTGAGGAGTGACTCATTCCATCTTCTGCACTGGAGTCCAGTCCAGCCTAGCTGCTCTTCTGCTGGGGAGCCCAAGCTGAGCCAAACCGGAGTGACTTGGGCTGGGGGGAGGGCACCTCCCCCAATCTGAACCCAACAGTCAGGGGCCTAACTATCATAGGGACAAGAGGGACATTTGTCTTGGGGTTCAAGCTGGGGGTGGGTACAAATCCTGTCCTTTTGGAGATTGAGCTGAGTGGAAGCACCTGCAGTGCACGGTGCATACGGGACCCACCCGGTGGGCATCACGGGACAGAGCAAGCACCAGCAGCGGCACAAGGCAGGCAGTGCAGCCGCAGCCTCCAGGGCTCAGACGCAGCGAGCAGAGGGAGCAAGAGGAGCCATGGTGTCAGGAGTGTTTCTGGAGTCAGAGCACTGGACTTATTCGACTTTCCATGGAAGTTGATAGTTTTCTGCAATAACGCTGGGGGTGGAGGAAGGAAGGTAGAGGTGTGACAGGGGAGAGAATGGTGATGAAGAGGGTTCATTTCTTGCCCCTAGGCTGAATTCCAACCTAGGTACGCTCCTGCCGACAGACCAGGTTCGGTTGGGCTTGGGCCGTAGAGCAGGCCCCTAGCTGGAACGCCAATTAAGCAACTCCAGGACTGCCCTAACTTGCACTTACACTAGTAGAAAACAGACCTTCACAAAACCATCTCGGGATTCGGGGAGCACAGAGTTCGTTTAACACCATCTGTGCAGATGCTTGCTCGCATGCCATCTCTCCTGACTTGCCTGACAAAGGCCCCTGGGAGGTCCGAAAGCTTGCACACCTCCACCTACTGGAGTTGGTCCAATAAAAAATAGCACTGTACGACTTTGTCTCTGTCGCCTATATTTGGGACCAACATGGCAACCTTGCTTTTTCTACATCTCTCTCATACACACTCACACATGCACACACATACACGTGAACACACATGCACACTCACACTCCAACATGCACCCCCACCCATGTATACACACCATACACTCATACACACCACACATGGGGTGTTTTCAAACAAGCAAGGGGGGGCGGTGTCTGTGGCCGCCAGGTAGCACTAACGCATATCACCCACACAGATGGAGTGCGCGAGGAGAGATTCAAACAGGTGTGGCTGCCACGGTCACAGAGACAGCCATCACACACTCCCCCTGCTATGGACCATGGGGGAGGAGGGAGAAGCACGCTGGACTGGCCTTTGCAAGTTACATGTCCCAGGAGCAAGCGCTGGGAAACCCAGGTTCCCCAGTGCTCCCGGCCAGTTCTTGTGCCTTTCAAAGGCTGCTTTCCCTGCCCACAGTGCCTATGAGCGGCGGACTTATTTGCTGGCGTGCCTGGCTGCCGCCGTTCATACAAGCAGGGGCTCTGCGGCTGCCTGTTGCCACAAACCTATTTGGCTTGCCCCACACGGAAAGCTCTGAATTTCCCAGCATGGCTCCATGCATGGCCATGAGTGGCTCATGGGAGTGTGCATCCGGCCACTCCACCTTCAGATGGGAGGTCAGCTTCATGACTCCTGGGTGGCCTTGCAAGGTAGCATCTCGTCTGAAAACACCCATACATACACAAAAGGGTACACATGCATGCATGTACAAGGACGCGATCGTGCACCCAGGACTGCATGAAACACTCTTCAGCTAGAGTCTAGAATTAGTATTACACTGTTCTACATTTTAAATAAATAGGATCGACAGACCCCAGATTGTACTAAACTAACAACATGAAAAGTGCTGTTCCAAGCACAGCCCTGTCTGACACATTATGGAAATAAGTTCATCAAAACGTGCATGTCCAGAACAGTGAAACTTTGCTCCAAAAGTTTGTAAAAAGTGCTAACCAATCTTAGAAAAAAAATGGCATGGATAGTTGGTTCCAGAGGCTCTCTATACAACTCTGTCCTGAGCCCAGTCATTCAACCTTTGTCTAACTAGGTGCTTAGATGGCTTCCATCCCTCTAGCACGAGGGCCCCACTGCCTTGGTTGCCCTATCACGCCCTCCTGTGACAATACTGAGTAAACCCAGATGAAAAGTTAAGCAGGAGGGGGAAAAAAAGCTATTCATTTTCCTGTATTCATTCTGGTTGCTTTTATGTCAATAGGAAATGCCGCCCTTACCCAGTAATTTGAGCTGACAAGCATTCCTTGCTCCCTGTCCTCAAATTCCATCTGAATTGGGCTGGGGGCAGGGTATTGGCAATCCAGGGACCTTGTCTTTAGGAGCCCTTCCCTGAGGATATCTGCTGGAGTCCATCTGTGGCTGTCTTCAAAGACCACCTTTGACCAGTTTGGTTCAGTTTATTTGCAGGCTGATTCCTCTGGGATTTGGGGCCAATTTGATTTATCTTTGTTTTCTGTTTGCTTATTGTGCCTGCCTACCTTGCCCCAGATACTGTTTTAGGAAGACATTTTAGAATAAATGCTTATGGAACCTGAGATTGACTTGGTTTACAGTGAAAGAGAAGGCTGTAGCGTTTGCTGGTTTGGTCCTTATTGTGACTGGGTAGTCACCTTTCTGGTTACCTCTTCATTCCAGTTTCCAGCCCTGCATGTGTGTGTGTGTGTGTGTGTGTGTGTGTGTGTGTGTGTGTAAAACCATCATTATTATTACAATAATGCAGGGCCAGGGAACCTTTTCCCTTCCAGAATCCATTTTCAAAATTAATACAACCTCTCAGGGACACATAGAAGTTGAGAGCTGGAGTGCTTAAGGTGTGCACTCAGGAAGAGGAGGGTCCAGATTATGAATCTGTGCCATGGATCCATCCCCTATTCGCAAATGCATGCCCTCATCTCTGCTCTCTTAGGGCGTTTTTAGATGGACAAATTATCCTAGAATAATTATAATAATCTCCGGTGATTATTATCCTGGGATAACAAGGTGGTACCTGTTTAGACAGACATTTCTATCCCGGGATAAATTAATTCTGGGATAGTCCATGTGAACAATACCTTGTGATTAGAGTCTCTGGGATTAATTAAAAATCCCATGGTGCTTTTCTGCCGAGTTCAGCGCAATGTTTTCTGGGATTCAAGCATCACGTCCTCTCTCTGCAACATCACGTCCTCTGTGCAGCGGAGCATTCTGAAGATTTCACAGCATTTTTGGGCACATACCTTGCCATTGGATTCTGTGGTGCTAATCACTGGGATAGTGGACTATCCCGGGATATGTCATTCAGACGGACATTATCCCGGGATAGTTTAGCAGCCGGTTGTTATAATCCCCAGTGATTGGGGTTTTATAACACCCTGATATTTGTGTTATCCCGGAATAATAATCACTGTTGACAGCGTTTAGACGGACAAACTATCCCGGTGATAATGCTCTTATCCCGGGAGAAGTGTCCGTCTGAAAATGCCCTTAACTTGAGCTCAGTTTATCAGTCGTTGGAGGTAGGAACTGGATCCAAGGGCTAGATCCAGGAACTGGATAAAGGGATTGTGGCAGAGTGGTGCCACAATAAGGTGCTATACCTTTAAGAAGACTAATAAGATGGCGTCTAGAGGAGAAAGCACCTAAAATGGCCACTGCCAGGAAGTGGAAGTTGGTGGGACTGGCCACCAGTATAAAGAAAGAGGAAGCAGCGTGGGGAGTCTGCTCTTGAACCGCGCAGAGGATACATCTCCTGAGAGGCTGCCCGGGGGTCCTAAAAGAAGGAGATCTGAACCTGATGTGGGAGTTGCCAGTGAGCCAGTCAGTGGACTGTTGCCTGACTAGACTGGGCATTGTGTATGGACTTTATACTTGTTTGAGACTGGCCAGATGTCTGGTGACTGGCCTGAGACTTTTGAGTGAATAAACTTTTATGGACGGCACCTTTGAGTAACCAGCTTTCTTGGGCTTGATCCTGCAAACACTCACTCACGGTGAGGTGGAGCCCTGCTGCAGGGACCAAATAAAAATTAGCCCTGGGGCACATTTGGCCCTGAGGTTTCCCACCTCTGCAGTAATGATTAAAGGTCACAACCAAAATTAGAGCCCAAATGAGTTGAGTCCTGTGGAAACGCAGCAGAGCCAAGCAATTCGTACAAAAATTCAGTTGCACATGTTTGAGAGTAAACTTGCTTTCTGTGCTGGGAAACAGACACAGGGGTATCATTTGGTCCCAACCCTCTCCTATGCAATGTGGAAAGGCATCAAGGGGTTCTTAGTTTTCAAGAAGGCGCAGAGATGGAAATCAAACACTTTTAAGGAGATTGAGACCACCCTTTTTTCCCTCAATTTCTTACTCACTTTTTTTTTTTTTGTGTGGAAGAAGTATGTTTCTCACGCTTACGTTTGCAGAAAAAGAATTTTGAAAGTTGAACTAAGCATGGTGTCACCAGACATAATGCCAAATTGCTGGAAATCCATCACACTTTGAAATCATTTGAGGCGTCTGGCTGTTTGTTTTTTTGCAGATGTTTATGCTAATGTGTTTTCACAACTACCAGCGAGTCTCCTCCCGTGGGCTTTTGGCCAGAAACTGTCCCTTCATGTAATGGGTCCTTGTGCTATCCTGGGCAACCCAACAGACTGGAAGCAGGGCAGTGGGCTTATCTACATGTAACAGTGGCTATGTGCAAGTGAAAGCTACCAGTAGGGTTACCATATAGGCAATTCTTTTCAGGTCACTTATGAAAAATACATGTTGCAGGGCTAGCATTCGTGCCTTGGTCACCAGTGCAGGACTTGCAACGTGTATTTTTCATAAGTGCCCTGGGAAAATTTGCATATATGGCAACCCTAGCTACCAGCTGTCCCCAACCATGCTTTCTGAGCTCACAATTCATGTTAATCATCTGACACAAAGTTTGTTCATTTATGCAAATGTTATGGCCAAATACGTATTAACCCAGTGGTGTAGCAAAACTGTGGCAGGCCCAGACTCATGCCCCAATTATAGCCTCCACCCTAAAGGCAAGGGGGCAGGGTCTACCTAAGCAACACCCCTTCTAAAAGGACTCTAGGACACCCTTAGCCTTCTCTCCCCCCCCCCGCGCCCGAAAGGTTTTCTAGTCATCTTGTCTCCTATCAAGCCATTCCTCCCCTGGAGCAGCAGCAACACCAGCAGGATGGGCAGGGGCAGGGCCATCACTCCACCCTCACCCACTCTGAAAACTTCCTTCTTAGCCTGAGCACCACTAGGAAATTATTATCAGAGTGGGTCGGGGCAGAGTGTTGGCCCCAATCACTGCTTTACCAACTCTGAAAATTTCCTAGTAGCGCTCAAGTTTCTTGCCAGGGGCTCTGTTTAGAGCCTAGGGCCCAGGCTCAAGCAATCACCCTCACTTCATGATAGCTATGCCCCATAAAAGTGGCTAGTGTTACATTGGTAAATATCCATAAATCGATACAAAGTTTTATTAATTTATTTAGTTAATTCTCCTGCCCTACCCTGAAGGCTCGGGGTAGGGCAGGAGACCCTTATCCAAACTTCCCCAAACCCTTATCTCTGCTTGCCAAATGTCTGGCCAAATAAAAATATCTCACATTTCCTCCAGACTATGAGCAGGCTCCGGCTCTGATTAACTTACAAAGGAAGGTGTTCCACAATACTGGGGCAACACCAAGAAAGCCTCTCTGTGTGCTGCTCTCACTGTATGAACCAGACAGAGAGCTGGTATGTGCAAGAGGGAGCTCCCAGCAGACATCGGAGGCCATCATGGAATATGAGGGAGGAGGGGGTCTTTCAGATAAGTGGGGTCCAGGCCTCCTGGGACTTTATAGGTCAAAACCAGCATCTTGAACTGAGTTTGGAAAGCTATTGGGAGCCAGTGCAGATTCTGAAGCACTGGTGTAATGTGCTCCCGGCGACCCATCCTCATCCTGACAGAAGATGGGGCGCCATGTTCTGAGCCAGCTGCAGCTTCCAAACAGTCATCAAGGGCAGCTGCATGCAGAGTGCTTTGCAGTAGTCCAGCCTTGAGGTTACAAAGGCATGGATGACAGTGACTAAGGGTGATTAAAGACGTTACGTTTGTCCGAAATCACCACAGTCAACCTCAGTCAACCGCGGGTGGTGGGGGTGGTGTGAACGGAGGTGAATGTCTGTTTGCGCGCATCCAGATGTTCACCTCAGTCAACCACCCTCCGCGGTGAACCTAACCACGCTTTGTTCTCCCGCACCATGGCGGCGAATGAAGCGTGGTTAGGGGAAATCTGGAACGCGGTGAAGGAAAAGTAACATCTGTTACCTTACCTCCGGAGTCCGGGCAGCGGGTGGCGGCAGCGGCCAGATAAGCCGTTGCGGCTGCCTGTCTCGGGGAGGGCGGGCGGCTGGGGAGCGCAGGGGGCAGGGTTGTGTGGCCGCACGCTGCATCACGCGGCCTTGCCCCCTCTGGGGTGTGTGTTGCAGAATAGACGTTACAGCCGGCAGCATTGACCCTGGGCCGTGGTTCAGCGGTCCCCAAAGCCGGGGGCAAAGGGGCGATTGTCTGTTGGCGCACCCCTTCACCCCCACCCGTGGTCCGAATCACCCCACAGCCCGGGGTCAATGCTGCCGGCCGTAATGTCTGAAATCACCCTAAGTCTGAATCTGTCTGAAGCCAGCAGACAATGCTTGGGAGTGATGCTAGGTGCTAACTCATCTCAATCACAGCCCTGGGAATCCCAATTCAGATACCATGGAATATGGCATTTTTTCATGTACCATGAAATCGTTTCTCAGCCTGTGCGTTGTGACTTGGTGGGGATTTTGCACAGGTGTGAAGAGACTGAGAAGAGTGGGTCTCTGAGGAGAGGAGACAGAAGGGGTAGGGTAGCAGTTCCCAAGCTGAGCTGTGTGACCTCATGTCATATTCCCCACTATTTTGAGCAGCCAGAGGGACAAGCCCTGCCCCCTGATCAATAGACCCCACCCCTCCGTGAATAAACTCTACCGTCTCATGCATTACAGGCGCACACGACCTCCCAACTTTCCAGGTGCATAGAGAGGGACAGAAGCTCTCTTGCTGATCATTTCACCTAGTTTATTGTCATTCCATTATTTCCCCATTAGTTTCAAGTGTTTTTCCTGGGATGCAACCAGAAAAGAGGTGCTGGAGGCTTGAATACCTGTCTTTTTGCTCTCTCTGCTGAAAGAGGGACAGTGGGATTCAGCACCCAAAGAAGGGCTTCCTTATAGGGACAGTTAGGAGATATGCCATTTTGAGATTTAAACATAATCCCATGACCCCAGGCAGCAAACAAAAATCATATGATATATGTAAAAACTCAGTTTGGGTTGTGATCCGATCTGCATATAGTGTAATGCCACCTAGAGTCCTAAACCTTAATTTGGGAGTCTTTGGGGTAGATAATTAGATCCAAAGGGAATTCTATGATTGGGGAAAAGGGACTCCTCCAGTACAAAGTTTGAGCGCCCCTAAAAAAACCTGGCATATTCCATCCACTAGAGGGCAGTGACACTGTTGGCCACCTTATCCCTTTCTTGTTTCTGGTAGCAGCTTCTTACAACTTGGCTGTTGGAAACTTTCTAAATCAGCAGCAGGAGTAGGCGAGTTGGGAATAATACTTCACAGAGACACATGTTTTTACAGCATTTCTCTCACTTTCCTCAGCACTTCGGTAACAGTGGATCTGGCTTCAGTATCCTTGTACATTCACGCTGTCCCCAGGTGCATTGTATCGCAGGCGGAAAGCCTTCATGTTGCCCACACGCTGTCTAGTGGCAGACGGCGCTTGGCAGGCTGACTCAACCGCTGGAAGAGGGCTTGCAGTCGCAGACCCAAAGGCCTTGCTCTTTTGCAAAGGCTACATCCTGCTACATTGCAGAATCATCTCCCTGACCCAGTATAAGCTCAGCTCAACTGGTTGTGGGGGGTGGGGGTGGAAGCAACAGCAGGAAGGAAGGGAATCTATTGCTATTTTGGCACTGACGGTGTATCACAAGTTAGATTGAAATTGCAATAAATATTGAGAATTGTGATTAACATTTTTAAATGCAAAATTTGATTTGAATTAGACAGCTCTTCCCATCAAAACCACAAGGAATGCTCACACCATTAGCAGAAAAAGGCCCCTTCTCCTTAGAGCCATTCTAAGCCAGGAAGCAGATGGCTGCTGCCGTGAAACCTGGGTGCAAGGCTGGGATATAGACTAGAGGCTGAAACCAATGACACTTCAAAATCAATAAGCTAATTCATAGATTCAATCCCACGGATGAATTTCCACATTGTTGCAAAGCTCGCATCTTTGTGTTTTCATTTTCTTGAGTCCTATACGGCAGGGTGAGTGGCTTAACATTTGGGATAGTGATTGGTCCAAAGTGAAGCAATCCCCACTCCTATTCAAAAATTCAAGAAATCTGCCAAAGCAAACAAAGTGCCAAAATACGAAAGTCACCGAAATATGAATGTGGACATTCAAAACCACCAGCCAAGCAGGAAGCAAACACGGCTTTTTATCGGTTTTGCTAAAACAGAATGGAATGCAGAGAATTAATCAAATGCACTATTCGCTTCAGATGTCCCGGACAGGCCTACTACAGACCAATCCCTGCTTGTTACCTCCATAGCGAATGCCGTTTTAAAAACCACACTAATTCAGCCTCCCCACCCCCAGATTCTACTACTGGTTCTTGTCTCCTCCGTGCCCCTCTGACTGAAGCAGATGACGGCAATAAAAATGCCACTCAATAACGGTCTGAGTGGGATGCCATAAAAAAGGAAGCAGCCTCTTCTCAACCTTCTCCCCAGGGTGAGACAAGTTTTGTCCCTGGGTTAATTTTCCCACAGTGCACTTCATAAGCCACAGCTCCTCATCAGCCTGCAGCACCTAGACATTGGTAGAAATGTTTAACAAAAGAAATATTCAGCCACCGGCACTTACTGAATTGCTGTTCACTTTCCCCACTCAACTTTCTACTAATGGTTATTTCAAAAGGAAGAAACTTCTCCTTTCAGGTGAAATGTCTCAGTCTTATCCATGTCGTCAGCTTTTAGGCAAATGATTTAGTAGTCGGACGATGGAACCTATAGTCATGTAGGACTCCCATCTTCTTGTCCCTGCTTTGCCACCCATTCGCTACATCACTTTGGCTAACTCAGGGTAAAAACACACATGTGGCTGGCACGGTGGCTCCCCAGCCCGGCCCGGGGTGGGAAACAGCAGCCACCACCGCTCCCTGGGCTGGGTCAGGGCACCAAACAAACTCCTCCCACCTGCACAGCCAAACGTGCAGGCGGCCAGCCCTGCCCCCCATCATGATGGATAGCCATGGCAGCCAATGACGGGCAGCTATGGCAGCCGGCTATGGAGGCCCCCGACCCATGGCAGGTAAGGCAGGACAGAACAGACATGCTGGCCCATTGTGACTTGAGTTGGCAGCTCTTAGCCCAGGCTGTGACCTTGGAGTTTTCCCGAGGACAAAGCCTGAGCTCGTCACCGACCTGCCCTGGGGCAGTCCTGGGCCGACATCTGGCGGCGCATGAGCACACGTGCCGGCGGGTCCCAGGCCACAGCAGGCTAGCGTCACGTCTGTTTTTACCCTCAGTCTACTTATCCCAGAGCTGGGGAACCTTAGGCCCGGGGCTCAAATGTGGCCCCTGGCTAGATTTTATTTAGCCCCTGAATCCAGTTCCTATCCCCAAGCACTGAAAGACTGGGGTCAGGAAAAGGGAGCAGAGATGAAGGCATGCACACAAGGACAGGGCATGGATCCATGGAACAGATTCATAATCTGGAAAAAAAACAACCCTCTTCCTGAGTGCATCCCTTGAGCACCCTCAATTTCCACATGGCCCTTGGAGTTTGTCCTAATGTTCAAAGTGGCCCATAGGAGGGGAAAGGTTCCCCATTTATGCCTTTGTTTTGAATGTTTTTTTTTAAATGGTTTGACTTCACTGTTAAGATTTCTTATTCATTTTGTCAATATTTAATTTATTTATTTAAACAAAATAAGATATACAACGTAACACTTAAAAATTAAATAAAAGCTTTCTTTCCCCCCCACCCCCCAGCCGTATCCCACCCCTTCCCCTCCCCGTCTCCCTCACCAAACACCTGGCGGAACAGCCAGGTTTTACATTGACACCTGAAGGAGGGAAGGTCCTGGGACAAACAAACCTCTGCCCAGGAGGAAGTTCCACACCTGAGGCACAGCGGCCGAGAATGCCCTCTCCAATGTGCCCCCCCCCTGCTGGACACGGGGAACCTCCAAAAGGGTGCCCCCGGCCGACCGCAACAGCTGCTCCAGAACTCGGCGTGTGAGGCAGTCCTGCAGGTATGTGGGCTCCAGATCGTGTAGGGTTTTATAGGTGAGCACCAACACCTTGAATCGAGCCTGGAAGGCGATAGGCAGCCAGCGCAGAGAACGGAGCACTGGTGTTATGTGCTCTCAGCGACCAGTACCCATCAGGAGACAGGCCGCCATTTTCTGCACCAGCTGCAGCCTCCAGACCATCAACTTGGGTAGCCCCACATAGAGTGCATTACAGTAATCAAGCTTCAAGGTGATGAAGGCATGGATGATGGTGACAAGGTCGCAGTCTGAGATATATGGCCGTAATCATCGTACCAGATGTAATTTAGTAAATGCACTCCTCGCCACAGCTGCCACCTGGACATCCATGTGGAGGTATGGATCGAGGAGTACCTCCAGACTGCGAACTTGAGGAACCAAGACAGGGCGCACCCCATCAACGATGGGGGCCTCCACTTCCTCGGCCCTCCCCACCAGCATCATCCCCGTCTTGTCAGGATTCAGCTTCAGGCGGCTCGTCCTCATCCAGTCCCCCACAGCTGCCAAACATCGAGTAAGCAACGAGACTGCGGGGCCGGAGTCTGCTGAAATGAGAGGTAGAGCTGGGTGTCATCAGCATGTTGATACAGCATCCAAATCTTCTCACGACCTTGCCCAAGGGCTGCATATACACGTTGAACAGGAGAGGGGGCAGAATGGAGTCCTGCGGGACCCCACACTTGAGATCCTGGGGAGATGATGTACAGTCACCCAAAACCACACGGTGAGTTCTTCTGACCAGGAACGAGTGGAACCATTCAAGGACAATCCCATCCAGCCCAGCACGATCCCACAGACAAGTCACCAACATCTCATGGTCAACGGTATCGAAAGCAGCAGATAAATCTAACAGGACCAAAAGGGTCGACTGTCCCCGATTTAAAGCACAGTGCAGGTCATCGACCAAGGCCACAAGCATGGTCTCGATGTCATATCCCAGACAAAAGCCAGATTGTGAGGGATCCAGAAAACCGACCTGGTCAAGATGGTCCTGGAGTTTCTGGGCCACCATCCACTCAATAACCTTCCCTAAAAAGGGAAGGTTAGAGACAGGTCAGTAGCTGGCGAGGGAGTCAGCGTCAAGTGATTTTTTTTAGCAAGGGTCGCACCATAGCTTCCTTGAGAGACCCTGGGACCCTGCCCTCCTCAAGGGAAGCGTTGACCACACATGCCAGCATTGGCCCCAATGTCTCCTTGGTGCCGTTAACCAGCCAGAATGGGCAAGGATCTAATTCACACAGATCGAATGAATTCACACGTTGTGGCCCTAATAGCCCCCAGGACGTCCTCCACATCGGCAGGGGTTACCGACTGAAATTGATCCCATAAAACAGGACAAGCCGGGGCATTCATAACCTCTGGTTCCCCAACTGTATCAACTGTAGTGGCGAAGTCATGGTTTATTAGGATAATATTAGGTTTAAGGATTTGGGTTGGGTTTTTTTAAATGGTTAAAACTGAGGAAAGTGTAAGTGACATAAAATGATGTAAATCATTCAGAATATATTGTTTGGTGTATTTTATTTTTTTGGAAATGTAGGACTTCACTTTCCAATAAAAAGAACAATTATTTTATTTTATTTATTTACTTTCTGCTGTAGGGCAGGAGTGGGGAATCGTTTTCCTTCCATGGGCCACTTTGAACATGACATTAGTATAATCTCCAACAAGGGCTACATAGAGGTTGTGGGCAGGAGTGCTTAAGGGGCATGACTCTCCTCAGGAACAGGAGGGTCTAGATCAGGGGTGGGAAACCTTTTCCCTCCTGGGGGACACTTTGAAAGCTTGCACAAGCTCCGAGGGTTGCAGAGAAATTGGGGCAGGAATGCTTAAGGGATGCACTCAAGGAAAGAAGGGCCCAATCATGGAACTGTGCCATGGAACTGTCCCCTATCCTTGTTTGCATGACCTCATCTCTGCTCCCTTCCCTTGAGCTCAGTTTTTCAGTGACTGGAGGTAAGAACTAGATCCAAGGGTCAGATCTAGGAAGTGGGAAGAGGCCACATAAAAACTTGCCACGGGCCACACTTGGCCCCCGGGCCTGAAGTTCCCCACCCCTGGTCTAGAGGATGGATCTGGCCCCTCTCCTTGGGTGCATCTCTGCTCCTTTCCCCTGAGCTCAATCTTTCAGTTCTGGGTGGGTAGGAACTAGACGCAGAGACCAGATCCAAGAACTGGACAGGGGCCAAATAAAACTAGTCGTGGGCTGCATTTGGCCCCTGAACCTGAGATTCCCTACCCCTGATGTAAATATAGGGTATCCTGCTTTGGAATATGGGGTTGGAGGACTAGATGACTCTTGTGGCCCCTTCCAACCTTTACAATTCTGTGCTTGTTTCTTGCATCTGTCAAATCGGAATCCTGCTCCTCTACCTCTCAGGAGTCTTGTGAGAATTCTGGTTGGTGATGTACATTGAGCTCGTCCGACGGAAAGATCTACAAAATTACAAAGTATTGCCATTGTTAGTAACATTACTCCCCAGGCCAGAAATACCGGTCTCCTTCACAACCTCAAATTGACTTTTTCCTGTTTGTTTTCAAACACGCTTGAAAAATGGCTGTAAAATTAACAAATATTGACAGCAGGGTCAGGAACCCATCAGGAACCACAGAAATTAGAAGTTGTCAACTTTTATTTAGATCGGCTTGCGCCATGCACAAAAAAATAGCATACAACATACAAAACCAGACTATATTATATGTTATAATACATATTCTACTACAGTTCAACAGTAGTAAACACTAGATTATCAACCCAAGATCTGGACTCAGAGCCCAATACTAGAAAACTAATATCCAAACAATTAAACATAAGTTATTCATACTCTCTACTCCATTAATGGGTCATGAACAGTCTCCTTCTGTGAAGAAAATAAATGTAGGTCAAGTTGCTAAAATAAAACCTGAATATAAAAACAAAGTAAGAACTAAACAGCCAGTAAAAATGGTGCTCAGAACTCCCTACGTTTATGATATTCGTTCATTGCAAACAAGAATATTTAATTCTGTTGTGCACGCAGAGAGGGTACAATTCTCAGACATTAAAGTCAGTGGAAGGTTTGTCATCAACTTCAATGGGTTCAGGATTGCAGCCAGAAGCAATAGCGTCTGAATTGTATCAGACCAAGCAGCGACTAAAAGATAAAAAATACATGCTAGAAGAGGGAGTGGGGAATCTTTTCGCTCCTAGGGGCCACTTTGAAAATTAGTACAAGCTCTGAAGGCTGCATAGAAGTTGGGGAGCAGGAGTGCTTAAGGGGTGCACTCAGGAAGAGGAGGGTCCAGCTCATGATTTGTGCTATGGATCTGTCCCCTAGTCTTGTGTGTGTGCCCTCATCTCTGCTCCCTTATTCTGAGCTCAGTCTGTCAGTGCTCGTGGTCAGGAACTGGATCCAGGGGCCAGATCCAGGAACTGGAAAGGGGCCACGTCAAAACTAGCTGCCAGCTGCATTTGCCCTCCAAACTTGAGGTTCTCCACCTCTGTGTAATTTTTTTTAAAAAGGCTTCTGAACAATAAGGGGGGTGAGGGGGTGCCATGTTTTGTAGGTGACAGGGATGGAGAGAGTATACAGAAAATTAACCAGGACATTAAGCTTGAGGGATCTTGATTGTAATTTCTTCCCAGTTATTAGTCCCTTTTTCCAGGGCAAGAAAGCAAGTTTACAAAGAGATACGCACACTTTTTTATGCCCGAAAAACACTGAAGCTACACTCCTGTCCATATTCAAAATGCATCTTTGATGTCCAGCGGTTGGAAAGAGGAAGACCAGAACTTGCAGTTACGAATAATCACTTTGGCAAAGGGAGGCGCCTCAGTTCCTCAGGAGGGAGGAAGTGAGATGAACATCTGGAGTGAGTGAGTTCCACACCGAGGTGCCTGCCACAGCAAAAGCCTGATCACCTGCCAACTTCAGACACGATGGTGGAAACCCCAAACAGAGAGTGGCTCCTAAGCACAGATACCCGTCAGTGTGAGGTTCCAGAAGTAGATCTCAAATATAGCTACGGCCTAAACATCTGGTCTGATGGCTTCGGCCATATATCTCAGACTCTGACCTTGCTTCCATCATCCATGTCCTTGTCACCTCAAGATTAGACTATTGCAACGTGCTCTTTGCGGGGCTACCCTTGATGCTGGTCAGGAGGCTGCATGGAGGTGCAGAATGCGGCGGGCCATTTGCTTATGGGAACGGGTCGCAGGGAGCACATAACACTGGTGCTTTGAGCGTTGCACTGGCTGCTAAGAGTCTACCAGGCCAAATTCAAGGTGCTGATGTTGATCTATAAAGCCCTATACAGCCTAAGCCTTATGTACCTGCGGGACCGCCTCACTCTTCGTGTTCTTGATTAGCTCCTGCCGTCATCTGGGGGGCCTTCTTGGAGGTCCCTCGGACAAGACAGGTGGCCACCAATCATAGGACTTTTTTGGTGGTCACCCCCAGGCTGTGGAACTCCCTGCCTGATGGGTCCGATTGGCCCAGAGCCTTGTCTCCTTCTGCCGCAGTTGTAAGACCTGGCTGTTCAGTCAGGCATTTGGCAAGGGTGAGGGGGTAAGGAGGGGTGGGGTTTTATTTTCCCAGTTGTAGGTTTTTGTTAATATTAATTTGTATGTATTTTATATAGATGTTTTTATTGATTTTATGGAATTGTATTTTATATTTGTTGTTCACTGCCCAGGGCTGCCAGATAATATAATAAATAAATAAAAAACAAACAAACAAATCATTCAGGGTCCTAAAAACCAGCAGCACAATCTTAAATTCAATCCATAGTTCCACAGGCAGCCAAAGCAGAGAATGCAGGGCAGGCATAATATGATCGTGGCTGCTTAAACCAGTAAGCTGCCACATTCTGAACAAACTGCAAGCGAGGGATGAGCATTGCCAGCAGCCCGAAGAAGAGGGAGTTACAAACGTCAAGCCTTGTAGTCACCAAGCCATGGGTCACTGTGGCAAGGTTAGCCGGATATAAATAAGGGCGTAACGTATGTAAATTGCGTAGTTGAAAAAAGCATTTTCAAACCACTTCTGACACCTGGACTGTCGGACAAAGCATGGTCACAAATTACACCCAAGTTCTTTACCTGACTTACTACCTCTACCTGGACCCAGACACATTCAGAGACCCAAGGGAGGCAAGGGTATCCTCATATAGGCTGCCCCTTCCCACCAACATCACCTCAGTGTTCCCCGAACTGAGCACAAGGTAGCTCTGATGCATCCAGGCAGCTATGCCATTCAGGCATTCCTCAAAGGCAGAGGTGGAGTTGACAGCGCTCACGGGGCAAGAAATATACAGTTGTGTATTATCAGCGTACTGATGATACTCAACCCCATGCTTGATCATGACATCCCTAAAGGAATGCATGTACAGATTGAGCAACATGCATGAAAGAATAGAACCTTCAGGCATGCTACAATTCAGTCCCTTTGGGGATGATGCATATCCATCTAATACCACCAATTGACTCCTCCTTTCCAGGTATGACCGAAACCACCAACTGGCAGCTCTCATCACACCAACAATGTCCCACATCCACCGAAGCAGCAACCCATGGTCAACTGTATCAAATGCTGCTGCAAGGTCCAGCATGACCAAAATGGTCAACTGTCCTCAATCTAAAATCATCTGCAGATCACCCTGACAAGTGTGGTCTCTACCCCATGAAAAGACCTGAACCTTAATTGGGATTCTCCCAAATTTTGTTCAAGTCCAGGAGCGAGCTCCTGCTATCTTCCTGCGCAGGCAAAAGCTGTGCAGGCAGATAGCCCTGGGGTGCCAGCGGCCACTGTACCCCATCCAGCTCCAGTGCCTATGCCATGCAGGAACCAGATGGAGGGGGTGGGGGCAACCGGAGGAGCAGTCAGAAGGAGGTCAAATGGGGGTGCCCTGACCCCAGAAGCCGCTGCACATGGGCCCGGTCAGCCCCTGAACCTGGCCAACAGACATTGTGCCCTGGAATGTCCTCCGGGGGACCCTGCCCCTCCCATACCTCTCGATGTGCTGGGAGGGGAGCCGGATCCTCCGGGGGACTTTCCAGGGCTCCAACAACGTCTGTTGGCCTGGTTCAGGGGTTGGCCAGGCCCACATGCAGCGGCTCCTGTGTTGCAGGTGGCTGATGCCTTGTGCTGCATGCCTGCAGAAGTAAGCTCCTGCTCTGAGCAGAAGTAAGTCCACGCTGGCGCGGCAGGTCATCATGCTGCGGTGGGGCTGATGGGCTTCCCCACTGTGGGGTACCCCGGTGGGGTGCTCCCAGCTCTGGTGGGGCATGCCCAAGGGGTAGGGAACCCCTTCCATGGGCTGTGTCCCCCTCCCAACCACCGGTGCAGGGTGCGTGGCCACCACTCCATTGGAGGGGGTGTGGACATCTGGCTGGCGGAAACTGCTTCTGCCAGTGCCCACACCACCCTGCTCCCAGCGGCCTGCTGCTCCTCAGCCCTACTGCCAGCGCAAGGTCCCTTACACTGGTGGTAGGGCACAGCTGGATCATGCTCCAGATGTCTCTGTAGCCGTATAGCCACAGCCTTCTAAATCATCTTCCCTAAGAAAGGCAGATTGGAGACCGGGCAAGCACTCCAGCATCAAGAGACCATTTGTTGAGGAGGGGACAGACCTCCATGCATTTGAGGGTGGCCAGCACCTCCCCCTCCCTAAAGGAGGCATTCCTGTCAATAAAGGTACCACTGCCTCGGTGCTCACCTTCAACAACCAAGACAGGCCCAGGTCAGAAGCACACATGGTAGGTCTCAACGATCCCAACAACACACAGTCCTCCTTGTCATCAACCACATCGAGGTCAACCAGGGGAACAGTCCCTAGGGACTCCCCAGCTCTCCACAGCAAAAGGCCCAACAGGTCCTGCCTGGACTCCTTCTATCTTCTCTGCAAAGAACATAAAAAATTTCTCACAGCGCTCCATTGAAGAAACTGTAGACAGACGGAGACAGTCTGGATTCACCAGGCTGCGCACAACCTGAAACAGTTGCACCAACCTGATCCCTGCAGCACCTATGCCTGAGGACAAAGACAAGTGCTTGGCCTCAATAATAATAGCCCTTCTGTACCCCTGCATTAACTCTGTGTACAGCTGAAGATCAGCCTCAAGCATCTCCTCTCCAATCTATACCCCAGCCTCTTTAAGTCTGCCAGATTCCTGTTATACCACAGTGGTCTACGGACTGTTGAGACAACCAAGGACTGACAAGGAGCCAGGGAATCAAGAACCCCCTCTAACAGCTGAAAATAGCTGTTGGTGAGCCTATCAACCCCCTGGTTAGAAGGGGCAGATGCATTAACTCCAGCACAAATAGTGAGGTTGCTGAAACCCACCAGATTCACTAATCTCCGGGGCCATACAACAATTGATCGGCTATGGTGCTGTCGGTCAGGAAGGGCAACACCCGCACTAAAACACACAAGGTAATAGTCACACCACCCAACAGGGCTGATGTGAATACCCAAAACCAGAAAGCCCAGCCCCAAAGCGAGGTCAAGTGCCCAGACAGCACTGTGGGTGCTCTCCTGGATGATCTGGATAAAACCCACAGATGCCATTGCATCCAGGAACTCAGAAGCTGGACCCCCCAGAGCCACCACCACCAGGCAGATTAAATTCCCCCAGGAGAAGCATCCTGGGACACTACAACTCCAACAGCAATGCTGACACCAGCTCCAGGAATCCAGCCCCAAATCCTCCCACATTACCTGGCAGTCTAGACACAAGCAGGACCATAAATCTTGCTCCTGCCCCAGCAGCAGAGGAAGTGGCCAGGCACTCTAATGTCCCCGCCTCTGGCATTGGTCACCTCGTGCATTGTAAGTGGGATGAAAAAATCAAAGTCCCCACCCACCCACCTCTTTGTTCTGCATGAGGTTTGTAGATAAATAAAAGCTATCCATTTGGGCTTTAAACACACATTTGGTCATTACATCTGTTTGTGCAAACACATGTGCTTAACACAGTTTGGGATCGGACAAATCGTGGGAGTGGACAAGAAGTTGCTGTCACTAGCACATAGCTGCTGTTACATTTACGGATGCACACAGTCCCTCTGCTGGGTTTGATCATCCAGGGGCTGTGGAGACTCTGATCCCTAGATGCAAACATGCAGTACTTTTGAAACATACGTTCATGAAGCTACGCACCCGAGATGATGTCGTCCAGGGGTGTAGCTGTAATAAGTGCAGCAGGTGCAGCTGCACCGGGGCCCACAAGCCTGGGGGGCAGACACACATGTAGAATAAATGTGCACATTGGAGCGGGGGGGGAGGGGCATCCCATCTTCTATAGTGGGGCCCATTTCCACTGACCTAGCTATGCCCCTGAGGTCATCAATTTCAACATAGGGTTGGGTTTGCAAGTGTTTATCCTTACATCCAGTAGCACCCATTCTCTTTCTAACTCACGCACACACACGCTCGCCTGAACACCCATGCACATTCTCTCTCACGCACACACACGCTCGCCTGAACATCCATGCACATTCTCTCTCACGCACACACACGCTCGCCTGAACACCCATGCACATTCTCTCTCACGCACACACACGCTCCCCTGAACACCCATGCACATTCTCTCTCACGCACACACACGCTCCCCTGAACACCCATGCACATTCTCTCTCACGCACACACACGCTCCCCTGAACACCCATGCACATTCTCTCTCACGCACACACACGCTCCCCTGAACACCCATGCACATTCTCTCTCACGCACACACACGCTCCCCTGAACACCCATGCACATTCTCTCTCACGCACACACACGCTCCCCTGAACACCCATGCACATTCTCTCTCACGCACACACACGCTCCCCTGAACACCCATGCACATTCTCTCTCACGCACACACACGCTCCCCTGAACACCCATGCACATTCTCTCTCACGCACACACACGCTCCCCTGAACACCCATGCACATTCTCTCTCACGCACACACACGCTCCCCTGAACACCCATGCACATTCTCTCTCACGCACACACACGCTCCCCTGAACACCCATGCACATTCTCTCTCACGCACACACACGCTCCCCTGAACACCCATGCACATTCTCTCTCACGCACACACACGCTCCCCTGAACACCCATGCACATTCTCTCTCACGCACACACACGCTCCCCTGAACACCCATGCACATTCTCTCTCACGCACACACACGCTCCCCTGAACACCCATGCACATTCTCTCTCACGCACACACACGCTCCCCTGAACACCCATGCACATTCTCTCTCTCTCTCTCTCTCTCACACACACACACGCACACACACGCTCACCTGAACACCCATGCACATTCTCTCTCACGCACACACACGCTCCCCTGAACACCCATGCACATTCTCTCTCTCTCTCTCTCTCACACACACACACACGCACACACACGTTCGCCTGAACACCTATGCACATTCTCTCTTACACACGCTCTCCTGAACACTCATATGCACATTCTCTCTCTCTCTCTCTCTCTCACACACACACACACACACACACACACTTTTCCTTCTGTCCAGCCAAACGTATCCTTTTAAAGGAAATTGTGAACGAAGGAGAAAGTCAATATTTTTCTTACCAAGAACAGTCTCCACATTCCTTGAACGGAAACTGCCAGCGTAGGTATCTCTTATCGAACACTGGCAGCCTCTCGCTCTTCATCTTTCCTGATCTCAGTACTTGATTTGATAAAAACCAGCCAGGACATACATCTTCATCACCCAGCACATGATGCATCTTATTTTGGCAGCCTTCTCCCTTTCTCTCCAGCAACTGTAATGAGTGAACTGTTGTGTCACAGGCCGGTGCTAGTCGAACACTAATATCCAAGCTTGTCCAATCCTTCACATTCCTGTTTGCAGTGCTCTTTCATTAACAGTTTGAAGCCCATGTTCCTGTATTCCTAGCCTTTCCCTATGCGCTCCCTCAAGTGAATTCCCATAACGTCATTCAGTTCAACATAAAGGGGTTCCAGAGTGATATTATATACTAATATCTCATGATATCCCACTAAGAGCACCCTCCGCCACCACTCCGCTGTCAAGGATTTCCTCTGTAAATACAGAATTTGTCTACATCAAGGGGCTCTTAAGAGGGTTTTAGTAATAATTATAATGACTCCACCATTATGTTATGATTACAGCAGTTCAGAGCCCAGAGATCTCCCTGATCCGTCGAATGCATCTGTTGAAACGTAACATGATACAAGGGCTGAGCAATTTAGGCTAGTTTAATCCCCTTTCTTTACACCCTCTGGCAACATGTTGCTCTGCTGGGCAGATACATGCTTAATCAAATTGCACAATGAAATCAAAGAGGACAACCAAACAAGAACTACACATCCACACATAGAGGGGAAAAAATCAGAAGCCAGTATCAAATATAGCAAAAAACAATAAAAAAAGGACATAAGAATATAAGGAGTCCCATGCTGGGTCGAACCAATGGTCCATCTAGCTCAGCATCCTGTCCTGACCTTGGTTGCTTGAGAGAAGTGCACAACAGGTCATACTGGAATGATCCATTTCCTGCCATTCACTCCTGGCCCATAAAAGTCAGAGGTCTCAAACCTCAACCAACCGAATACCCATTTAGGGATCTATCCCCTAAGACTTTATCCAATCTTTTTTTGAAACCACATCTGCTATTGGTTTTTGCAGCATCCTCTGGCCATGAGTTCCACTGGTTGGGTACATGAGTACATTGACTGGGGGGGGGGGGAATACTCCCTGTTATTTGTCTTGAATCTGTTGCCAGTTAATTTCATGGGGTGTCCTCTAGTTCTAGCCTTATGAGAAGGGTAAACAGCAGCTCCGGTCTGTAAGTCCTTATCCAAAGACTACAAATAGAGAATCGTATAAGTGACATATCACTGTAAAGGGAGCTGTGGCAAGAAGATTTTACAGTAAAGTGTTTGGCATGTCCCTAAGGTTTGTGGGCTTCAGTCCCCATCAAGGAACCCACTGAGATCTTTCTACTACAGAAAAAAGCAATGTGCCAGGCCTGAACAGCTATAACCACTAGGTTATAACCACTAGGGACATCTCTCTCTTTCTGTCACTCACACCCCCCCCAACCTCCTAAGCTCCATCAGCCGCATTCACATTCTCACACACTCCAGTTTTGTCCCTCTGACATTTCCAAAGCTATAACGACTAGGGACTTACAGTCTATACAGGGTTGCCACCTCTTGTGGTTTTGACACTGGCCAAATTGGAATGTCAGGGTCAGGTGGTTGGTCAAGAATCCTAAATCAAGAATAGACATGGTGAGCGGCAACAAGGGGGAGGGCACATAGGAAGGAACAGGGATAAATTTGTGAAGCTG
Source organism: Sphenodon punctatus (assembly GCA_003113815.1). Taxonomy (NCBI): domain Eukaryota; kingdom Metazoa; phylum Chordata; class Lepidosauria; order Sphenodontia; family Sphenodontidae; genus Sphenodon; species Sphenodon punctatus. Next base: position 5,770,881 of record QEPC01011180.1, read on the forward strand.
AGACGCTGCAAGTGCATGTGCTTTACTTAGTTACAACTTGGAAGAGGGGGGATCCTGAAGAAACATGGGGCATAGGGGTGGGGGGGTTGTTTGTGGCTGCCAAGTGGCACAGCTGCGGAGCAGCCACTCAGGTAGAGTGCATGGGGAGGGATTCTAACGGGCGGCTCCCAGCGTGGTTAGTGCAGCTGCTGCCTCACACTCCCTCTGCCATGGACGATGGAGGAGGGGGAAGCGCACCAGGCTGGCCCATGAAACTGACATTCCCCGGCTGGCTATGAGCACTGTGGAACCGGGCTCCCCAGTACTCACGGCCAGTTCCTGTGATTTGTAAAGGCCGTGTCCCCACCCACAGTGCCTAGGAGCGGGAGACCTGTCTGCTGGCGCGGCTGGCTGGCTCAGTTTATATGGGCAGGGGATGTGTGGGTGCCCATTGCCACACACTTTTTTGGCTTGCCCTGCATGGCACACTCTGGCTTTCTCAGCAGTGCACTGTGAGTGGCCATGAGTGGGTGCTGCCTGGCCCATGGGACCGTGCATCCCCCCGCACCACCTTCACATGTGGTCAGACGAGTGGCTCCTGGGTGGCCACGCATGGCAGTATCTCATGTAAAAACACCCATAAAGGAGCAGTCTACAGGGGTGGAGGAGCTGGGGGAACCTGATGGAAGAGGTAAGCAGATTTGAAGGTTGCAAGGAAGGGAGAAGAGAATATGTGTTCAGGGAGAGAGTTTCAAGCATACGAGGCAGCATGGGAGAAGGGGTGAAGACACTTTAGGGAGACACTGGGGCGGGTGATGGTGGTGGTGGAGGAGGAGCAAAGTTTGTGGGAGGGAATGTCGTGGTAAATGAGGGTCGAATGATAAAGAGGAGCAAGGCCATGTAGAGCCCTGAAGGTAAGGAAAAGGAATTTGTGCTGGATGCAAAAAGGAAGAGGAAGCCAATGGAGGGAGAAGAGAAGGGGCTGGACATGATCAAAATGGTGGGCAAGGTGGATGACCATGGCAGCAGAGGGTTGAATAGAAGTGAGAGGGTCAAGGCGAGAGCAGGGAAGGCCCGTGTTATCATCCAACCTCAGGTCCCTATAAGGACACTTTACATTTTTGACAGTGTCTGTAAGAACCAAGGAAGCAGGGTCTTATGGCCAACACATAGAGAGCCATTTTCAAGACACTGAGCAAAACGGGAGTCTTGCTGCTCGGAATATTTCAGTAAGTGAAGCATGAAACCAACTGTTCGCTTTAGCTAAACTGTTCACTTAAGCTCGGATGATTAAACTTTTGCCAGCAGCCGAAGTACCCCTGCAGCCTTAGCAGAGATAGGAACACATTACTGCTTCATTGGCTTCACCTTTAATGAGCAATTTGCCCCAATAGTCTTAAAACATGAACATTCTTGGGGATGGAAAAGGTTCTTGTTTCAGAGCAGCTGGTGTGGGATTCAAATGCTTTCCAGTCTTAAAGGGCTCCTCGTCACCTCTCCCTTGCCAGCCTCCACTCCAAAATATCAGCTTTCCCCAGCATTACTGAGTTTCCAGTGTGCAACTTGCACGTTGTGAATGGGTGTCACTTTTAAAAAGGCAAGAGGGGCTAAAACTGGCGTTAGCATCGCCCCTCTGGCCCCAGCACACGTCTAAGAGTGGCTGGTGTCGAGATGATACAGGAGGCTGGCCACCGATTGGGGAAATATTTTCTCAAGGTAGTGATTAGTGTTCCAGTCTCACGAGTGCCAGCACAAAGGGTGAGGTAGATAAACTGGCTCACCTCCCGCAGAGGATGATGTTTCCACATCGTGGAACCTTAAACATTTTGTCTAGGGGAGTAGGAGCTCAGGGAAGAGCAACACAATATATCCTAAATAAATGCCCACACGTATGCCCCACACCCTCTCCTCTCCTCTCTCTCTGGGATTTTTCAGACAAGATACTCGCCACCCACTCCCCACCCACAATACATGTTGCAGGGCTGCAATGTTGCCCAGTGGCTGCTCTGTAAACATGTAGAGTGGGTGGGGAGTGTCTTGTCTGAAAACACCATCTCTCTCTCTCGCTCTGTGTGTGTGTGTATGTCTCACATGCACACACGCCCACACACAGCCTCCTCATGCACACTCATCTCCCAGCCCCCTAACAAACAGCTCCTTCACACATACTTACACGCTTACCTAGCCTGGTGCTCATGCACACTCATCCCCAGCCCCCTCTCACACATTCATCTCTGCTTCCTCACACACAACAGCCTCCTCACATGTATTCATTCCCCCCACCCTTCATGCACGCTTTCTGCAACAGCCCCCCATATCCCTGCCCCACCAGTCTCAGCCCTGACACACACTCACCTCAGATCCCTCACTCACATCCAAACACACACAAGTCCCCTCACACACACACACCAGTCCCCTCGCACATGCTTTCCCCATCTCTCTTTCTGTCACTCACACCACACACCCCTCCTCAGCTCCATCAACCACACTCACATTCTCACACACTCCAGTTTTGTCCGTCTGACATTTCCACTCACTCCTGAAAAGGAAACCTGCTCACAGCTCCCTTCATTCTGGGAGCTCCCCTGGGGCTGGAGCCAATCTAGCCCCAAGCAGCTGCAATGGAGCTCTGTGCTGTGCTTGCTCCCAGCTCTGAAATACAGACTCCTGTGCTGTTGGTGGGGTGAATGTCTGCCCCAGCAGCTCATCCAAAGGGGCAGGATTTGCTGGTGGGTCTGAGACCCATTAGCCCCTATGGATGAGCCATTACTGTTCCACATCCTGCTACCAACCCTCATGCATGTGGTTTATACATGTCAGATATTCCTCTTGATTTTATTTTTAACAAGCAGCTTTAGTAAATATATATTCAGAACTGTCAGGCTGTGCTAAGAGGCTGCTGGATAAGGATTACAGACCCTAGCTTGTTTTTATTGGTTACTGGGTGGGGATAGAGCTTTTGAATAACTGTATTTTCTGTTCACACAAGCTGTTGAGTGCATCTGAAGTTCCTGGTGGTACTTTCTCACTCAGAGTTTGTGGTTTTCTGTATGTTTCCTGTGAGGAAGTGGCATTACTTTGTTTCTAGGTATATCAGTGGCAGAATTTTGCTCTACAAAGCCCTGTGTGATTGAATCATGGATTTATTAGTAACCGGCGCGATCCTGAGTCTGCTGTTGCTTTCACAATAAAATAAGACACACTGCTAGCAGGCAGAAGTCCCACTCATCACTCCCTGGGTACCGTCCGTCCACATTTATCTGTGGGTTTGATTTCATTGTTATCTCAAGTAACAACCACAAAATAGGATCCTCATCCCATGCTCCACATATGTGAAGGACTGCCTTCTCTATGCTCCATCACAACTGCTGCTGCCAGCTGGGAGCTCCCTCCTGCATGTACCCTCTGCCCATCGAATTCATACACGAAAAATGTGCAGTTCAATGGTTGCTCCATTACCATGGGCATTAGCCTGGGCATTTTTTTCAGAGACAATGTATTTATTTGGCGGGGCATTTGGCAGGTGGGGGTAGGAGTTGGAGGTTAGGGTTTTCATAGGGGATTTGTATATGTTTTAACGTATTTTTATTCTTATCTGTTTTGAATACACGGCTATCTGACCTGAGCCTTTGGAAAAGGACAGGATATAAATCTAAATTTATATAAGCTGATTCCAGTAGTTACTGCTGTATAGACCCTAGAGCCTGCTGCTCAGGCCAAAAATTTAAACATGAGCCTGACCTGAGCCCAGCCTCGATAATTCCAGATGACCCCCATCCTTCAGGGAGAACCATGATGTCACAGTGCTCCACTGCAGGGTCACATCAAGGGAACACCTTCGCTCTGCTCCTTTCCAACATGACTACGCGTACCATGGAGTGCTGTGACATCATGGAATGCTGTAAGGGGCGGGGCTATGTCAGAAAATGGGTGGAGCTAAGACCTTCCCCTCCCCTTTCTAACATGCGCCTTCCCAAGGGCATAGCTACCGTGGGAGCAAGGGCCCTGGCCTGGACTCTAGTGGTGGCTGCTTGAACACAGCTAGGAAATTTTTCAAAGTAGGAGAGGGTGGGAGTGGGACCAACACACTCCCCTGCCCACTGAACATTTTCTAGTGGAGCTCAGGCCTCACCCAGGCTGTGAGGAAGATTTCCCCCCCTCTTCTCCCCGCCCCATTACCTTTCCCAACATATCCCTCCCCACCCCATTGCCTTAGGGATCCCTCTCTCACCGGGAGTCCCCCTTCCCTGTCATTCAGGCAATGCCCCCCCGTCTCACCGGCTCCGAACATTCTCACAACACCCACCCTTCCAGCCCCGCATGGATTTTTTTCCTTATATTCCTAGAAAGGGTTGGAAGGAACTGTCATTCTAAGGGGGGAGAGCGTTTTTTATACTAGAGGAGCTCGAAACCATCACGTGGTCTATTATTTGAATAGGGCGAGCCTGCACAACCGAGTTGTGAGAATGTTGGAAGCTATCTCGAAGAACTTTCTTTACAAGGTAACAACCTTCTTATCACTCACACGGGGAGGAGTTATTTGTAAACAAACAGCTTATAGTGTCCCTCTGCTGCAGCACTACTAGCAAGCTGAGGCAGGTGAGGGATGGGGACAAGAGCCAGGGTGGGGAGTCAGAAGAACTTATTGGGTGAGAAGTTGACTGCAGTTTGCCCCCCAGCCAGGGAAGTGCAGAGCCACAGCCGGCTGCGGGGTCATGTGCAGCCACACATGTGGCACATGCCTGGGGCCGACCCTGGCAAGGGCAGCCCCACGATTTGGGGTGGAGAGAGAGTTGAGTGTCGTCAGCGTACAGGTGATGCTGGAAGCTGTGAAATTCAGTGTTTATTGCTCAGGGTTAGAGTGTAAAGGGAGAAGAGAAGATGGCCAAGGAGAGAGTTTTGGGGAACTCCAACTGAGAAGGGAAGTGACACAGAAGAGGCAAGTTGAAGGAACTGTTAGAGAAATTGGAAGAGAACTATGATGCGTTGTGGCAGAGCAGACATGGACAAAGGCAGAGCCATCCTTTTATAGGAAATTCCAACACTTCAACTTTTTTGTCATGACTGGAGAGGACAGTTGCATCCAAAATGTCAGAATATCCTGCAGGATAGAAATTCTGATTCAGGGGGAACTCCAATCTATAGTATATAAATTTCAAAGTCAATGGCATTCTTCGAGATGGAAAAAATGACAAGGAAATATATCTAAGTATAAGGAGTAACCCAATCTTGTGCTGCTTCATGCCGTAACTCAACAGTCCATCCTTAGACAGAAAAGCACTTGAGCATCACCTTAACTATTGGCTTCAATGAGAGTTAAATACAGGATAAAAATTCAACACGTTTCTAAATGCTTTGCTCAATGGGGATCAGTGTTGCCAACTCATGGTATTATTATTAATATGTTAATAGCAGGGTTGCCCCCTGTGCCAAGGGAAGAAAAACAGATCATGATCATTTGCATTCATTTTCATGTGGTGTTCTATGTAAATGTATGCAAATTTAACATAGCCTGTTGGAAGCATTGAGGATAGGCTCAAAAGCCACTAACTGGGTGGCAACAGGCAGGAAACTAGGTATCAGGACTTGGCACTCATGGGTCTACAGCCCTTTGAGTACGTGAGATTATTATCTTTCACAATTAATGTGTCTCTCTTTGCTAGGAAAACCTTGAAAACATAATCCAATACCTAAAAGTTCAGAAGCTGTAGAATAAATAAAAAGAATCCCCCCACTTTTTTTTACAGTCATAACTCATGACTCTTAAATGACTCTCTTGGTTTTTTTGTAGGCAAAGTCATGATTTAAAACAACAACATCAAACAAACATTCATTTGGGATGGGCAATACTGATGCGTAGGCTTGGTCACATGTTTAAATGTTAAATTGGAAACTGATTGAGGACAAGGAAAATGACTTAGTCGGTCTTTTCTTATCTCAAATTCCAGTGATTTTGGGACTATTCCTTTGCACAGTAATTTCAAACCAAAGTTAGGCTATTTTCCTAAAACCTTAGTAAGTCTGGTTTGAATTCTGGGCAAAGTTCAGGTCATTTATTTAGTCCAATATGGTCTGCGGATCCTTAGTTGTAACTGTGCCCTGAAGCTTTTTGCAGGAAAGCGCTTTCCCCGTGAGTTGATTGTGAACAGCATTCCTTGAACATGTGCCGTGTAATGCATCCGGTGATACTGTTGCATATTTGTGTCAAACATGCCCAAATACTGCTCTTGCTCATGTAGAATGCACACAAAAAAAGTGCATTGGGAATTAATTTTTTCACTGGCCTTTTGAGAGTGACAATGAATGCAAAGGAAATGCATGTTGCAGAGGGGGTGGGGGATCCGATATCTGCTAGATTTTGTAAATGCAGCAATGTTTTTTTCCCCTTCAACAGTTGAGAAAATATTGAAATGATTCATGTTAAGTGATGAATGCCCACAAAATAAAACCCTTTTTGCTGGAATGATGACCTCGGGCAGATTAGAGCAGCTAGGTAAGAAATCCAGCAAGTATTTATCAAAGGCCTGTGAGACCGTGCAAACTCCAGTGAGTTCAAAAGCAGGAGACTTTTAGTCTTCATAGAACTGACAGGGTCATAATGTCTCAAGAATTCCAGGAATCCGTGTGGCTGTTCCATTAAACACCCCTGATTAGTGAACGTGCTGATAAACTTCAAGAGTCAAAGGTCAACACTGTGGAACTGAAGGTACCCCAGGTATCTGAACATGTCTTCAGAATGCAGAGCATTCTTGCTTGGTTAACCCTTCATTTACTCTGAGAACTGCTAGAGGAATGTTGTTTCTAAAAAAAAGAAAAGCAAGAGGAACAAAGAAAAAACAATCCCGTCTTTCAAATCCTATTTTCCGCAGCACTCCGTGCAAGTCAGAAAGGCGATTAAAAAAAAAAAAAGTTATGTAAAAAGAGCGCAAGATTATTGCCATGAAAGTCTTTCAGCCTATTATGCTGTTCATTTAGTTTACATCCGTGTGGTAATAGAACAAATTTTGAAAAACAGGTGATGAACAGGTCAAAAACTGTATTCACCCCCTCTCTTTTTCTTTTCTTCAGATTCCTGAGTACATGCATCCCTCCTGCTCCCAAGGTGATAAAATAATGCAGCAGCCTACAATTTGAAATCTCCAAATTGCAATGGAATTTTAAAATATCAGGTCAGAAGTAATCATACCTCTCTGCCGACAAACCAACCTTCTTGTTTCGTTAACATGTTCGAGAGCAACGAAGGGTGATTTCAGAAGTGATGGCTCCTACACCGCTGCCACAGACGCGTCTGGGCAGTGGTTGGAGCCATCACTGCGGTTGTGACTCGGCCCAGCCACTGAACTAACGTGCCGGCAGCTGGGCCAGGGAGGGGGCAAAGAGACGCACAGATGTGCGTCCGCCCAGTCCCGTTCTGCACCGAGCAGCCCACTTCCCCCAGCTGACAGGCAGGCATGATGGCCAATGGCTGCCTGGAACCGGCAGAGACGGATTAAGTAAAGCGACCGTTCATCCATAACAGCATGCTGGACACCTCTTTGGGCAGCCATTCCCCGGGCGGTGTTGGCACTTAGCCTGGGGTGGACTGTGACCTGGGGACGTTCCCAAGTCACAGCCTTGGCTACGCATCAACACCACTTGGGGAACAGCCTGAGCCAACATCTGGTGGCACTTTCTGACGTGATGGTAGTGCGTGGTTCCACGCAGGTCAAAGCGTGGAAATGCGGGCCATCGTCACGTCTGAAAACACCCAAAGATGATAAAGGGGATGGAGGGAAAGAATTATGAGGAGAGGTTGAATGAACTGGGACTGTTTGGCTTAGGAAAAAGAAGATTAAGGGGGATGTAATTACAGGTTTTGAAAAAAGGCTGCCACAAGCAAAATGGTGTCCTGTTGTTCTCTCTAGTCACTGAGGGAAATGGATTTAAAGGAGAAAAGATTTATGTTAAATATTAGGAAGAATTTTCTATCAGGACAGTTAGGCAGCAGAATAATTTTTGCCAAGGGATGTTCAGTGTGTTCACTTAATAAATAGGCAAGCAACCTCTGGTGTGTATTTCATGAGCTTGCAGGCAGCCCCCACTGGCAGTGCCAGTGAGAGTGGAGAAAGGGGCAGGAAGTGGTCACCCCTCCGACACTCTAGGGCCCTGCAGGGGGTGCTCCCAAGGGGGCACGGCCACGTGGGAGGGAGCTGGGTTCTGCAAATTCTAAGGCTGGCCCTGCCAGAGAGTGACAAGATGTGTGATGGATATCAAATAACCATTGGGATTGCGGCCCCATCTGCAGATTGTTTGTTAGCGGATTCTGACTACCGGTTACCAACTTGCCACCTTTCCCAGGTAAGAAACCTTGACAATGTGCATTAATTTGCACATATTAGTTTACGGAAATCTATGCAAATTGAATGGTTTATTTCTGTTTGGCTAATAAAAAAAGATAGGACACAGGATGGATACATGGCATAGGCCTAGGGGCTGGCTGCATGGAGGTGCAAGGGTAGATGGACAGCCCCACAGTCCACTCTGTCGATCAGCTAGTTCAGCATTGGAATAGCTTGCTGGGGGAGGCCATTGACAGGGTGGCTCTGAGACACCCCCTGCCTCTGTCTCGTCACCGCAGGGCCCCTTGGTTTACTTGGGGCTGCGGTGTATGAAGCATGTAGGCAGGAGGCTGGAGCGACACGGGCGTTGGACTCGCTCTGACTCCGACTGACTTCTCCATAGGGCCCATTTGTGGTCCTATGTTGAAGCTATGAGGACAAAGAAGGAATTCTTTGCTGCCCTCATAGCATCTGTGAAGTCACGCCCGGCGGAGCTGTTTCAGGTGGTGCGGGGGCTGATCAGTTCGGCCTCCCTCCACCTAGATGGGGACTTGTCCCAGGCCCACTGTGAGGAGTTTGTTACCTGCTTTGCAGACAAGATCGCTCGGATTCAGAGTGGCTTTGACACCGGGTTGGGGGCAGTAGGTGGAGAGCGTGAGGTCACGGAGGCCCCGTCTGGTCCAACTTTGTGGGGGGAGTTTCAGGAAGTGACGCCGGCCGATGCGGTGGATGTTCTGGGGTCTGTGAGAGCCACCAGTTGTGAACATGATCCTTGCCCATCCTGGTTGGTGAAAGCCTCCAGGGAGACATTGGGGACAGTGCTGGCGAGAGTGATTAACACGTCCTTACAGCAGGGGAGACTATCGCGCGCCCCCTGCTGAAAAAAACATCATTAGATGTGGATGCACTCGCCAGCTACCGACCTGTCTCTAACCTTCCCAGGGAAGGTTATTGAGCGGGCGGGGGCGATCCAGCTCCAGGCATATCTGGATGGCATCGGTTTCCTGGACCCATTTCAATCTGGGTTCCGTCCCGGCTATGGGACTGAGACGGTGTTGGTGGCCTTGGTCTACGATCTCCACCGGGAGATGGATGCAGGATGTTCTACATTTCTTATCCTACTAGATCTCTCAGGCGCTTTTGATACCGTGGACCATGGGCTGCTGTTGAGACGGCTGCGAGACCTGAGGGGTCTGGATGGGACTGTTCTTGAATGGTTCCGCTCATTCTTCTTGGGGAGAAGCCAGCGGGTAGTGTTGGGAGCTGAAACATCTTGCCCCCACGCCTTGCCCTGTGGCGTTCCGCAGGGTTCCATCCTGTCTCCTTTATTATTCAATGTATATATGCAGCCCTTTAGGGAGGTCGTGAGAGGGTTCGGGGTGCGTTGTCACCAATATGCTTATGATACTCAGCTGTACCTCTCTTTTTCGACTGACCCAGACCCTGCTGTCTCGTTGATATCCCAGTGTTTGGAGGTCATGGCGGAGTGCATGCGGCAGAGCAGACTGAAGCTCAACCCCGATAAGACAGAGGTGATGGTGGTGGGGAGGGCGAGGGAGGTGTTGGCCCTCCTGATTGGGGGGGGGGTTCGCCCTCCTATAGCTCAGCAGGTCCGGAGTCTGGGGGTGGTGTTGGACTCAGATCTCCGCCTGGATCGACCGGTGGAGGTGGTGGCGAAGGCCGCCTTCCGCCAGTTGTATCTAGTGCGGAGGCTGCATCCATACATCTCCAGGCTGGACCTGGCCTCCCTCATCTATGCCTTTGTTATCTCAAGACTGGACTACTGTAACGCGCTCTACGTGGGACTGCCCTTGTTCCTGGTCTGGAGGCTGCAACTAGTGCAGAATGCGGCAGCCCGTCACCTGATGAGGACGGGTCATCGGGAGCATATACCACCTGTGCTCCGGACTCTGCACTGGTTGCCAATAGCGTGCTGAGCCAGGTTCAAGGTATTGGTGTTGATCTATAAGGCCCTTCACGGGCTGGACCCTCGTACCTCAGGGACCGCCTCACCCTCCGCATTCCAGAGCGGCTCCGTTGGTCTGCTGGGGGTGCCTTCTTGGAGGTCTTCCGGGTTAAGTGAGGGGCACAATGGAGAGGGCATTCTCTGTGGTCGGGCCGCGTCTTTGGAATTCCCTCCCAGAGGAAGCTCGCCTGGCCCCGAGCCTTTTGACATTCAGGCGGGCTTGTAAAACCTGACTGTTCACCCAGGCCTTTGGGGAAGAGGGTGGGTTAGTGTTTTAATGCCTCCCTACCTTTTATTTTATTTTCCCAACCCGGTTTATATTGTTATGTTTTAATGGTTTTAAAAAACAAAAGTTGTTGTTTTTATATTGTTGTACATTGCCCCGGGATGCCGTAGGCATGAGTGGGCGACTAAAAAATGTTTAAATAAATAAAAAAATAAAATAAATAAAAATACACAGAATGACTTCCAGGGGGAGGGTCCCTTCACTCACTGCAACCAAAACAGGAACTTCCCCTGAACAGATGGGTCTGGATGGGTCTTTACAGCTCATCTCCCTCCTCCAGCACATGCAAAAGCAGCCAGGTAAAAATATAAGGTGTTAGTTGACTGATCCTGAGAATGATCAACTAACCCAGATAATTGTTGGCTTAACCCTGAGCCCGGAGATGATGCTTGAAAATCCTGAGACTCTGAGTCAAACCCTGAGAGATGGTAACCCTAATCCTGACCCAACATTTCGAAACCTCTGGATTTTTAGATTTAAACTAATCTCAGATGACATTGTGGCCGTGGTCCTTGGGAGGTCAAAAACAACATGAAACAGGGCCCATTCCTTGCTCAAACTGGCTAATTTGCCTAAAAGTTTTATTTTACAAAGAGGATTAATGGAAAGTGGAAATAATTTGGCCTACACACAATTGACGAAGGGAGAAAAAACCCTCTCCAAGATGGCTTCCTTGTCCATGAGTTGCCGTCGGAATAGAAGCTTGATCTACAGGGGGAAAGAGAGATGAGTGAAAATGAATGTCTGTTGCAGGTTAAAGTAAAGGGATTTAATTATTTTTTAAGCAAGGAAGTGACTCAGGGGCTCGGGGGTGGAAAGATCCAGGTGGTTGGGAACCACATGAGTGAAGCAGACAGCCTTTGACTATGCTGAGTCATGGGGTGCTGTCAAGGGATGGGGGAAGATAAAGCCATAAAAGTAGCGTGCTTCCAAGCTAGGGAGATTTTTTTGAAAGCTATGAGGATAACTGTGAACCGGTTTCTATGACCATAGTGCCAGATGAGTTGTAAAAAGGATGGGTGCAAACCTCATCCAATAGAGTCATTGGGAAAGGTACTTTTTGTCCTTAAAGATTTTTGAAGACTTTCAAAACTAAATACATGCAGCACTACTGAAATGCAGCCGCCTCTGGAAAACAGTCAGCAGGACAATGGGAGAGAAGTCAAGAAAAGCGTCTCGTACAAAACCTGCTGTGACATATTTCATGTCGATGCAGGGCAAATGGAACCGCAGCTTTTGAGGTCTCAAGGGAATAAGTTGTGCAACCCTTGCTACCCAGATCTTGCTGCCCCTGCTGGAGAAAGATGAAAACTAGAGAAAAGCCTGCTGGGATTTAACATCAGGATGCGCCAGGATCTTGGAGGTGGATTGCAGTTCAGCCTGCTCTCTGTGGCGGAGCCTTGTCCCAACTGTCCTAGAGCAGCTGTATTGAAAAGAGGAACAGCAGCCTGAGATCTGTATATTACAGCTCCAGCAACCTCACCCACAGTCTCTTCTGACTGGTCAGGAAGACAGGCCAGTTCCCCCGGCTCCTGGCTCTCTCTAACTACTTCCTGGCCTGCACCTCCCCATGGCCCGTCTGTACAACCAAAAGGCTGGGGACTCTGTAGTTTGTGTTTCAGTCTGCCGAGAACCCAGACTCGCCCATCTATCCCGCCGTGCTACCACTTGAGGCCAGCCCGGTTACCTTCACCTTGCCTTTGCCTGAGACTTGCCTTGTTATCTTGCTTTGCCTCCACCTATACGCAGCCTTGATTTGTCCAATCTAGGCAGGCAGCCTTTTTAAATGAGCAGGGTGGGGTGGGGTGGTCCGTAGGCACTGAATGCCACAGCTGCGGAGCAGCCCCTCGGGCAGAGGGATTCTAACGGGTGGCTCCCAGTGTAGCTACCATGGCAGCCACTTTGTGCTCCTCCTGCCACGGACCATGGAGGAGGGGGAAGCACGCCAGGCTGGCATTTGAAATGACATGTTCCCAGCATGAGCGCTGGGAAACCAGACTCTCCAGCGCTCGCGGTCAGTTCCTGCGACTCGCAAAGGCCGTGCCCACCACCACCAACACTGCCTATAAGCGGGGGGCCCATCTGCTGGTGTGGCTGGCCACCCCAGTTCATACTGGCAGGGGATGCATGGGTGCCTGTTGCCACGGAACTATTTGGCTTGCCCCACAGGGAGCACGCTGGTTTTCTCAGCAGTGCTCCATGAGTGGTGATGAGTGGGCTCTGCGTGGCTTCACCTTCACAAGGGCAGTTGAATGAGTGGCTCCTGGCTGGCCATACAGGGTAGCAGCTCGTTTAAAAGCACCCCTATCTTGCCTCTCACCCTAGCCCTGAGCTTGGCATAACAAAACAGGGTGTTCTGAAATGGAAGGCTACCCTGCATGGCCACCCATCCAACCGCCCATCTGAAGGAGTCATTGGTGGTGGTGGTGGGGAATGTGTGCTCCCGTGAGCCACACAGAACCCACTCAGAGCGCACTGCCGAGAAAACCAAGGTGCGCCATGCGGTGAGCCCAAAAAATGCATGGCAACAGGCACCCACACATCCCTTGCCTTGCCGGTATGAACCAGAGTGTTTTAGGGGGCAGTCTGGAGAACGCCAGCGTTGGCTAAACTGTGTTTGAGCTGGGAGCAGCAGAATAAGGTTGCCTGCCTGTTTTCAACCAAGGCATCTGGTTGTGGGCTGGGGAAGGGATGGAGTGGGGAAAGGAAGGGTGGGTTTAGATCATGGATCCATCCCCTAAGTATGCTGGCGTCATCTCTGCTCCCTTCCCCTTTCAGTGCTTTAGGACAGAGGCTGGATCCATGAAGGGAGGAGGAGTGAGAGAGACAAAGTGCTTTGGAACCAACTGGCAACGTAAAACTTAAATAATATTCACATAAAAGGTTGAGGCCACTGCTCTAGACTGGGGGTGGGGAATCTCAGGCCCGGGGGTGGGGGTCAAATGCAGCTCATGGTTAGTTATTATTTGGCCCCTTTCCAGTTCCTGAATCTGGTCTTTGGATCCAGTTCCTACCCCCAGCCCCAGCACTGAAAGGCTGCACCGAGGGTAAGGCAGCAGAGATGAGGGCATGCACACAAGGCTAGGGGACAGACCCATTGCACAGATCAATGAACTGGACTGTCCTCTTCCGGAGTACACCCCTTGAGCACCTGCCCCAACTTCTATGCAGCCCTTGAAGCTTTTACTAGTTTTCAAAGTGGTCTTGGGAGGCGGGAAAATGTTCTCCATCCCTGTTCTAGACATTAGCCTGAGTAGACTGAAGGGCTGCTATAGCCCTTTGAATACAGGATGCTCGAGACATCTTGTGTCATTTGGGAATGGTTTAAGCCACAGGGTAAATGGTATTGCCCATCGCCATAGCATTATGAGAGAGCCCCGTTGCTATTTGATTTCGGCTTCAACACCTGCCGCAGAACTCTGAGGAGTTTAAGGGACTGGCTCTCAGGCAGAGGGCAGTTGATTGGCAAAGAGTTCCTAAGCTAGACAGTGGAAAAGATACCAGGCACTGGGGGTAACCGAGGGAAACTACCATCAAAAGTTGTTTGAGGGTCCACCAGACTGTAGCACTGAGGCATCAGGATGAGGTTGGGCAGCACAGAACTGCATGGATTGTGGCGGGAGGACTGATAGCCACGAGGGAATCTCAGCAGAGGAGATTTGTGGCACCAGTTTGAGCCAAAAGACTAAAAAGAAACACAGCGGCTGGCTTTATGAACACCAGGGGCATCGCTATCATAGGGACAGGAGAGACGTTTGTCCCAGGAGCCCCACAAATCCTATCCCAGGGGTTCTCAACCTTTTTCCAGTCATGAACACTAGAGTGATGTAAGTGACTACTTGGAAGCACTGCTTAATTTGCATGGATAATTTGCATAAATATGCATATATTAAGTCTCCCCTCTGCAATTCAATTTAATTCAATTCAGTCAAAATTGAGATAATCAGTTAATCCCAGCTCACATTAACTTTAATGGATGAAGGACTGTTTCAAAGTGCTCCCGAGCATTACTGACAGCTGGCTTGGGGAGCACTTTCACACCTTGCCCGAGCACTCTGGTGCTCCTGAACACCCGGTTGAGAATCCCTGTCCTATCCTGTTGTGGCACAGCAGGGTGGAGAGGAAGTGGCACGCGTGAGACCCAGCCGGCGGGCAGCACAAGACAGACCGGCAGTGGCACAAGGCAGGCCGTGCAACCACACCCTCCAGGACTCAAGTGCAGCGAGCAGAGGGAGAGAGAGGCGCTGGCAGGAGGAAGATGGGGAGGGGAGGAAGAAGGACGGGGAGAGGATGGTGATGGTGGGGCCCAAGTCCATTTCTTGCACCTGGGCCCCTTCCAAGCTACGCCCCTACTGAACACCTTAACTTGCCATCCCTAACTGTAAGCCTGGGTTCATTGATTAATCTGTTGCCGCCCCAAACAGAAGGGGAAACCCTTCAGAGACTTTAACCTCAACCTGTGTAAATACTATAGTTCAACAGTCCTTCATTAACCTTAGTAAAGCAGTTTTTGATTTGTTTTGGAAACATCAGTGGTGCCTAGCTTCCTTTGTCAAGGGCCCCTGAATCAGCCACAACACAAGGCCATCCTGTCACACACCTCCAGTGCCGTTCCTGATTAATAGTGGGCAAATATGGCCCTGTTATTAATATCATCATTGACTTCTATTCAGGGAGCAAACCCAATGTGCTAAGCACTGTTCAAACTGGAAAGAGAGGCAGGTTCCCTTGCTCTGAAGAATTTGCAGCAAACAATATCAGATAACTGCCTTGACTGGTATTTTTGGTTGTGATTTAAGTGCTTGCCGTCACTCCCAGTTAAAGATGTGTTTTAGATCCACAGAGATCTGTGTGTCTGAGTTCCAAATGGGGATTCTTGGGTTATGATTCCTCTGTCAAATGCATCTTAATTTGTTAACAGTTTTGCTCCATTAGGCGGACTCTGCTAAAAGGCTATAAAAAGTAATAGTCCATTTGTGAGTTTACTGCTATTAGCTACAAGTGTTAATTCATGCGCAAAAACTATAGAGCCGCATACATTCGGCTACTAATGAAGTGGAGGAGATTACATAGCAGGTAAGGAAATTATGCCCATTGTAGATTTGGTGGCTATTGGTCTGTAGAAAGTCGCCCTGCTGCATCCAAAGAGGGGGTGGGGGAAAAGGAGTGATAACTTCTGGGTTTTAATCACACTCTGTCAGTTCTTCTAATTGCTTCACAAACAACATCGCAGGAGTGGTTAATTGGGCTTTTCAGCTTCTCCGTCCTGACAACGTTACTGCTCAGCAGAAGAAAAACAAATTCCAGGACATTTCAAAGGATAACGTAGCCATCGCCCTCCAAAAGGTTATTATTTGTACATGTATTTTATAGAAAGACAGGATGACAGAATGAGCTGCCTCAAATGTGTGCACAGAAAGCCTGATTTTCATTTTCTAAGTCAGTGGTTCTCAAGCTGCGGGAGTGATCCCCCCAGAGGGGTGGGCATGATGGAAGATATTCTGTGTAACTATTCCCTGTAACTAAGCTAAGCATGTGTGACTTCTCAACTGGTGACGTAGCAAGGCCCAGGCTCATGCCCCAATTATGGGCCCCATTTAGGGCGGGACCTTCCTATGGGTGTCTTCACACGGAAAGTTGCCCCGCCTCACCCATGGGCGGGCCGTGGCCTGCCAGATGTGTAGGCAGAGCAGAGGCGAGGCAGACTGTCCCTGCTCTGGGGGGGCTTCCGGAACATCCCGAAGCACTGCCAGCAGATCGGGCAGTCCAAACTTGGGGCACTGGCCAGAGGCAGGGCTGCCATCCATTTGCTCTGCTGCAGCCCTGCTCTTGGCCGGGGGTTGCCCTGGCAACACCATAGCAATCCGCTTGCAATGCTATCATATGGGGAGGGGCACCGTGCAGGCGGACCGTGGACCCCGGACCCCGGCAGCCGACTGGTCCATTTAATACAGAATGAGGCATGGCTGCAAGGGGGCATACATAGGGGTGCATCCCCAAACTTGCTCCAGGGTAGTGCACCCCCGGCGTCCAAGTGAAAACTCTCCCAAGGCATGCAGCCAGCCTCGGCCTTCCACCCACGAAGGTGTGGTGCCGCCACCCTGGGTCTTGGAATGGCAGCAACCCCACCAGGAAGGGCTTTTCAGAAGTCCACCCCCAACCCACAGCAAAAACGGCCTTCTTGATGGGGCCATTTGCAAGTGACCTGAGTGCTGCTAGGAAATGTTCAGAGTGGTTGGGGGCAGAGAGTTGGCCCCACTCTGTACGGTGCTAGTCACATTACTGGCATTATTTAAATACTTAATGCTGGAGCGGTAGGAGAAGGACCACAGCTGGTGAACCCCTAGCTCCACATTCTGGGTGAACTCGCATGTAACACTGCTAGACACCAATGTCTGTGGGTCCTTGGAAGCTGTATAAGGAGCCCCGGGTCACTGTCGTGTGAGGGTGTTTTCACGCGGACGTTTAATTAGGAATTAAAGCCTTAATTCCTATGTGCACTGTCTGTGTGAATGCCGCTAATCCTAGTTTATCATCAAGGATTAAGGAAAAATTCTGTATTTATAAACCCTCGATTGCTAGGGTTTATGATATCTGGATGTCAAATTAATTCTAGTTACTGTCTGTATGAATGACTAATCAGAATAAATCAACTAATCCTGATTAAAGCCACAGAGTCCAGTGTGAAGACCTGACCTCCTCTCTGGGAATTTCCTGCTCTATGGTACATAAGACTGTGGAGCAATCGTATTACCTCCGTCATCGCTCCACAATGCATTGCGACGCGCCAAGTTTAAGAAACTGCTCCCTCTTCAAGAAAATGTTTAATCCTAGTTAGAACTGAATTGATATCAGATGAAGCTTTCTGATGTAATGTATTTCATACTATTAATTTCTGTACTGGTATTTATTAAATTATTGATTTTCTTCTACTGCAATGACTACTGCTTTTCTCTATACAGACATCAAAAGGTTTAAATACTGCATGTCTCATTGCCCTGGGGTACTGGAATCCACCGTGGGTACATTCACTTAAAGTTTCATGCCACAAGGGCAGGAAGGGGGAACCTGCTGGAGCAGAGAGTGGAGGACTGGAGGGCTTTTTAAGGGCGCTTGCAGATGGAAGCACTGAGAGGGGGAACTTGAGTGCACTTTCATTGGAGCGAGCACTGTCTCGGGCGGTGGTGGAAACTGCTGGGGTGGAGAGCGGAGGGGTTCTTTAAATTATGCTGCTTGCAGATGGGAGCATCAGGTGGGGGAACTTCAGCGAAACTCCACTCATGTATGTTGTTTTTTTGGCTGCTTCAAAAGTGACGTTGCAGAGAAAGGACGTGACATGGGAGACCCAGAAAACATCGCACTGAGCACGGCAGCAAAACACCGTGGAATTGAAATTCAACCTGGAGACACTAAATCCTGATTAACAGCAAGGTTACATTCACATGCACTATCAAGGATTAACATTATCTAGCAGTAAAATGTCTGTGTGAACAAATAGGAGTTTGTGAATCCTAGATAATAAGCTTAAGCTCTGACTCTATCAAGGATTAGTTTGTCTGTGTGAAAATGCCAAGTGAGGCAATCTGAGTTCCAGACCTGCTTTAAACTCGGATCTGTCAGATCCGAGTTTAAAGTGGGGCTGGAACTTAAATTGCCTCACTCACATGCAACAGTGATTCCAGGGGCTCATTATACAGCTTCCGGGGGCCCACGGTCCCGGACATCGGATTCTAGCAGCATTACGTGCGAGTTCACCCTCTGACAGAGCTAAGGGGAATCTCCAAAACAATGATGTGGCAAAGGGGAGAGAGAGTCAAAGAACAAGGCGGAGAAAGGGATGGGGTGGGGGGGGAGGAAGAGAAGGGGCAAGGTGTGGAAAAGGGAAAGCAGTTCAAAAATGTTGAACTGTTCACCACTGTTCTAAGTGACTAAGTAAATAACTGTTCTAAGTAACAGCCTGGGCAGGCAGGTTATAAGAATATATGAAGTGCCATCCTGGGTCAGACCAATTGTCCATCAAGCCCAGCATCCTGTCTCTGACAGTGACCATTTTTGGAGAAGTACCAAACCAGTCATAATGGAGTGATCCATTCTCTCCTGGCTCCCGATTGTCAGACATTATGTCCCCCAAACTACTTGGCTAATAGCCATTAATAGACCCATCCTCCAAGAATTTATCCAACCCATTTTTAAACCCAGCTAGTACTATGCTACTGGCCTTGATCACTTCCTCTTGCAACAAGTTCCACAAGTTAATCTGCATTAATTGAAAAAAAAATACTTTTATTTCAATTTGTTTAAAATCTGCTGCTGCCAGTTAGTTTCCTGGCATGTCCCCTAGTTCTAGTGAGATTCTCGGTGGAGATCTCATCTCAGATGGACATATCATTAAAATAAATGCGGTATTATTTTAGCACACGGTTAAACAATGAAGGGATGGCATCTCACATGGACACACCTCTTAAAGGAACCGCTGCTTTCTTCAAACTCCAGCCTGTGCAGGATGGTGCTTGCCTCGTTGGCGTACACAAAGGAAGGTCAGGCATTCTGCCCCCTTGCTCAATTAGCATTCCTCCTGACAGCCGCGGCTGCTGAATAATACCTGGCATTTCTGCAGCGTCTCCCAACGAAAGGGCTTTACTGTGAGAGCATCAGTCCTCCATGTCATTATACCTGTTTTAAGCAGGCAGAACTCCACAGATGCGTAAGGACAGACGTAAAGCAATGAGTGGGGGGAAGAATACAAATGAATTTGAACACAGGTGAGCTACAGACTTGGGGAGCTATGGCATCACTGCACTTCTTCTCCCAGACCCTCTGAAGAGGAGTGCTTGGGTGGGGAAATTCATTAATTTGGGGAGGCTTAGCCTCGGCTTGAATTGAATTGCCCGAACTGAGTCCCCGCAAGCCCCCAGCCCTGACTGCACCACATGGCCCAGCTGTCCAAGGAGGGAAGGGTAAGGCAATCCAAGGCATGGTAGCCTCCCCTCCCTGTCTGATGTGGACTCACCCCTTGAAAGCAATAATGCTGCTTGGGTGGGGGCAAGGAGGTGTCCACCTGGGAGCTCAGCTGCAAGCCACCCACTCCTGAGGCTCGCTGAGCTCCTGGCCACACCCCCATCCCCCACCCCAGTGACCTGAACTGCCTCCCAGCCAGTCCCCAAGTAACCTCAGCAGCTACCAGAGGGCCTCCTGAAGGGGCCACATGGCTCTCCATGTGGTCCCACCTGCCCCCCACCCCCATGTGCAGTGGTTTGCTGTGAGTCTAACAGCTGGGACTCCTCTAGAGTGGTGGCAGCCTAAATTGGGGGGGTTTCACCCTGCCAAGATAATCCCTGCTCCCCCACCCTAGAGACTAGTCTGCCCCCTTAACAAGACCCATCATTGAGACCTTAGTCTGGGCGCCCCACAGCCTTGCTGTGCCACTGGTGCAAAGAATGAGAAGAATTTAATCTGCCCATAGGTTTATTTAAAAAAAACAAAACCAAAAAAACTCTAGTGTGTTGTATGAACTGGTGAATCAGAAGCACAGGGCCTGCTCCAGATCTCCCTTACCCAGTGCAAATCTTTTACACTGGTGTAAATGTAGAGAACAAGGTCAGAAGCAGTGTCGTGCTATTAGGAAACCTCCCAGCAGGCCGGGGCATCCTGCTGCTTTTGAGGAAATAGCACTTCCCAAAGAAATATTGGTCACTGCAAACATTTCACCCTCCAGGATGTGTGTGCTGTTGTCCCAGGATGAGCGACAAGGGATCAGGGAATACAGCTTCCACAGATCTGACCACCTCAGCATTAAAGTTGCGTTATAATATCGAAGCAGCCGTACATCCAACATGAGTTCTGTACTAGCTTCAAAAATATTGAGGAGCAAAACAGAAGCAAAACAAAAAAAAAGTCTTCTAACAAGCTGGTCTTCCGCACTTTTGTAATGGATAACAGATTTGGTCATCATCGCATATCACTTTGAATGCATGATGACAAGCAAGGCAAGCTAATGTAGTGCATTGTCCATAGAAGACAAACGGCAAGAGGGAGATATTATCCAATGAATTGCTACAAAACATGAAAGAGCAATCCGTTACATGGGACCTTATTTCACGTTCCAAAGCAAGGAGTTCTGGGCAGCAAACATCTTGTAGTGGAGTGAACTGGCCAAGCAAGGGCTTCATCTCCTCTCCTCCTGCCTAGCTAAACCTCCCCATGAAGGGGGGGCTGGCTGTGGGTTGGTGTGGCTGGGAGAAGTCAGCTGACCAACCAGGGATCAAAGCCAGAGGTCATGATGCTCTTGGCAAAGGGACAGAGGGTGTTTTTAAGTCAGCAAGATGATGATGGGTGCGGAGGGGTCCTTGGCTGCAGAGTGGCCTTGCTGTGGTGTGGAGTACATGGGGAACTATTGTAAGGGGCGGCTCCCAACATTGCTGCCACAGCCACCCAAGCCTTCCCCCTGCCACGGACCATGAGGGAGGGGGAATTGCACCAGACTGGCCTTTGCAAGTGACGTGTTCCAGGTGCGAGCACTTGGGAACCCAGACTCCCGTCCCCAGTGCTCCCGGTCAGTTCTTGTGACTTGCAAAAGCCTCCCCACCCCACCAGTGCCAGTCTGCTGGCGTGGCTGGCTGCCACTGTTCGTACGGGCAGGGGCTCCATGGCTACCCATTGTCACGCATCCTTTTAGCCTGCCCCACACGGAGCACTCTGGATTTCCCAACATGGCTCCATGAGTGGGTGGTCCGTGGCTCACAGGACCCCGCATCCAGCCACTCCACCTTCAGACAGCCAGTCGGCTCTGTGGTTCCTGGGTGGCAGTGCAGGGTAGGATCTCGTTTGAAAACACCCAGAGTCATGCCAGAAAGGGGCGTGACAGCCTCGTTTCCTTGACCCTCTTGTCATGTTCCCACCTGCTCCTTCCGCTTCCCCTGAGTTCAAACCTCCAGTGCATGAACGTAGGACTGGGATCCACCGGTGGCCAGATACAGGAACTGGAAAGGGGCCAAAAAAAAGATCCGAGGGCCAGATTTGGCCCATGGGCCAGAGGTTCCCTACCCCTGTTTGAATGATAATGATATTTTTTATGCTTGCAGCGCCTTTTGCTGGGGGGACGTGGACAGCCACAAGCAGGAAACGTTGCTCCATTGACCACGGTGGCCAGATGGTGGCAGGAATTTGTGCTCTCGGGGGCTGGAGGGAATAGCTAAGGGTGGGTGCGGGGAAAGAGCTGAGATCCTGGGGGCCCCCTCTCTGGTTGCAGCCTTGTAAAAAAAATTAAAATGCATGGAGGCTCTAACCCCTTTGAGTTGACCAGGAGATTCCAGGTGGACTCTCTATTTCTCCAGGTTAGCTGAGGTGGGCCGAGGCAAAGAGGCTCCACTGATGCTTTTCTGACATGCCCAACTCTGGTGGAATGTTGTGAAATCATGATGCTCCTGAGGGGGTGTGGCACTGTTGTCAGAATGGCTCAGGAGAATTCCTTTGTCCTGCTCCCTCCCAATTCCCAGGTCAAAACATCCAGCAAGATGGCAACCCTAGCGATGAGTCTTATTTTTGCATCTCATTTGTGAGTCTGAATGATTGCTCCAAACTACATGGCTTTCCGCAGGTTTCTTCTTTTCAGGCCACAAATATAGTTCTCCACGCTCTCTTAGATGCCCCAGACAAATTTGTACTATTCTCTTTAATCTCACAATTTAACATTTTTATTTAAACATCGCCCTTCTCTTTGCCATTTTCTAACCGTTGTCTTTCCTTTATGCTCTCTTTCCGCTTTGCTCCTGTAGCTTCTCCAGCTCGCCTCTCTAAAGTGGCACAATGGGTATTTAGACAGATTTGGGGCTAGCCACTCCCAGAGCTGCTCTGGGAGTGCACCCCTGCTTCCAGCTCCACCTAGGTCAGGTTTGAATGGACCTGGCAGGTTCTCCAGCCTTTGGCCTGCCCACACAGCCCCACCACCACCACCACACCATAGAGTTGCGGGTGGATTGCCTGATGCTCTAGGTTGCTGCCTGCAACTCTATGGCATTGCCTGGGACCGGAAATGGAGCTGCAACATGGGTCTGTCGAGCAGATGGATTGCAGCTCCGTCTTGGGCTGGTGCCCTGGGTTTGGCTGGTCTGCTCCGCCGCTGGTAGTGCTCCAGGATGGTCCAGAAGACTGCAAGCAGGGCTGGAGCTCCGCACCAGCATCTGGCAGTGCACCTTTAGATGGATGGGCCACCCAGGAGCTCCGGGGCAGCCCGTCCATCTGTTTACTCCTAGTGTGTCTAGAGCTGAAACAAATATCCATAGTGAATGTTGATTTTGCCCGAGTTGAACAATATCTGCTGAAACATAATATCCACTGCTTGGATCTGCCTTCGCTGGATTGTTATTTTGGTTTTTATGGTAGTTTTTTTTTGGTTGCTTGAATAGTCGATTATTTGGTCACTTCATTTTTGGTTATTTGGAAATGAAACAACCAAATAAATGAGAAACAAAATACAGCCAAAACCCAACAAAGTGTATTGAAATGGTGATTACTGTCTAATTCTTTTGTTTGTTTCTGTTATTCATTTTTGTTATTTCAGTTGGTTATTTGGGTTATTTTGGTCATTTGAGTTTGGATTTTTAGTCAGCCAAATATCAGAACAGTAAATGACTGGAAATAATGGAAGGTTTCGAGCCAAATTGACTGAAATGAATCTCCAAAACAAATAAGGGGAGTTCATTTTGGGTGCAACAGATATTCATTTGAATATCCAAAAATGTGGATAAACTCCATATAGAGCAGAAGTGCTATTCATTTCAGTTCTAGGCTGGATGGATCACTGGTGATTACAGATATCGTTCAGATATTCAGAGGGCTATCCAAAAATTTCAATAACATACATGAATACAAGACCCACTTTTTCTTACAGCACTTGTTGTGTCTCTCAAACGCCTCCTCTTAGCTGAGGTCGCTGTCCCTTTCTGCACATCTTGTTTGTCCACAAGACTCTCAATTTCTGGTGCAGCTTTACCCTTGTTTCAGATTACATGGCCCGCCAAGGCCTTGAGAAAGCATTTTGTTTCTCTTTGAATGCTTCCCTACTCTGTGTTTTTCCATTGCCTTTTGCCATTTGGTTTCACCCAACACTGCCCACATTCTTCTAATAGTTTCGCTGCTCAGACTCACCCCTGCAATTTTACTCCATTTGGTCTCCAGTCCTTTCAGCCCTGTTTGAACTAACTAGGACTGAGGTGTCTCTTTCGCTGTCTTATATTACCCATCTTGGGACGTACAGTTATGTCTGCATTGTTACTTAAATAAACAGCAGTAAAAATTGCTCTGATTATTAAAGTAATGTGTTTGATCAAAGCTGCAACTCTTAGGGCACAAAATTCATGTGGCTTCCTCAACCAGGGGCATAGTGATCATGGAATGAGGAGGCTCAGTTGAGCCCAGCTCCCACACTAAGGAGTGCTCTTTGTGAGGGGCTGCCTGAGTGCTACTAGGAAAATTTCAGAGGGAATGGGAGCAGGGCCCACTCTGAAAATTTCCTAGTGGTGCTCAGGCTGCTCACAAAGGACCCTGTGAAGAAGGAAGTTTTCAGAGTGGGTGGGGTGGAGTGCTGGCCCCACCCACTTTCAAAACTCTGATGGGGTTGCTGCAGGTGCTGGGGAGGGAGGACAGCACCAGTCTCCCGGTGTCAGTATTCTAGCTATTGTCAGGGCTTACTGCTGGGTCCGGAGCTGGGGAACCCCAGGGCTATGGTAGTGTGGCAGCCCTGTTGCTGGGCACTGGGATGCTGCGGCACCACGGCATCCGGGAAAACGGAAGTGCACTGACATTCGGCGTGCTTGGGCAGGGCCCCGATCGCAGGGACAGCTGTTGAGGGCAGGGCCCGCTGGGCCTCAGCCATAAGAGCTCCAACGGGGTTGCAAAACTCCACCGGTAGTCGTAGGAGAAACTGGCCCCTTCCTTGCTTGAGCTGAGCATGTGCCCCTTCCTGACTAAGCAGTGAGAGAGCAAGTGTGCGTGTGAGCCTGGGCTAGATAAGTGTTCTCCCCCCTCAACCCTCCCTCCTTGGCACTTTGTATTGTACCCCTGCCTTGGTTCTTGGTTCATGTGTGAGACCCTCAGTATATTTATCCCTGGGTCCTTGCTCCCTCACTAGTGGTTCTTTCTGTGTGCATGATTATCCTGTCTTCCCCCTTCCTTGGTCGACTGTGTAGTGTGGTACAGAGTCCATGTTAAGATTGGGGTACAGCACTTCCTCTCCCTAATGATCATCTGGATTGCCTTTTAGGAGGAAAGTCCCTATAAGATCCCAAGGGGCCTTAACACCTTAGGGTGGAGCATACGAGGGAGAGAGGAAGGGTTTTGGTACCAAGGTGGGCACAAGCCCCTGTACCCCTGTGTCTTGTTCCCCCCCACCCCACCCCACGATAGCTATGCACAGCACAGGCCCCTGTGTATTTTGAGTTTCCACCTTGTCACCATCCAATGGGGGAATATGACAGAGCCTGTCTATGGGTCTGGGCAGGACTTAGAAGGGCTGACTGAAACCATTACTGTGGGAAGGTTGATCCCTTTCCCCCTGGCAAATACCAATTTCTCACGGAACATAAACCAACTTGGTTTTGACTCCTCCAGGGGTTGATAGCACCCATGCCAGCAAATGAGCTAACACCTGACTTTGCCACTGCTAGAAAGGGTTAGTTTGTCTGGGTACAGTGTTAGCCCAACTAATGTAGGATGAAATTAGTGAGTGGCAGATAAGGGGGGCTGAGCCCCAGGAAATATTCCTACTAGGAGTGTGCACCCAGAAATGTGAAAGGCCAATACTGGTCATTTCTGGGTTAGAAATAAAAAGTCAGACGAACCCTGCATGGTTTATTTGGCTTTCGTTAATGACTTCTGTGCCCCATCCTATAGATTCAATCACAAGAACTCCTGTTTTATATTCAGCTGCAGAGAGGCAGGTGAGTCTAGTGATGAGATCACTAGCTGGAGACTGGGGTGGGGTGAGCAACGGGCTTCTCCACGATGCAGCCTCAGAAGGATGCGTTGCAGAGCAGCCTTACTCCAACCGGGGTAAGGCTGCCCAGAGCGGGGCAACTCATGTGATGGAACGTGCCTGCCCTGCCACATACGCTGCAATGCTGTGGGGCCGTGAGCAACGGGCACTAGCACCCATCACGGGTGGCCGTGTCATGGCTGGGGGCAGACTCTCAGTCTGGCCAGGGGGAGGGAGGCGGGGCACACGCTCGTGGGTGCAGCACCTCATTGTGCCCCAGCCGCACAATGGCAATCAGCCCAGCTTCCCCACAACCATCTGGCCGCTCCCTGCACATGCCCTATAGTGTGGCAGAGGTGGCAATTCCCCACCCTGGGGCCACATGGGGATCCAGCTGCTTCTGCTTATGTGACCTCACCCAAGGTGGTTCGTGGCCAGCCTCAACCCTGCAAAGGCAGCACCACCAGTGCCCCTAGGGTTCCCACCTATGCAATTTTTAAAGGAACGCTTATGAAAAATACATGTTTCAGGACCTGTATTGGCACATAAGGTGCCAAGCCCTGCAATATGTATTTTTCATAAGTGTTCCTTAAAAATTTGCATAGGTGGCAACCTTAAGTACCCCCCAAGCAGCAGCAACCTCTCCAGAAAAGAAATTGTTAAGAATGGGTGGGGGTGGGACCAGCACTCCACTTCCACCCACTCTGAAAACTTCCTTCTTGGCGGGGCCCGATGCAAGTGGTCTGAGCGCCGCTAGGGATTTCAGAGTGGTTAGGGTGGCATTTTGGCCCACCTCCTCCCTAGTCCACTCTGCACACTTCTGCTTGCAAAGGGTTCTCAGAGCCTGGGGCCCAGACTCACTCCACAGACACACCCACCCCTTCTATGGCGCTAGCAATGCTCCTGCTTTGAACAAATCCAGGCTAAGATCTCCTTTTATGGAAAGGTCTGGTTTGCATTCTGTCCTTGGTCATTACTAACTTCATATTGAAATAAACTTGATGCTTCCAAATCAGGGCCATTTCTGGGGGGAGTGGGCAAAGGGGGCAGTTGCCCCATGACTCTTGTATTTCCTGGTGTTTGGATCCCTCTGCCACCTTCTTCAAGACTGAGAGGGGGAAGCTGAGTCCTAGATCCCTGTTATCCCCCCTACTAGCTCCACCAGGGAGTAGGTGACATGGAGATTCAGCTTCCTCCTCTCAATCCAAAAGATGGCAGCTGAGGGATCCAATCACCACAACCCATCCCAGCTGAGCTGTTCCCCTCTACACAGGGGCGAGATTTCAGTTCCTGAATGACCAGTTCTAGAGAGATTCATACTGGAAAACATGGTCTTTGACATTCTATTCTCCTCATTCAATGTGCTCCTATTTTTTTTTTAAAAATCAGTCATTCAATCAGGGACCAGAAGCAGCATACTATGTAACTACGGCTGAGTTCTAGGGCAGGGACCATGTCTATTCAATTACTTTGTAAAGCGCCAGGTATATTGCTGGCACTATATAACTGCTTGCTAATAATAATAATAATAGAATATAAACATATAAGAACATAAGACTATAAGTGGTGCCCTACTGGGTCAGACCAACGGTCCATCAAGCCCACCGCCTGTCTCTGACAGTGGCCAACATCAGTTACTTGGAAGAAGTACCCAACAAGCCACAATGGGTGTTTTTACACACACATTTCTTCTGCATGTTTATGAACTTTCTCTGTGCCTAAATCACTCACTCAGATCTTAAACATCTGACTCTTGGAACTTCTGCATAGAATTCTCCCAGAACTTTTGTGTGTAAAAAGTTCTCCTGGTAAACTGCTTAGCCTCAGGCAGCTGTGGTCACTTGGTTTCCATGGCAGCCCCTCACGTCTACAGCTGTGGCTACTTTAGGCTGCCTCAGGGCAGTGTGTGTGAGAAGAATGCATCCAGAACTTACTTGTGGACTTGTAAAACCAGAAGACTGAAAAATCCAGAACTTTAAGGTGTGTGTAAAAATGCCCAATGAGGTAATCTGTTCCCTGTTGAGACTAAGAGGTTATGTTCCCCAAAACCTACCCGTCTAATAGCTGCTAAGGGATGTATCCCCCAGAAACTTGTCCAGCCCTTTCTTAAATCCAACTATACTACTGGTCTTGACCACATCTTCTGGCAACAAATTCCACAACTTAATTGTGCATTGACTGAAAAACCAGCTACAGGATCAAGCCCCCTAATTCTAATATGGAAGCCAAAGCTCATGACACTAGAAGTTTTTTGAGAAAGTGAAGCAGCCTTGCCCTTCAAAACTCCTGTCTATGGAACCACAGCGTTGGAAGGAACCTCAGAGGTCATGTAGTCCAACCCCCTCTTTGATTCAGGAAATTCACAGCCACAACATCCCTGAGAGACAGATGTCCAGCCTCTGTCTGAAAACCTCTAGTGACGGAGAGACTAGAGCCCCAGAATGCACTGTGGCTGGGGTCAATTCCTTCCACCGCGGCTGCGGGTTTCCGTTCAGAAGTTACTTTTCATTCCAGACCACACTTCTGGACCTCCTCCCGCCCCGACCTCACGAAGCGTGGTTAGCTTCACCCCGGGCCGCGTTTGACCGTGGTGAACATCTGGATGCGAGCAAACACATGCACGGCGCTTTCACACACCCCCGCAGGTGACTGTTGACTGTGGTGGACATTCACCACGTCACTTCTGAAATCACCCATTATTTCCTATGACTTGGGAAAAACACTTCTACTAACACAGCCTAGAATTGCATTAGCCTGTTTTGCAGGCACATCGCATTGCTGACTCATGTTCAGTTTGTGATCAACCATAACACCGAGATCCTTTTCATATGTGCCGCTGCCAAGCCAGCCACATATCCCCCATCTTGCACTTGTGCATTTGGGAAAACAATACAGCATGCTACAAAGCCACTCTGTTAAAGAGTCCCCTTTTAAGACACTACCTTAAAACCTCTTCAAGGCTAGCAGTGCAAATGTTGGTCTCCCCTTAGTTATAATAATCCCACTTTTACTAGGTAGCTGGTTTTTGCTAGTCTTTTCACGGCCTATTTACAGGCGTAACTGTGTTTTTTGAAAGCTTTAGAGGAAAGTCTTGGTAAAGAAGAAGGAAATACCCAGTGATGAGTTTGTTCTCTGTTAAGAGAGCCCTAGACCCAGGCTGTGGTCTTAAATTTAAACCACCTCCCATCCCTTCTTTTCCCTGTCAATCTCTTCTGGAAAGAGGACAGGAGGACCTTAGATTATGTGTCAGCTAGCAGGAAAGCTCCCACATCATTCCACAGGGTGGGTATGAACCAAAGGAAACCCCTAAAGATATTTTTGTTTATTCCAAAGCAGGATAAATGGCTGTAGGTCTCAATTACTTCTAATCACTGGAATAAACCTGGAAGCGCTTTCTTATGAGAAGAGATAGCAAACCAGGCACGGAGCTCAACCGAGCCACTTTGGGTTCCTCATATTTTAACTTTGTCTTCTGCTAATTCTATCGCTGTCACACCAGATACCACATATTATTAAGGAGGCAGGTTTTCAGAGAGCTTTAGGTTTTCTAGCTCAGCCATTTATATTCTTGCCCTTTCCCCCACCTTACAGCCTTCCTGTAGCTCCCAGCTGGGCCAACCAGCCATTCCACAGTTGGCTCATTAGCCACCAGTGTTCTTAAAGGACCAACTACTTGCCTCTGCCTGGCCTGCTCTGCCAAGAATTGCATCCTGCAGTGACTCACCCCAGCCACCCTTGGGCCTGGTTCTGCAAAGTCTATGGGGGTTAATGAACAACACAGTAGCCCACATCAGATGGGTGTCCACCTGCCTGTTCGTTAGGTTCCCCCCACACTGGCCACATGGCCACCACCCACTGGACAAGCAGGCTCCACTCACAGCGGGGTCCCAGAGAATGTGGAGACTACTGTGCAGGCAAATGCGGACTCCTGTATGTCCACGTCCCCTCAATTAGGTTGCATGTAGCCTTCGAGCATACGGGTTCACCAGGACCACAGAGTAGCGGGCGAGGAGCCTAGAACATTCCAAGGAGCGGCCACTTCCAGCCCCTCTCTCCATTCTCACTCTCACTGGCACGCATGTAACGGGCGGCCACTTTAAAAAATCCACTGCATCGTTTTCAAACGTGCATTCTCCCAGTTCGTCCTGCTTGATGATAGCTGGCATTTGCAGCGTTTGTGTGTGGAGCAGAAGCAGTTGCAGTGGGAGCAGGCAGTGCGGGAGCAAACATCCACCCGTTTCTGGCCCCTGGCGAAGGCAGAGCCATAAAAAAACAGAACTAGGGCTTTTAACACCCCCATATCTTTAGTAGTTAAGAGGGCTTTAAGCCTTTGCGGTTGTGTATAAAATTATTCTTTCGCACCTAAGGGAGTCAGCCGACAAGCTCTAAGATCATCATACAGAAGACAGAGGACAGAGAGAACAAAATATGTTATAAAGTCTCTACCTCATCAAGAAAGCAGCAGCAGAGGCTATTGCAATAATCAGTTTTCTCGATTCTGCCCCTTGTAATCACAGATTCAAAAAGTTGAAATCTAATCAGGTTCACCATCAAGGAGCTCATAATATGGCAATGTTTGCCTCCTGAGGTCAGAGGCGAAGTTGTTGTCCCGGATCTCTTTGTAACTGCAGCTCAAGCCCTTGGCCCACGGCCAGCATTGGTTCATGTCCCAGGGGTAGCCCTGCTGCACCATTTGGGCCGAAAGTTCTTGGAACACCACCTTGTTCCTGTAACACTTCACTAGGCTGTATTGTACCTTCTGCTCCCCTCATAGAGCAATGAAAGCCCTGGTCTCTTCCTCAGTCCAGAGATGCAGTGTTGGTGGGCAGATCGGAGAGCAATTGCGATTGCGCAGCGGTGGTAGCGTTGCTGGTTGTTGCCCGGCTGTCAGATTGGTCCATGACAATGGCAATAGTAAACCTCCACAAGTTGTTATATAACAGCTCAGAAAGAGCAAGCTCCAGGCACATACTATCAATCAGGAAGAGGTGGGGGAACACATGTTTTAAAATGGCCTGGTGGGCTTTTAAGGAGGATGTTATGTGTGCACCAGTGAGAGTGGTAGTGGTGACTCCTCTGAATGCTCTATGGTGCTGGCGGACATGTATGTGCGGACTGGAGGCTGCACACAACCTAGTGGATTGGACATGGACACGTGGGTCCACATTAGCCTGCATTCACCCACACGGTGGGCTCCGCATGCTCTGGGACACCACTGTGAGTGGGGACTGCATGCCTGGTGGGTGGCCAGTGGGGGCGAACACCTACATTCACCTGGTGTGGGCTACTATCTCATTTTTAACACCCATAGTCTGCTGTGGCAGGGGCCCATGCTCAGACACATTTTAGGACGCCCCAACAAGGCCAACCCCATGCTTCATCTTCCACACACAAAAAACCACCTGGGTACTCAAGGTATGTGGCTTGTTTAACTATTAGTGCCTTTATTGCTTTATGCCAGGGTGAGGAACCTTTTTCCTCCCAGAGACTACTCTGAAAATTAGTAGAAGCCCCAAAGGCTGCATAGAAGTTGAGGGTGGGAGAGCTTAAAAGGTGTGCTCCAGAAAAGGAGGATCCAGATGAGGAACCTCAGACCCAGAGACTAAATGTAATCCACAGCTAGTTTTTTTTCTTTCTTTCTTTTTTGGCCCCTTTTGGTTCCTGGATCTGTCCCCCATTTGAAATGTCTACCCCCAAGCACTGAAAGTATGAGCTCAGGGTAAGGAGACAGAGATGAGGGCATTAACACAAGAATAGGGGACAGAGCCATGGCACAGATCCAAGATCTGGGCTCTCCTCTTCCTGAGCAAACCTCTTAAGCATCCCTGCCTCTAACTTCTATGTGGCCCTCGGAGCTCGTACTAATTTTCAAAGTGGCCCCTGGGAAGGAAAATGTACCCCACCCCTGATCTATAGGAACTGGAAAGGGCCAAATAAAAACTAGCCACAGGCTTGAGGTTCTCCACTGCTGCCTTATGCAATGAAATCTCGTGAGTTATGAAAACATTTAGGCTAGGCCATTGTACACACACGCGCTGGGTGCTTTTAGATAGACGTGGGGTGGCCACTCCTGGGTCTGCTCTGGGAAGGGCCACCCTGGGTCTGCTCCGCCGGTGGCAGGTTTACACAGAGCCCACCACCGCTGCCCACAGTCCGGCCCCTTTCCCTTGCCATAGAGCTGTGGGTGGATCGGCAGCTACTCTAGGCTGCCGCCCGCAGCTCTCTGGCTGTTGCCGGGGAAACGTGCAACCAGGAGTGGAGCTGCAGTGGCCATCCAGCTGTCCTTTAAACAGACCACTGCTCTGCTCCCAGCCAGTGCTCCGGGTTTCGGCAGCTGGCTCAGCTCGCAGTGCTCCACGATATTCTGGAGCACCGTGAGCGGAGCTGGCCCGGAACAGGCAACACATGCTCCGCTCCTGCGCCACCTCACCTCAGAGTGGCCTGCCTTTACACAGGGGTGGGGTGGAGCAGCATCCAATGACTGACCCCAGAAATGGGGACTCTAGAGATGTAGTTATAATAGATACAGGCGATGCAATTACACTGTGGCCTATGGGCTTGGCGCAGCTATGTCCTCTGCTGCTGGGATGAGGGGGTGGGGGCCCCCATTCCATCTTCTGCCCCTTCCAACCTAGCTACACTTCTTGGGGGCTCCATGGACTGGGGATGCCCACACTAAAGAGTTGTAAGGCTAAGTGTTAATCTGGCCCTGACCCTACATGGCATAGAGGGCAAGCAATCACCCAGCACTCTCTGGTTCCTCTGAGAAAGGAAAGGACAAAGTCAATGAAGCGCAGTTCTGTCGGTCTCAGACAGGGCCCTCAGCTGTGTCAACACCTTAGTCAAATACTTTCAAAGGCACCGATGTGCTCTAGCAGAACCAGCATGGCCACTTGATCTTCGCCCATCTTCAGAAGGAGATCATTGACCATTAAGACCAGTGTGGTCCCCAAGGCCTTAAACTAGACTCAGACAGGCTCAGGAAATATGAGACACTAGGTATTGCTTTGCCGGCACAATCAGACTCTTCGTGCAACAATGGAACAGTGTTTTCTTGCATGGATTTGCACTCTGTATCCTCTGAGTCCCGAAAGAACATGTTGTGTGGAGACAGAATGATGTTCGTTACCAGATTGAAGCCTGTGAAACTCTGGCAGTGGGGATTCTGCATTCCTTGTTGGGGGAAGCATGCATTTCGGACCCATTTTATTCTCCTCTGTAATCTAGGGCAGAGGGCAACCTTTTCTCCATGGCCACGATCCACCAACCACTTACTCCATCTCATTGAAGCCCTCCAGCTGGAGTAAAGTCATTGGTGGATCGCAGCCCTCGTTCTTTGGGAGAAAGGGCCCTGCTGCCTCACTCTTTTGGATGCTGCTAGATCACGATGCAGAATAAAGATGGCAAAATACTGCACAGACTGCACCTCCGTGAATCTCAAATGTCAGGAGAAAGGAATGGGGGGGGATGTCATTCAAAGCTCCAAGACCCCCCAGCCTGGCTTTCTATAAGACCTTTTACATATCAAGTGGAAACAGGCCTCTCTTTGCCCCTGGCTCTTCCTAGAATGTAAATGCCTTAACCATAAAAGGGTAATGTGCAGGAATCACGGTACTCAAGTGTTAAAGCTAATTTGGGGCGTATTTTTGTAAAGTGGTAAGAGCTTAAGGGACTTGAAAAGTGCGGCATGTCATGAGCAGGGTAGTACTTGCAGCATCACCTTGCTGGCTGCTATAGCCCCATTTTATAGGAGAAGTGCCTTCCAAAACCGGTATGTCCATCAAAACCGCTGTGTAGCCAATGTGTCTTGAACAGGCTGGGTGCTACCATCTAGCACCCAACCTGTCCATGACATTTGGGTACCATTTAGTGCTCGATGAGTAACCCATATTACTGAGATACTATTTTTTTCCCCATTTTGTGCCATTTTGCTGAGTTACTGGTTTGTCTTTTTTTCTGTCCATTTTTGGGTTTCCAGCTATTTCTGTCTGCTCATCAGTCATCTGTTTACACCAGTTTCAGGTTTATTTAATTTTATTTATTTATTTATTTGAATTTATATGCCACCCTTCCCACAGAGGCTCAGGTCAGTTTATAGTCCATAAAACAATAAAATCCATACAATAAAAACTTCCACCCTCCCCTCAAAACACACCACCCTCCCCCACAATCCTACCCCAAAACCCAACCAGCTCCTATCCCCACCCACCAAATCCTTTCTCAAACAAAAAGGTTTTATACCACTTCTGGAAGGTGCGTTCGCTTGGGCTCAAGCAAACCTCCCAGGGGAGTTAAAAAAAAAAAACAGGGCAGCAACTGATAATGCCCTTCTGCGCTCCAACCCCCATCCCATGGAATTTGCAAGAGGATGCTCCCATCTGATCATAGGGGCTGTAATGGGACATGGTAGGCCTTTCTTTACCATTGGATATTGGTGTTCAAATCTGCTGAATACAGCTTTGCTACTGCTTAAAGTGTGCCTAGGGGCTCGGTGCCAGGGCAAAAACAAACAAACCAACAAACATGTAGTGCTATTTCTCACCCTTTCTGCAGGTGGCTTTGACATTGACAGTGATGAGTGTGAAATCTTCTTTTTGCAGGTTTCTTTGGGGGCACCATGGGCACATAGCACAGAGTAAACAAACAAACAGACAGAAACCTGGAAGTAAACTAGAAATGACAAAGGGTATTTTCAGACGTGACGCTACCACGGATGGCCACACTGTACCCTGGAGTCGCCACCCATGGTGGTGTCACATTTGTTGCCGCCCGCCAGATGTTTACTGTGGGCGGGAGCAAACAGTTCCCGGACCGCGACAGGATTAACTTTAGGTTGTGAGCTGGGCTCCCTAGCCCTGCCACAGTCCAGGGTAGCCATCCCAGACTGGGGTAGAGCAGACTGCCGTGTCTGACGGCCCACTCTACCTAACTCTGGCCAGCAGTCGGAGCTTTTTTGGGTGGGCGCAGCAGCCTCATAGGCTGTCACATCTGCCCGTCAGGGAGGCGGCTGGGCCACACAGAGCAAGGCGGGGGGCGGGGCCATGTGGACCATGTCCACACATCACCCCCACCCTGTCCCTGCCCCTCCTCAGCCCTGGCCGGTGGCAGAACTCAGAAAAGATGGTGTAAGGGTTGTGGGGTGAAGAGCATCCGGGACATGGGCAGATGGTGGGACTAGGGGGCGGAGGCAGGGTCTGTGCCAGAGAAAAGGATAAAGGTCAGATCCAAGAGCACAGCAGAACAGGGTTCGAGTCGGGGCAGATTCAGAACTAGGCACAGAAATTTAGGCATAAGCCAGGAGTTCAGAAACAAAGAGTTCAGAGGCAAGTAGGACACAAGAACAGGAAGTGACTGGCTAGATCAGACTAGTGAAGTCAGCAGTTCCACCCAGCTTCCTGTTATTTCCAGCCAGCTTTATAGCCTTGCTGGCAGCCGATGGGAGGTATGGCAAGGGCTGAGAGAAACTGGAAGAGGGTATGGCAAGGGCTACACCTGAGGAGGGTGAAAAGGGCCATGACCAGGCAGTGGTGGTGGTGCTGTGCAGCCGGGCACTGCTCCAGGAATGCCGGGGCTCAAGACGGTAGTACAATAACTGAGGCCGCTTTTAGACGAGTGTGCGGTGCGCTCGCGCGTGGTTTCCAAAATCCCACAAGATGGGATCAGACAAGACGCTGCCGCGAGCCACGCACTCGGGAGGGGGACGCGCATTCTTTTCAAGCCGCGAATGACCTACCTTGATCAGACTCCCAGTCAGTTAGCGGCATGAAAAGAATGCGCGTCCCCCTCCTGTACGCGTGACTCGCGGCAGCATCTCGTCTGATCCCGTCTCACGGGATTTTGGAAACCACGCGCGAGCGCGCCGCACGCTCGTCTAAAAGCGGCCACAGTGGGACCTTTTAGACGGACAACAGCTCCATTTCCACCTGTGCCAGCCTGCCTCACCCCCGGGGTGACCTGTGTGTGTAAAGAGCAGGCACCAGATGTGCAAAGCGCTCCGTAACATCCCAGAAAACACCATGTGAAGCAGGCTGGCCAAACCCTGAGGCAACAGCTGCAGGTGGCACTGCTGCAGCTCCGCACCTGGCCAGCCGTTGTCCCAGTCAGAACCAAGGAGCTGCAGCGCATCAAGTGAGCAGCCACGACTCTGTGATGCAGGGAGGGGGCACTCCATGGACAGACTGAGGGCTGGATAAACCACCGGCCCATCTGAAGTGGACCAAAGCAGAGCTGGAAGTGGTCAGACGTGGGGTGCATTCCCGGAGCAGCTCTGGGGGCAGGCAGCCTCCATGTCCAGCTGTTTACACCCAGGTCCTTTTTACTTGGGCAGCACCCACGCATGAACACCTGGGAATCTGGGTGTTCATATGTGGGCACCACCCATCTACACGCTGCGGCAGTGGGTGGTGGTTGGGCGTGTGTGCACGCTCCCATGGAACCCCTACCCATCACCCACGCACGGAGCAACCAGTGAAAATGGCAGTTGCTCTGTGCGTGGGTGGTGGGTGGGGGTGGGTGGCGATTGGTGTGCGCCAGTCTACACCCTTCCCCCACCACACACCACTGCACACACTGACACACACACACACGCACCCCATGCGGCCTGTGTAAAAAGGGCCCCAGTAAGTCAGAATGAGTCAGTAAAATTAAAAGCCAGTTGCCTGGTAACAGGACTCCCTGGAATTTTAGGTAGTCCGTGATGTATCTCAGTATGCAGATACGGATCAGGAAATCAAGAAGCTATATAAAATTGTGGGTATTACCTGGGGGTACAAAATTAGCTACCCATTCCAGCTCTCCTCCAATTTTCTCACCATAGTCAAAACACAGAGCTGTATGGCTTATTTCTCAGCACTGCTGTGTGCCTGCCACCCTCCACTGACTTTGGTAAGTAATCTAGATGTTCCTGGATATCCCTGAGAAACCAGCCCATTAGTCCTTACCAATTCTACACTGTGTATTTGTTTTCTAAAGGTGAACATCGTCCTTGTGAAAGGTATCATAGCATAGGGCTGAACATGAAATCTTGGTCTCTTTCCAATTCCATTGGTGCCAGGCATTTGGTTCAGTCCAAGCAGAAATATTTTATTTGTTTGTTTTATTTTAACTGGAATTTCAATCAGAAAAGATTCTGATTGGAATTCTGGTCGAAATACCGGACAATTATTCAGTTTTGCAGAAATGTCCGCGAAAACAGAACAGCTGTTCCAAACCACCCTACTATAATACCAGGCACCTCCTTGGTGTGGGCTGGCAGAACCACTTTAAGAACAAAGCAATTAAACAGGATATTTGGAGTGGAATCCCGACCCTGCTTCCTGGTTTACCCTTTCTGCTTTGATTGGCTGAGATTACCACAGTTCTGCCCCTGTACCCATTCTACCATGGTTCCAGTCTTGCTCTAGCCGCTAAGACCACCCATGTCTCGGTCCTCCTTGCACTTCCATGTGGCTGAGTCCCAAGCTGTCTAGAGTGAGAAGGGAGATCATTCTCTGTGGCCATCTCTGCTGGAGCATGTCAACAAGGACATCCGTTGTGATGATGGCTTTTGTTAGATGGACATCCATCCATGAGGAACGGGACTGAGAACACCAGCACAATTGATCATGTTCAGCCCCTCCTCTCCTCTCCTCTCCTCCCTCCACTAGCTCACTTTCCCCTTTCGTATTCAGCACAAGCTCCTTGTTTTTGCCTTCAGGGATCTTCATGGCTTTGCTTCCCTTGCCTTCCTGCACTTGTTTCCTGCTATGTTCCTTCCTATGCAGGAGCTTCGCTCCTCCTCTGCCACCACCCTCACCCACCCCCAACTCTCCTGTTCCATGAAACATCTTGACCCCTTCTCCCATGCTACCCCCTATGCCTCAGCTCCCTCCCCTCAACACACTTGCTCTGCTCTCTCCATTCCTCCCTCACTTCAGATCCTTCCTAAAAACCTGCCTATTCTGTCAGGCTTTCCCTAGCTCCTCATCCCCACAAATGTCTCACTGATGCTTCCTCTACTGAGGGTATTTTCAAACATGATGCTACCCCGGCCTGTCCACCCATGGTAGTGTCATGTCTGCTTCCGCCTGCTCGATGCTTGCTGCGAGCGGGAGCAGAGTTTACACTGGACCGTGGCAGGGAAACCGTGGGTTGTGCGCTGGACTCCCTGCCGTGCTGTTCCGGAGTTAGCCCTGCCATGGTCGGCGGAAGGCAACCCCGGTCTGTGGTGGAGTGGTCCATCACGTCTGATGGCCTGCACAAGGGGCAGGGCTGTGGGGACTATGTCCGCACGTCCCCCACCCCCTTCCCAGCCCCAGCTGCTGGCACGTTTGTTCAGTGGCAGAGCCTGATCCTGCCCATGTGAGGGCTCTCACTGTAGGCAGGATCAAAGCATGGCAGCTCTTCGATCTATCATGTTTGAAAATACCCTGACTTTCATTCAGATTTCTCTCCTGTAACTAAGCTAAGCACATGCATGTACAACTTCTCAACTTCATGGATGTCTTCCTGCCCCCAACCCCCGCTATCTGTTTTCTGCCCTTCCTTGTCTCTCCTCTTTTGTAAGCCCCTCAGGGCAGGGACCTGTCTCTAATTAATAATATAATTTCATATAGTGGTTGCTATGAAAATAATTATGTCAGGAACTGGCATATAATGAACGATACTGGGTCACACATTCAATTGCCTACCTATCTAACACCAATAAGGTAAAAAATCAGTGATTTAACCCTCAGACTGATTTTGGGATAAATCGGGCCCCAAAGGGGTACAAAAAAAATTCATAATTTTTTTTTTTTTTTTTAGCAAACCTGTACCACTTCTTACCCACTGTATTCCTCAACAGTAATTGGGTCAGTTTTCCTGTGTGGGTTCCCCCCACCCTCTTTGTAAATTTTTTGTTGTTGTTGAGAATTTCATTAAAACAGTATTGGGGCTAAATCTGACCCCAATTGTAATGAATGGGAAAATGAAAGCACTACACACCTAAGGTACTGGGGGGTCACATTTGCCCCAAACATTCAATTCAAGCCCCAGTCAATTCAACCGCCAGTACTATAATTTTGGGAAAGTTGGAGTACTAGATCCCAAGTACTTTTTTGTGTTAGTATTGTTTCTGTGCTGCAAACAATAACTCTCAATAAAATTTATTTATTTTTTATGTTAAACTGAAATCATTTTCAAATCAATCACATTTATTTTTTTCCAATTGTGACTTAAACAGCCACCCCAAGCTGTTTCAGGAGGAGTGGGGTAAAAATATGATTAAATAAATGGGGTATATTTTACCGCAATTCCAGATGAATACAGGGCATTTTTCATTCAT
The DNA here is from genome assembly GCA_003113815.1 of Sphenodon punctatus. Taxonomy (NCBI): domain Eukaryota; kingdom Metazoa; phylum Chordata; class Lepidosauria; order Sphenodontia; family Sphenodontidae; genus Sphenodon; species Sphenodon punctatus. The sequence continues at coordinate 5,809,704 of QEPC01011180.1, forward strand.
TTAAGGGTTAAAAACAATCACTATAGTACACAGAATCTACCCCACAGCTCTGTGTTGCAGGGGGCACACGCGGGTGGATGGCGGGTGACGGGCGCCTCTGTCCAAATCAGCCACGGCCGGAGCAGACCCTCGGGTAGCCATCCCCAAATCCGTCTAAAAACACTGCATGTCCTCCCTTGCTGTCATTCATAAAATAGCAGCTTTCCTCCTGGCTCGACCAAATGTTTGAGAGGAAAACAAATGGTACGGTAGCTCTGGGGTCTAAAGAAGACCCCAGCACGAGGTACAAATTGGATGAAGGAGCAGTTCTTCAGAAAGCCATGTAACCATAACAAGTTAATTTACTGCCTGTAATTTGACCCTGGGATGTGATCAGTGAGCTTGGAAAGATTGTTAAATGAAAGAGTTGTTTTATTTTAAAGCAAGTTTATGGTAAACAGTCTTCACTTTCCCTAAGTTGCCATTTCCCCCTCACTGGCTTGCTGGTTAATTCTCTACTGAGATGTGATTGCTATGGCACAAAGGTATGCTAGAAAATTTGATGCAAAGGACAAGAAAACAAAAATCAGAGGTATTCAGCCTGAAAAGGGGCTTTGTTTGAGGCATAATTCTTGTGTGTTTAAGGACAGAGTAATAGATTTGGAAGGATAAGTCATATATCTTAGGATTCTTTTCCCTGCCCCCTTTGATTGATTAATTCCAGTCTCTTCAGATCTTTGCCTGTTCCCACAAACCTGGAATCTCAGGATTGTTTGATTAAGTCATGGTTACCATGACAATAAAAGTGCCTCTGGCCAGTTTGACCTTTGACTGGATTCAATTCACTGAGAGAAACGGACAGAGACTATAAAAAAAGCTTTATCTCCGGGTCCACTACTGCAGAAAACTGGCTACCCCACACATGGAATAAGGGATTTAAAAGTGAAACCAGTCTAAAACTCGTCATGGAATTCAGTAGTCAATTCTCTGCTTAAAACCCAACCTGTAAAATATACCAAATCAAATTGATTGTTGTAAGCCACCCTGAGTTGCTTTTGTGAGAGGGGCAGGGTAAAAACAGAAAAATAAAAAAATATAATAAAAAAAATAAATAAATAAACAAAAGGTTTATTCCAAAATTTAATTTTTTTTAAATTTGTTTAAAAAACTAGTGTGTACAAGTTGCAGCATTACATATACATATATTTAAAAATCACACCATATTTAAAAGGCTGATTTCAATTCCCTTGCCTCCCTTCTGAGGGCTAAGTATTGCTGTTGCTCATGTAGATAATTATTCCTTTTCAGATGCCTTCATTGTAAATCCATTTCAGCAAAAATAAAAAAATAAAGAAAGAAATAAAGAAATGGGGGGTGGGGAATGATTTCAAAATTAAACCTGTTATGCCATTTGTAATGGTCCTGACAGAATGACAGCAGAGTGGCTGTTGCGAGGGAACTCATGCATGCCGGATTTCCAAGTTCCCTGGTGGGAGGGTATGCTGTTCGTGTGTGGTGCCGTCCATTTGAACCGTTCTCCTGTGTCCCCTCTCCTTGCTGCACTATAGCCCTCTACTGAGGGCAGAAACCATTTTCTAAAGAGCCCCAGAAACAAAACACCAACTAAAATGATATAGCTGCTTGGAGTTATCTTCATGGCACAATCCACTTCCCAAAACAGAATAGATTTTAAACAAATACTGCGAAGGGCATTAAGAAATGGAGACATTTGGGAAATGTTGCTTTAATTCTACACAGTCACAGCAGCTATGGCAAGGGATGCAAAAACCAGGGGCAAAACTCCCCGTGACTTCAACGGAGGTCAGAATTTCACACCCCACAATGGAGACAAAGTCAATCAGAGGAAATCTCTTATTGCATCAACTTCTGTTAGTGAGAGCAGGTGAGCTTATTCAGGTGTGTAAAGAACTGTGCTCTGAACGCTTGAATATTATCACCAACAGAAGCTGGTCCAATAAAAGGTATCATCTGAACTACTTTGTCTCCATCTCTTACATTTGGGACCAATGCAGCAACCACTCTCTCTCTCTCTAGACATCCCACAATTCCATTCATAGTTTGTTTGAACAGGTTGATTTGTTGACCAAGAAGAACCTAGTACAAAGTCAACTAACTGGAAAGAAAGTATATGGTCATTGTTCAAAGTGGGATGAGAGCTTGAGTTTAGGTGATATTTGAGTTGGCCTCCTGTGGTAGCCACAATATTGTCACTGGGTAATTTCAGATGTTACAATGCCACGGTCACCCACAGTGAATCGTCTTTGGTGCCCGATGGTACCGTAACATCTAAAGGGATTTCCGCCAGATGTTTGCCCCAGTGAATACCTGTCGGGAATCTCATTGACCATGCTTTCGGACCTCCGGCCGCCCGGAAGTCCGAAAGCATGGTGGGATTGGGCCCCAAGCGTGGTCAGATTGGCCACGGGCCAGGCTGGGCCACAGGTAACATCTGTTACCTGCAGCCCGGCCGGATCGTGGCCCTGGCCAGGGTCCGGGATTGGGCGCAGCGGCCGGATTGGCCGCTGCACCTGTCTGTCTCCCAGAGGGTGGGCAGCCGGGGGAGCGCGGGGGAGTGGGGCTGTGTGGCCGCACATCGTGCTGCGCAGCCCCGCCCCCTCCCCGATCCCCAGGTGGAATCAGGTCGGCACATTTAAAGGATGGCCGGACTGATTCCTGACTGGGATCCAAAACGGATCCCGGAGCGCGATTCAGCGTGGTGGACCTAGTGGCCCGTCATGTCTGAAATTACCCAGTGTCACAACATACCACGCCTGGATAATAAACAATGAGTAAAAACAAAAGTGCAGGCGGCGGGGTGGTTCCCTGGCCCAGCCCAAAGCAGAAGACCATGGCCGCCACTCTCCAGGTTGGCGAGTGGCATGGAACAAATGTACCTGCCACCTGAGAGCCATACCACTGCCTACATGACCCAGGTAGGGGGGAAGCCTCAACAAACGTGCAGGTGGCCCACCCCGCCCCCCACCAAGATGGGCAGCCAGAGTGACCAGTCCCCACCCCGCAGCAGGGATGAACAAATATGTTGGCCTGCTGTGGCCCATGCTGGCCCACATGGGTGGCCTTGGCCCAGGATGGGTGCCTGGGATCAGACCCAGAGCACATCCCCAGGCCAGCCACCTACCTGCCCCAGGGCAGTAGCAGGCCCACATCTGGTGGTGCAGGACCACACATGTGAGTGGTCCTGAGCCACAGCGGGCCAGCACAAGCCAGCATCATGTTTGTTTTTACCCAATGTTTAATTCGGCAGATGAATCTGCGTAGCAAACTTGAGCTCTGCAACTAAACCTTCTCAAAATCTGTTGCTCCGAGCTCATCTCTCATTTGTTATAAAAAATAAATAAAAAAATTATCTCCTTTGACTTGTTCAGGACTACCTTGAATTCTGAAGTCATGTCCTGTATTGCAACCTGATTGAGCTCGGGTATCCATGCTGCCAGATCTGGAATGCTATCTATCTATCTATCTATCTATCTATCTATCTATCTATCTATCTATCTTTCTTAGCCACCCCCTCCTGCCAAGGCAGCTCAGGGTGGCTTACAACACAATAAAAAATACAATATAAAAATATAATTTAAAACCACAGAACACAGGCAGAGTCACAGACACACCCGTCCCCCAACTCCCTCCCTCTCACCAAATGCCTGGTGGAACAGTCAGGTCTTACACTGTCTTTGGAAAGAGGGGAGGTCCGGAGCCAGATGGACCTCCATCAGGAGGGAATTCCACAGCCGTGGTGTGGCCACCAAGAACACCCCCCTCATCCTCGCCACCCGAGATACACGGGGAACTCTGAGGGAGGCATCCCGGCTCTCTTTGCTTTTAAGAGGAGATGAAGTTTTCTCTTTACACGTATCCTAGGTAAAACCCGACAGAATTCTGTATGGTACTTTCCTCTCTGCATCGTCATCATCATTGTATGAACTCACTCATTGATTTACTCTCTAGAGCAGCAAGGCAGAAAACATTATTAGTGTAGAATTAGGCTGCTCCATCTCTCTTTTCTCTGACCCCTTCCTTTTGATGTTACTGAATGCTTCCATTTGTGCCCCTACAATCTGTAAATCCTCAACAGCATTTTGCATTTCACTTCAGTATCTCTCTAGACTTTGCCAGTCTATTAGTGCTAAAATGTGAGTGTTTATTAAATCCAGATATCTATTTATCTATTCGTTTGCCTCAATGCAATTCCTATACATGTGTGTCCGCAGAAGTAAGGTCCTGAATATAACGTTCCATTAAAGTGAAATGTTTACACAGTGATAACTGAAAAGTTTAGCTATTATAAACCTGGAGACTGCCATGCCATATGCAGCCTGTGATAATCCATAAACTGAGACCTTCTTATGTGTCTCTACTTTTATACTCTGCCCTTTTAAATCTTCATTTAGAGTCAATCAGAGCTGTGCCATAGAAAGAGACATAAATGGTTAGCCAACATGGTTTGGGGTATTTACAGAAAGGGTGTTGAATGTTTGTCAGTCACATAACAGCATCTGCAAGATGACATTTCTCCTTCAACCTCAGAAAAATCACACCAAGTTCTCAACTCCAACTACCCTATTCTTTACTTACAAACTATTATTATTATTATTATTATTTTATTTTATTTATTAGAAAGCATTTATATAGCACCAGCAATGTACCTGGCACTTTACAAAGTAATGGAATAGACACAGTCCCTGCCCTAGGGCTTACAATCTGAGAGACGGGGGCAGGGAGGGGGGGGGAGATGAAGGAAGGGGAACAGAGGGAGAGACAAGGAGTGTAACAGTCACAAAGATGCGAGGTTCCAGGTGCACGCACTTGGCTTGGTTATATCGAGAATGATGGCTGGCTGGTCTGTGTGGTGAGGATATGAGTATACAGACCTCCGGTAACAGACTGTACTGGATGAAGGGTATCAGCAGGAGTTAGGTGAGGAGAGCAAGGAGTCGGGGAGGGCAGAGCAGAAAAGGTGGGTCTTGAGAAGGGATTTGAAGGTATGAAGGGAGGGGGCTAGGTGGATGTGGGCAGGGAGGGAGTTCCAGGCGTGGGGGGCAGCTAGGGAGAAGGGACAAAAGTGGTTAAGGGAGCAGGGGAGGCGTGGGAGGGTGAGAGAGGGGACAGAGAAGGAGCAGAGTTCATGGACTGGAGTACAGAGGGAAATTAGTGCAGAGAGGTAGCGGGGAAGCAAGGTTGTGAAGAGCTTTATAGGTGAAGACTAGGAGCTTGGCAGGATTCGTTCAGGAAGGGGAAGTCAGTGAAGAGAGGAGAGGAGGGGCTGCACGTGGTCGAAGCGACAAGTGAGGTGGGTGACCCTGGCAGCAGAGTTTTGGATGGAGATAAGGGAAGAAAGGGGAGAGCGGGGGAGGCCAGTGAGAAGGCGGTTACAGTAACTGAGGCTAGAGATGACCAGGGCATGAACAAAGGTTTTGGCAGGGGAGACAGAGAGAAAAGGGCAAATCTTAGCAATGTTATGGAGGGAGAAGCGACAGGATTTGGCAACAGAGTCAATGTAGGGTTTAAAAGAAAGGGGTGAGTCAAAGATGAAGCCTAAGCTACGGGCTTGG
>QEPC01011180.1:5815900-5832491 GCA_003113815.1 Sphenodon punctatus
TTACACGGGGGACCTCCAGAAAGGCGCCCCCGGTGGACCGAAGGGATCGCTCTGAGGCGCGGAGGGTGAGGCAGTCCCCGAGATATGAGGAGCCCAGACCATGCAGGACTTTGTAAATCAATACTAACACCTTGAATCTGGCTCAGTACACTATAGGCAACCAGTGCAGAGCGCGGAGCACCGGTGTTATGTGCTCACTCCACCCCATCCCCGTCAGGAGACGGGCCACCGCATTCTGCACTAGCTGCAGCCTCCGAACCAGAAACAAGGGAAGCCCCATGTAGATCGTGTTGCAGTAGTCTAGCCTCGAGGTGATGAAGGCATGGATGAGGGTGGCCAGATCGGGCCAGGAGAGGTAAGGTCGAAGCCTTCGTACCAGATACAGCTGGTGAAAGGCGGCTTTAGCCACCGTCTCCACCTGCTGAGCCAGACGGAGGCCCGAATCCAAAACCACCCCCAGACTCTGAACCTGAAGAACAACACGCGGGCGAATGCCCCCATCAGGGGGGCCAGCACCTCCCCCACCCTTCCCACCACCATCACCTCCATCTTATCGGGATTGAGCCTCAGTCTGCTCTGCCACATCCAATCCACCACGGCCTCCAAACATTAGGAAAGTAACGAGACAGCAGGACCTGGGTCAGTTGAAAACTAGAGGTACAGCTGAGTATCATCAGCATATTGGTGACATCGCACCCTGAACCCTCTCACGATCTGCCCCAGGGGTTGCATATACACATTAAACAACAGTGGAGACAAAACGGAAACCTGCGGAACACTGCAGGTCAAGGCCCGGGGGCTAGATGTTTCAGCCCCCAGCACCACCTGCTGGCTTCTACCCGAGAGGAATGAGCGAAACCATCCAAGGACAGGCCCATCCGGACCCCCAAGTCTCGCAGCCATCTCAACAGCAGCCCATGGTCCACGGTATCAAAAGCGGCCAAGAGATCTAGCAGGATCAAAAAGGTTGAACATCCTGCGTCCATCTCCCGGCGGAGATCATCCACCAAGGCCACTAACGCCGTCTCAGTACCATAGCTGGGGCGGAACCCAGATTGAAAAGGATCAAGGAAACCAGTGCTGTCCAAATGCACCTGAAGCTGCAGTGCCACTGTCCGTTCAATAACCTTCCCTAAAAAGGGAGTTGAGTGGCATCAACATAGAGGTGATATTGGAAACCATGGGAGGGAATGAGTTTGCCTGGGACAGGGTATAGACAGAGAAGAGGAGAGGGTCAAGAACAGAGCCTTGGGGAACACCAACCGAGAGGGGAAGGGAGGAGGAGGTGGAGTTGGTAAGAGATACATTGAAGGAGCGGTCAGAGAGGTAGGCGGAGAACCAGTCAAGGATGGAGTCACGGAAACCAAGGGAGTGAAGTGAGTCTAAAACCACACGTGGTCACTGAGGAGAAATATTTTCAAAAGCACCTAAATCAGTTAGATTCCTATGGGCATCTTTAGATGCAATGGCGATTGGGTGCTTAAGTCGTTTTCCACGTGACTGTGCATTGTGTCTAAGCACCGTCACTATTTTTGGCCACTGGTCTGCCCCCGTTAGCCTCCCGTTAACTCCTCGTTGGTTGCACAGATGTCTCGTGTGCGTCAATTGAGTGTTTTCTCTGTCCCTATGGCTAACGTTGTGTCTAAAGATATCAGGTGGTGTATTCACAGTCATTTCTGGTTTGTCTGACTTCAATCCTCCACTCCACACTGCTGCCAAACAGCTCGTTCTTTGCTGCACATCATCCATGCACTCTCCCAAAGCATCTGAGCGCGGGGAGAAGCAGCGAAAAATCAGTTACTTAGCTGCAGTGCCGAGTGGAGGATCAAGCAGACCCAACTGCTCTTCTGCATGGACCACAGCTCCCATAATTTCATGGGAGTGCGTCCACCAGGAGAGCTTCCCGCACAAGTGTCAGGCAGGACCCCGATTAGCCCCTGGACATGGAAAGCAGTAACGGGCTAATAGGGGGCAAATGTGGGTCAGAGAATGGTGTCAACACACATTTCACCACCCCTTGCCATTGTGTCTAAAGATGCCCTAAGTCTTATTGACTGTCAATAAAACTCAAATACCTCCTAAGTGCTTGAGTTTTTTTTAGTAAATGTGTCTAAGGTTACAATTCTGAAGCTATTCTCAGATTCCAATGTATCACTGAGGTCACTGGGAGTTACAAGTTCGTAACTAGTTTCAATTAGGCACTTTTAGTCTAGAACGTGTGGTTGCCATGTCGGTCCCAAATGTATGAGATGGAGACAAAGTAGTTAAGATAGTATCTTTTATTGGACCAGCTACTGTTGGTGAGAATATGTGAGCTGGTGAGAATATGAGGGCCCTTTCTCAGGCATGTAAGAAGTAAAAACTACAGATTGAGCAAATGCAAGGCAGGTACGAATATGTAAAAGCAATCACTTGGTGGGAAATACTGTTAGGAAATAAGTCATTGGCTTATCAAATGTGTCAGTACACCGCATTTACAGACAATGAGGGGAAACAGAGAATCAAATGATAAACAAATATAAATGCAAACAAAGTAATCACAACTAATGCATAATGATAAACACAGGGAGGGGCTGTCAGGAAGAATTTGAGGGGGTGAGATAGTTTGCATATCAAAGCATTTAAACCAATGTCAGGAATATAGCAAGTAGGTGAAAAGGCTAGATATGGTTTAAAGAAAGAGGGTGGCTGCTGTGTTGGTCCCAAACGTAAGAGCCAGGGAAGTTCAGACAATATCTTTTATTGGACTGTGGCCAGATCCGACTCCGAGACATACGGCCGAAGCCGACGCACCAGATGTGACTGGCGAAATGCTCCCTTCGCCACAGTCGCCACCTGGGCATCCAGGTGGAGCTATGGGTCCAGAGCACGCCCAGACTCCGGACCTGAGAAACCAGGGGAGGGCAGACCCCTTCAATGATGGGGGCCACTACTCCCTCAGTCCTTCACACAACCATCACCTCCGTCTTGTCCGGATTTAGCCTCAGGTGGCTCGCCCTCATCCAATTCCTCACAGCGGACAAACACCGGGTAAGCACGGAGACTGCCGGGCCTGAGTCGGAGGAAAATGAGAGAGATAACTAGGTGTCATCAGCATATTGATGGCATCTTACTCCATACTCCCTAACCACCTCTCCCAGAGGCTGCACGTACATGTTGAACAAGAGGGGGGATAAGATGGAACCCTGCGGTACTCCATACATGAGACCCCAAGGGGAAGATGAAAACTCCCCAGCACCACACGCTGGGTTCTCCAGGCCAGGAAATTGCAGAACCATCCAAGAACAGTCCCACCAATCCCCGCCTGGTCCCATAGCCGAGTCACCAACAACTCATGATCAATGGTATCAAATGCAGCTGAGAGATCTAATATGATCAACAGGGTCGAGCGACCCTGGTCCAACTCACGGGAGAGTTGTCGGCCAAGGCCACAAGCACAGTCTCCGTGCCATAACCTGGATGAAAGCCTGACTGTGAGGGATTGAGAAAATTAACCTGGTCCAAATGCCCCTGATGCTGCTGAGCCACCACCCGTTCAATAACCTTCCCTAAAAAGGGAAACTTAGAGACTGGCCGATAACTGGCAGGGGCATCCACGTCCAAAGTTGGTTTCTTGAGCAGGGACTGCACCACCGCTTCCTTGAGACAGCCCAGCACCCCGCCCTCCCCAAGGGAGCCATAGATTATCCCTGCCAGCAGTGGCCCCAGTGTCTCCCAGCTAGCCTAAACCAGCCAGGACGGGCATGGATCTAGTTCACAATAGTTGGCTCGAACAGTCCCAAGAACATCCCCCGCATCTGACGGCGACACCACCCGAAATTTATCCCATAAAACAGGACAGGAAGGGGCTTCTACTGTCTCTGACCTGTTCCCTGCTAAAAAAAAGTTGCATCAAAACTGTGGTGAATTTGAGCGATTTTATCCGCCAAAAAGTCCGCAAACAAATCACAGCGAGCATTTGATGGTTCTACGTCCAGGTGGAGGGAGGCCGGACTGGCCAGCCCCCTCACCACCCAGAACAGCTCAGCCGAGTGGGACTTAGCAGACACAATGAGGGCAGCAAAGAAAACCTTCTTTGCTATCCACACTGCAATGGCATAGGTACGTAACCAGACTCTATGCCACAATCAGTCAACTTCAGCACGCGAATGACGCCACCATTGCTCTAACTGCTGCCCTTCCTCCTTCATCCACTGCAGCTCCCCGGTATACCACGGGGAACTGTATTGTCAGAAATTCGGGAACGGATGCCTGGGAGCCACACAGTCAATGGCATCCGTTACCACAATATTCCACCTGGACACGAGGTCATCAAGTGAGTGGCCATCGAGGTCAGAGGAAACATGCCCTAGGGCTATCTGGAACCTTTCAGGTTCCATAAGCCTTTGGGGGTGAACCAACCTAACTGGTTCCACACCCTCCCGGAGGCCAACATGTGCCAGGATATCTGCCCGGAGGAGATGATGATTCATCCACGACAGGGCATTGTTGATACCTCCCCCACCAACAGATCCCCCGCCTCAAGGCCTTCCCTTTTTAGGGAAGGTTATTGAGTGGGTAGTGGCTTGGCAGCTACAGGGGCATCTGGACTGCATCAGTTTTCTAGATCCTTCGCAGTCTGGCTTTCATCCTGGTTATGGCACTGAGACTGCACTTGTGGCTTTTGTCAATGACCTCCGCCGTGAGTTAGATCAGGGTCGATCGACTGTGCTGATTCTGGTAGATCTGTCGGCTGCATTTGATACCATTGATCAGGAGATGCTGGCAACCCGCTTGTGGGACCGATGTGGAGTGGACAGGATAGTTCTTGAATGGTTCCGCTCATTTCTGGCTGGGAAAACTCGGCAGGTGGTGCTCGGGGACTGCTCATCCTCTCATGTGGAGTCCCGCAAGGTTCCATTCTGTCCCCTCTCCTGTTCCATTTTTATATGCAGCTTTTGGGCACGTTTGTGAGAGGTTTTGGCGTTCAGTGTCATCAATATGCTGACGACATCCAACTCTACCTCTCTTCTTCATCCGATCCAGACCCAGCAATCTTGGCGCTTACTTGGTGTCTGTCGGCTGTGGGGGACTGGATAAGGGCAAGTTGGCTGAAGCCGAATCCGGACAAGATGGAGGTCATGCTGGTGGGTAGGGTGGTGGGAGTGGCATCCCCCAACACTGATGGGGTTCACCCCCCACTGGTTCCCCAGGTTCTGAGTCTGGGAGTGCTCCTTGATTCCTAGCTCTGCCTGGAAGTCCAGGTGGGGGCTGTGGCAAGGAGTGCATTTTGAGTTTCATCCGGTGCGGCAGCTTTGGCCATACGCCTCACACTCCGACCTGGCCACCATCATCCATGCTTTCATCACCTCTAGACTAGACTATTGTAATGCGCTCTACGTGGGGCTGCCCATGGTGATGGCTCAGAGACTGCAGCTAGTGGAGAATGCGGCAACCCATCTCTTGACTGGGATGGGTCACCGTGAGCACATTACACCAGTGCTCCATTTGCTGCACTGGCTGCCTATAGTCTTCTGGGCCCGATCCAAGGTGCTGGTGCTTACCTATAAAGCCCTATACGGCCTAGGTCTTGCCTACCTGTGGGACCGGCTCACCACCTGGGCTCTGGATCAGCCCCTGCGGTCATCTGGGAGCACCCTTCTTGAGGTCCCCTGGGTTTTTGGGGGGCAACTATGGAGAGGACGTTCTCGGTGGCCATGTCATGGGTTGGAGGGTCCGCACCCCTACTTTACCGGGTTTGAGTGACTCAGTTTCCCTCGCGCACAGCCCACTTGAATTAGTTTCTCTGTCTGGCTAAGTCAAGTCTGCCGCAGGGACAACTCCTTTGTCACTCAAGGGCCCGATCCTTCCCATTTACAGACTCTTTAATCTCTGGGTTCGCAAGAGCTTGAGAACTCTTGTTGCTCACTTGTGTTCCAATGTTAGACACAGACACTTCTTCATAAAGATAAGAAGTAAGTTTATTGATTACATAAGCAAGATTGTTGATACACAGTGGTTACTAGAAATCAAAGGTAAATATAACGCATTCCTGATCTATACTGGTTGAGTTCCTAAATAAGCTTCTTACCCTACAAAGGTCCATAAGTTTCTCTCAGTCCTTTGGTGTAAGCGACTGGGTCTCCAGACTTAGAGTAGAAAGCAAAATCATCTCTCTCAGTTCATGGTCTCCAGCCTGACTTGCTGGCAGGCTTTCGTATGCAGATGTAACTGCTTGAGATTGCTCAGGGAGAGAGCTCTGGGCAAGCGATAGCCAAGCTGGCTTAATGGCCCTTGCTTAAGTATCCTGCCTCGTCCCTTCGTCTCGGGTTTCCCGCCTAGGGGAAAATGGAAATGTGTGACCTGTCACGTAGGCAACCCAGGCAAACATGAAGGTTGTTTTGCATCTCCGCAGGTCTGTCTGGCTAGGGTTCTCAAATACACATTCTTTGTATCTCTTTGCATTTCCTATAGCTTGGTCACGTGTCACAGCCCTAATGTGAGTTTTACAGTTCTCAATTGTAACATTACATACATGTGGAACCTTTTGCATTACATATTTACCAGACTTGTAGTCTACATGTAGGCCTGTGTTACATGTGTGTGACCCTATGTTCCTCCGTGACAGGCCACACCTAGGTTGTGGAACTCCCTTCCAGCAGAGGCCCGGATGGCCCCGGATCTTTCCTCTTTTCAACGGCTATGCCAGACCTGACTGTTCTGCCAGGCTTTTGGTGAGGGAAATGGGTGAAAGGAGGGGGGGGGGTGAGGGATAGGGTGGTAGAGGTTTTAAATCTATTTTCTTGAACATCCCCATTTTATTGTTAATATTTTATTTTTATTATTGTATACTACTTTTTGTATTGAATATTTTTAATTTTTTTAATTGTTAGCTGTGTCAAGCTAACAATTTGAAGGTACGAAGGGAGGGGGCAAATTGATGTGGGCAGGGAGGGAGTTCCAGGTGTGGGGGGAAGCTAGGGAGAAGGGACGAAGGCAGTTAGGGGAGCAGGGGAGGCGTGGGAGGGTGAGAGAGGGGACAGATGAGGAGCGGAGTTCACGGACTGGAGTACGGAGGGAAATTAGCGCAGAGAGGTAGGAGGGAGCGAGGTTGTGAAGAGCTTTATATGTGAAGACTAGGAGCTTGTGTAGGATTCGTTCAGGAAGGGGGAGCCAGTGAAGAGAGGGGAGGAGGGGCTGCATGTGGTCGAATGTGGATGACCCTGGCAGCAGAGTTTTGGATGGAGATAAGGGGAGAGCAGGGGAGGCCATTGAGAAGGAGGTTACAGTAATCGAGGCAAGAGATGACCAGGGTGTGAACAAGGCTTTTGGCAGAGGAGAAAGAGTGAAAAGGGCAAATCTTACAATGTTATGGAGGGAGAAGCGACAGGATTTGGCAACAGAGTCGATGTAGGCTTTAAAAGAAAAGGGTGAGTCAAAGATGAAGCTTAAGCTACGGGCTTGGGGGACGGGAAGGATGGTGACCCCGTTGATGAGGATCGACAGGGAAGAGGAAGAGGAAGGATGAGTGGAGACGATAAGGAGTTCAGTTTTAGCCATGTTGAGTTTGAATGTTGTAAAAAAAAAATTGTAAAAAAATAAAATAAAAAAGAACTACCAGGGATCACACCCCGCCTCCCCAATTCCTAACCCTAGACCCCAGATGCAGAGGGAACCCTGTCAGGCCCCACCACTGCAAAACCCCAAACACTCCCTGCCCAGACAGCTGAGGGTGGGGGGGGGGCAGTAGCAGCCCACTCCCTGCCCAGGCACAGCAGCTCCAGCCCAGCCTTGTCAGGGGAGAGGCTGAGGATGTTTTTAAACAAGACAGGCAGGCGGGGGGTGGGGGTGTCTGTGGTCAGTGCGTGGGGTGGGTGCGGGTGCATCTTGCGTGGGGGAGCGCATCAAACGAGCAGCCCCATGCAGGGCTGCCCTATCTACGCACTGCCCACCTTGCCTACGCACGAGGCACTCTGGATTTCTCCAGAGTGCCCCATGCGTGGGCATGAGTGGGTCACGGGAACGCCTCCCCCCCCACACTAACTTCAGATGAATGCTCCCCCACATGGAGAGTGGGTGTCCAGGCGTGGGGGTGTCTCATTTAAAAACTCCTTGAAACTGGTGCTTCTGTGAGTGGGTGGGTGAGGACAGCTGTTGCCACCCATCAGCTGTTTGGAACTGGGGGTGTTTTGCCACTAATCTGATGCTGATGGGAGGAAACAGCACCACCAGTCCCCAGCAGACACACACCCCGCATCAAACTTTATCCAGCCATGAGTGTGGCCTTGCAGAGGAACAGCAGTGACAGGCTCTGGACAACAGCGCTGGGGCTGAGCCCTGGCATAAATGAAGCCACTGTGGTTGCTTGGTCTGTGCCATGTTTCCTTGTCTGTGCCCATCAACAGAGGAGTCAGTTACAGACCACCTAGCCTGGCTTCTTATCTCAAGCTGTTGATATTTTCAGGCAGCAGTAGCTGCCTGAAACTTAAACGCACAGCCACTCTCCATTATAAACAGGGGACTGCTGAAGCCCCGATTTTGAGGAAACCACTTGAGCTACATTGCTGAAAATCTATCCATGACTATAAGTTGTGAGGACCATCATATGCACGAAGTTTGAAGAAGATCCATCAGGAAAATAAAATGTGATGACTGTTTAAACGTTAATTGGTTGTGGTCAAAATTCACATCGTCCTCACAATTTTGAATCATCAATATTTCCTCCCCCTGGATGAATTGAGCCCCCAAACTTCACAGGCTTGCAGCATGAGATCAATAACAACTGCTTCTGAAATATGATAGTAATTGGTGCAGCCAAAACTGAGTTGTTATTAAATTTTAAATAGGTTCTGCAGGCTCGCGCATGCGCACTTGAGGGCAAAAAACACAGCTCAGTTCTGCAGCCTCGCACATGCTCAGTTGAACAGCTGATGACCTGAAAGGTAGATGACTCAACTTTTAAAAATCATGCAACTTTATGAGAAGGCAACTCCGTCACAAAGACTTTACTCTCCGGTCAGTTTTGTATCCGTTACACAGCGCCCCGCTTCCCCGGCTCCCGGAGAGGGCAGAGGAGCGGAGCCAGGAAGCGGGGCGCTGTGTAAGGGACATGAAACTGACCAGAGTGTAAAGTGTGTGCGATGGAGCTGGCTTCTGAAAGAGACGTGATTTTCAATAGTAGGGTTTAAAATCTACTTTTTACGATCGCGTATCTTTCAGAAGCCAGGTAGCTTTCAGAATCATGTATCTTTCAAAAGAAAGGTGGTTCTTTGTAGAATAGCTGCCCAGGTTTTTGCAAGAGGAGAACATGATCTTTTCTTAGGGCGCTCTTTCTTTCCAGGGTGCACACAGGGTGCAGCAGCACCCAGAAGGTAGGAACCGGAATGCCTGGCAAGGGCAGCAGCCGCCGCCTGCCCCGGGCGGATTACGGATTGGGGGAGCGGGATTGGTGCGGAGCCAGTCCATGCCCAGCTGTGCCTGCTGTTTCCCCCAAATTTCGATCACCTGGCTGGCTAACTCTGTCACACAGACTTTGCTGATGCTCCTCTACGAAGTTGCTCCACAGCTCAGTACAGCGGGGTAAGAAGAGTAGGAGACCCAGAGGGTCCTGTTTCTCCTCCCCGAGTGCCCCACCCCCACCCCTAGGAAAGTTACGTGATTTTTAAAAGTACAGTCACTTAGCTTTCCTTAACACACAGCATAAGGAAAAGATGCAGCTAATTAATGACTGCGAACTTTTATGCCATCCCTCTCCTGCCTCTCCCTCCTAGTAGCGCAGCAGCACCACCACCACAACCCAGTCAGGCTGGGTGATAAAGCTGTTTGTTTACAAACAACTCCTCCCCATGTGCTGATCAGGAGGATGTAGCCTTGTAACAAAGGTTCTTTGAGATGGCTCCCAACATTTTCACAACTGGGTTCTGCATGCTCACAATATTCAAATAGTAGACCACATGATGGTCTTGACCTCCTCTATTATAAAAAGCGCTCTTCCCCCTCAGAATGACAGATTGGGGCTGGCGGGGGGGTGAGGTCGAGGCTGGGGGGGGAGGTCGGGGCTTGCTGGAACTGGCGGGGGGGGGGGCGGGGGGTGGGNGGGTGTCTGTGGTCAGTGCGTGGGGTGGGTGCGGGTGCATCTTGCGTGGGGGAGCGCATCAAACGAGCAGCCCCATGCAGGGCTGCCCTATCTACGCACTGCCCACCTTGCCTACGCACGAGGCACTCTGGATTTCTCCAGAGTGCCCCATGCGTGGGCATGAGTGGGTCACGGGAACGCCTCCCCCCCCACACTAACTTCAGATGAGTGCTCCCCCACATGGAGAGTGGGTGTCCAGGCGTGGGGGTGTCTCATTTAAAAACTCCTTGAAACTGGTGCTTCTGTGAGTGGGTGGGTGAGGACAGCTGTTGCCACCCATCAGCTGTTTGGAACTGGGGGTGTTTTGCCACTAATCTGATGCTGATGGGAGGAAACAGCACCACCAGTCCCCAGCAGACACACACCCCGCATCAAACTTTATCCAGCCATGAGTGTGGCCTTGCAGAGGAACAGCAGTGACAGGCTCTGGACAACAGCGCTGGGGCTGAGCCCTGGCATAAATGAAGCCACTGTGGTTGCTTGGTCTGTGCCATGTTTCCTTGTCTGTGCCCATCAACAGAGGAGTCAGTTACAGACCACCTAGCCTGGCTTCTTATCTCAAGCTGTTGATATTTTCAGGCAGCAGTAGCTGCCTGAAACTTAAACGCACAGCCACTCTCCATTATAAACAGGGGACTGCTGAAGCCCCGATTTTGAGGAAACCACTTGAGCTACATTGCTGAAAATCTATCCATGACTATAAGTTGTGAGGACCATCATATGCACGAAGTTTGAAGAAGATCCATCAGGAAAATAAAATGTGATGACTGTTTAAACGTTAATTGGTTGTGGTCAAAATTCACATCGTCCTCACAATTTTGAATCATCAATATTTCCTCCCCCTGGATGAATTGAGCCCCCAAACTTCACAGGCTTGCAGCATGAGATCAATAACAACTGCTTCTGAAATATGATAGTAATTGGTGCAGCCAAAACTGAGTTGTTATTAAATTTTAAATAGGTTCTGCAGGCTCGCGCATGCGCACTTGAGGGCAAAAAACACAGCTCAGTTCTGCAGCCTCGCACATGCTCAGTTGAACAGCTGATGACCTGAAAGGTAGATGACTCAACTTTTAAAAATCATGCAACTTTATGAGAAGGCAACTCCGTCACAAAGACTTTACTCTCCGGTCAGTTTTGTATCCGTTACACAGCGCCCCGCTTCCCCGGCTCCCGGAGAGGGCAGAGGAGCGGAGCCAGGAAGCGGGGCGCTGTGTAAGGGACATGAAACTGACCAGAGTGTAAAGTGTGTGCGATGGAGCTGGCTTCTGAAAGAGACGTGATTTTCAATAGTAGGGTTTAAAATCTACTTTTTACGATCGCGTATCTTTCAGAAGCCAGGTAGCTTTCAGAATCATGTATCTTTCAAAAGAAAGGTGGTTCTTTGTAGAATAGCTGCCCAGGTTTTTGCAAGAGGAGAACATGATCTTTTCTTAGGGCGCTCTTTCTTTCCAGGGTGCACACAGGGTGCAGCAGCACCCAGAAGGTAGGAACCGGAATGCCTGGCAAGGGCAGCAGCCGCCGCCTGCCCCGGGCGGATTACGGATTGGGGGAGCGGGATTGGTGCGGAGCCAGTCCATGCCCAGCTGTGCCTGCTGTTTCCCCCAAATTTCGATCACCTGGCTGGCTAACTCTGTCACACAGACTTTGCTGATGCTCCTCTACGAAGTTGCTCCACAGCTCAGTACAGCGGGGTAAGAAGAGTAGGAGACCCAGAGGGTCCTGTTTCTCCTCCCCGAGTGCCCCACCCCCACCCCTAGGAAAGTTACGTGATTTTTAAAAGTACAGTCACTTAGCTTTCCTTAACACACAGCATAAGGAAAAGATGCAGCTAATTAATGACTGCGAACTTTTATGCCATCCCTCTCCTGCCTCTCCCTCCTAGTAGCGCAGCAGCACCACCACCACAACCCAGTCAGGCTGGGTGATAAAGCTGTTTGTTTACAAACAACTCCTCCCCATGTGCTGATCAGGAGGATGTAGCCTTGTAACAAAGGTTCTTTGAGATGGCTCCCAACATTTTCACAACTGGGTTCTGCATGCTCACAATATTCAAATAGTAGACCACATGATGGTCTTGACCTCCTCTATTATAAAAAGCGCTCTTCCCCCTCAGAATGACAGTTTGGGGCTGGCGGGGGGGTGAGCGCAGGGCTGGTGGGGGATGCGCGTGGGGTTTGCGGGGGTGTGTGCGGGTTTCCAGGGGGCCGGACGGCAGCAGCAGCCCACAGAGCTCGCAGGGGGCCAGGACGCAGCCGCTTCCCCGGCTCTCCGACAGGAGAGAGGAGCCCAAGTGTGCATGCGTGACCCTGCAGAACCGATTTTTAAATCAATAATATCTTGGTTTTGGCTGCACCAGTTACTATCATATTTCAGAAGCAGTTCTTATTGATCTCATGCTGCAATCCTGTGACGTTTGGGCGCCCAACCCATCCAGGGGGAGGAGATATTGATGATTCAAAATCGTGAGGACGCTGTGTATTTTGACCGCAAGTAATTAACGTTTAAACACTCATAACATTTTATTTCCTGATGGATCTTCTTCACACTTTGTGCGTATGATGAGCCTCACAACTTACAGCCATGGTTAAATTTTCAGAAATGTAGGTCAAGCGGTTTCCTCAAAATCGGGGCTTCAGCAGTCCCCCGTTTATAATGAACAGTGGCTGTGTATTTAATCCAAGCAGGTTTCCCGNGGCCCTGACCTGACATCCCCCTGCACCCGCGCCTACCTCCCGCTCCCCATCATGTCTACATTAATATCCAGATATAACATCTCACACAAAACCAGAAAATTAACCAAAACAAAAAAATTAACAGTTTAAAAAAACCTTAAATGCACAAAAGTTTTCTTCAAATAAAAAATAAAAAAAATCTGGACAATTACAATTCAAAAAACCTTCAACTCCATACATTGTAACAAAACATAAACGCCAAAAAACAGTGAAATTATTTCAAAATTTGACCAGTGTTTAATATTTTACCATCATCAACATACATGTAATATATGTACTTAATTCCTTACTTATATTCATTTTCATCAATAACTAAACTTTCACATTTTCCCATTATTAAACATGAATTTCTTAGCATCATTTGACAAAATACAATTTTTTCACAGTGCATTAAGTCTGCTTTACATGTATACAAATTTAATACAATTAATACAATAAAGTGTTAACAATGTGAGTGTACATAACATTATATAATTTGTTCTACATAATGCAGTTGTGTACAAACACACTTAATGCACTGTGAAAAAATGGTTTGTTGTTGAATTATGATAAGAAATTCATGTTTAATAATGGGAAAATGGGAAAGTTTAGTTATTGATGAAAATGAATCTAAGTATGTATGGTAAGGAATTAAGTACATATGTTACATGTATGTTGATGTTGGTAAAATATTAAACATTGGTCAAATTTTGAAATAATTTCAATGTTTTTTGGCGTTTATGTTTTGTTACAATGTATGGAGTTGAAGGTTTTTTGAATTGTAATTGTCCAGATTTTTTATTTTATTTTATCTGAAGAAAGCTTTTGTGCATTTAAGGTTTTTTTAAACTCTTAAGTTTTTTTGATTTGGTTAATTAGCTGTTGAGATCAAATACAATTATTAGTTGATAAATTGTGTTGCTTTTAACTGAGACATCAGCCAGTTAACCAGCTAAGAGCTAAAAGGAACAGAACTTTCATGCATCTTTATACAACACCATTGAATGTTGTTGCGGCTGCAGCTGCTGCTAGATTACTTACTTTTTAGACTGAAAAATTACATTTTTTATTTTTTAAACATTTTTTTAAAATTAGAAATCAATTTAAATATACTTTTTATTTTTTACAGTCTCTATTTCACTCTGTGTCATTTTATTAATCGATTAACAGATTAGCTGCTGATTGTGAGGTTAAAAATCTTTGGTGTGTCCAAGCAGCTCATATCCACAAGTGAATTTTTCCTTCCTCTACCTTCCTTCCCTCAACATTTGTGATGTGGAAGGAAGGATATGCAACATTAAATGACTTGCCCATGATCTCGCAAGATGCCTATGGCAGAGATGAGAATAATAACCAGCTCTGAACCTAAGACTTGTGAACCTGGTAATGTCTCTCTATTGAAAAGGAATGAAGAGTAGATAATTTCTAAATGTTTTCACACCTTCCCATCAAGATGATATAGGGCATTTTCAGACAAGACACTCTCCACTCACCACCCACCCATTATACATGTTGCAGGGCTAAAGTGTTGCCCTATGGGTGCCCTGTAACATGTATAGTGTGTAGGAGGTGGGTGGGGAGTGTCTTGTCTGAAAACCCCCATAAGCGTGCACAATTTAATGCTACTATAGCTAATATAATTATTTTTTAATACAAATATTTTTTTTCTGTCAAAAAGTTGTGTTCTTCTAAAACCAATGTGGGGGGATTTTATAAATTGTTTATGCAGAAATTTTGCAATATTTTAAATTAATTTAGGGAGTGAAAACATTCTAAAAAATGTCATTAAAATATTACATTTCCAGAAACTCACTTTTCCTGGTAAACAAAATGATTAACAAAGCCATTTGGATAGTAATTGAATGTAATTTGTTTTGTTTAAAAAATTTTAAAGTAAAAAATCGATTTTTAAAATTAACTGAAGGTTTTGGTTTCTGTAAATTTGTTTGCAATACTTTAAATTAACTTTACCCACCCCCCCACCAAGATTTTGTCAACACATCTGGGTGTCCTTTTTTATGCAGATGATGTTATAATCATCTCGAGATCCCCAATCGATCTCCAAAGAGCCATGACACATTTTTCAGAGTTAGGTAAAATTAACAACCTGTACATTAATCATGGAAAAACCAAGGTAATTAAATGGGGAAGGCGTGCATGGAACCACACTTGGTATATAGATGAGTATAAAACTGATTCTGTGACGTCTTTCTGCTATTTGGGTGTCCTTTTTGCAGTAGGGGGTTTGTGGGCAAGACATCTTGATAGTGCTAAGACCAAGAGCCTGCAAGCTCTAGCGGATATTAGAAAATTTCATAAGGCACATGCGAGTTGATCTGTTCTAGCAGCCTTGAGAGCCTTTAAAGCAAAGGTTATTTCTCAAATTACTTATGGAGCAGAAGTTTGGGGGCATGCGGCAGGTAACGATATAGAGATTCCACAGAACAAGTTCTGCAGATTTATCCTGGGTTTATCTCATTCCATATCAGCGCACTGTTAAGATCTGAACTGGCATTGGAATTGGTTGTTTTGATTATTCAAAGGAAATTTATTTGTTACTGGTTTAAATTGTTAACTTTCAGCCCAGGATGTCTGCCCAAAATGTGCTATTTGGAGGATAAAATGAGGTCTCCTGCTCTTCATTCTCCATGGCTATCTTTTTTAAACTACACTCTCAATACAGTAGGACTGGGATATTATTATTCCCAAGACTCCAGATTTTTCTCCCTGAGTGAGAAAGATGCCCTTAAGGAGTGGTTGGTTGATATATTTCACCAAAATGAATTTGCCAACATCAGGGCAAGTCGTACTGCTACGTTATACATAAATTGGGTCCCGAATGGGACGGCTGAGCATTTGAAGCTCGATTTGAAGGTCGAACTTCGTACTCACCTATCCAGATTACATCTGGAGCAGATGTTAACAGCAACTATTATGGGCAGACAGCTAGCTGTACCTAGGGACGAAAGATGATGTACTTGTCGTCAAAGAGTTATAGAACATACCATCCACTGCGTTTTGGAGTATGACTTCTTTAATGACATTAGGAATCATTTCTTGTCCCCAATATTGGCATGGTTAAAAATTTTCTCAAAAAAAGAAAAATTAATTTGGTGGTTACAACAAAGAAACTGAGATGTTGTTATTCATTGTTGTTATTAATACCCTGCGGGACCGTGCTGGAATTGGCGGAATGGTCTTGGACTGGTTTTGTTCGTTCCTGGCCGGGAGAACTCACCGGGTGATCTTGGGGGAGTGTACGTCTTCCCCCCGGGACCTCATGTGTGGAGTCCCGTAGGGTGCCATTCTGTCCCCCCTCTTGTTTAACATCTATATGCAGCCATTAGGGGAGATCAATATGCTGATGACACTCAGCTCTACCTCTCCTTTTCCATCGACCCAGGCCATGCAGTCTCCTTATTTTCCAAGTGCCAGTCAGCTGTGGGGGCTTGGATGAGGTTGAGCCATCTGCAATTGAATCCTGACAAGATGGAGGTGATGGTGGGCGAGGGCTTGGGGTACCTGGGGGTGATTGAATCTCTTCTTGTTTGGCGGGTTCACCCTCCCATGGTCTCTCAAGTACGGAGTCTGGGTGTGCTCCTCGATTCGTGGCTCAGCCTGGAATCTCAGGTTGTGGCTGTGGCAGGGAGTGCGTTTCGGCAGTTACATCTTGTCCGGTGGCTTCAGCCGTATCTTTCACTGTCGCCACTATCTCGCCACTGTCATCCATGCCTTCATCACCTCGAGGCTGGATTACTGCAAC
>QEPC01011180.1:5832857-5873460 GCA_003113815.1 Sphenodon punctatus
GGGCGTTTATAGACGAGACAAAAAAGGCGGCTGATCCTTTGATCAGCCGCCTTTCTTGCCGCTCGTCTATATGCCTGGGCTGCTTTTTAATCCGCGTCGGAGGGGGCAGGCGATCCTGCCCCCTCCGACGCGGATTCCCGGAGTGCCGGCTTTACGCCGCACTTCCTGGTCCCGTGCGAGAGTGCGCATGCGCAGAAGGGCGCGCATGCGCACTCGCACTCTGCGCCGTGTCTGAACATCAGACACGGCACGGAGAGACGCCGCGGCGGGGAAACACGGCGTTTAGCGATCCCGCTTGTAAGCGGGATCGTCTATAAACGCCCTCAGTTGGCTCCCACTCTCCTGCTATTTCGGTGTGTATGTAAGACCTGACTGTTGTGTCAGGCTTTTGGCGAGGGGTAGGGGTAGTGGGGGGAGGGTTTTTCTTTTCCCCGCATATTGTATTTTTTAATTGTTTAAAATTTTTAAATTGTTTTATTGATTATTGTTGTTCGCCGCCCCGGGCTGCCCTATGGGCAGGAGGGGCGAGATATAAATTTTATATAAATAAATAAATAAAATTAAAATTTGGCAGCATTCACTACCCGGGCAGCGGTTATTAGGAAACAACATCCTAGCCTTCCTATCAAGCTCCCTACCAAGCCCCGACTGTAATTGAATAGGGATATGTGTGTGTTTTGAAGGATAATTGTTAGGTGACCTTGGTAGTTGGCAGCTGTTGTTTGAATATATAATGGGTGTTTTAGTATCTTTGTTAATATAGGTATAAATTGGGGGTGTAGTGGGTATTGAATGAGTTGCTTATATTAATTTTAACAAGGAGTGTTTAATTGTAATAGGGGTGGAGTATTGGTTTAAATGGAAATGGGAGGGGATTATGGTTTACTCATGTTATTAATTTGATGTTATCTAACTTGATGTGTGTTTACATAATTGCGTGTTTCTGTTTATGTAATTGTTATGTTTCTGTGTGTGTCAATTTGGGCCAAGGCGAAAGCCAGTGCCATCAATAAAATTGTATTGTATTGTAAATTAATTTTTTAAGTTAAAAATTCTAAAAAAACAAAAACAAAACACTTTTCCATGTAACTTGCTTTCCCTGCTAAATGAAATATGTTGATAAAACAATACAAATACCAATTAATTGTGGACTTTTTTTACAAAAATTGATTTCTGCAGAAAATTTTGTGATACTTTACATTAATTTCTTCTTCTGGTGAAAACATACTAAAAGAAAATAAGGTGATCAAAAATTTCTCATGTCTAGGAACTTGCTTTCCCTGGTAAGTAAAATATGTCAAAGTAATTTGGACACCAATTTCAATTAACTTTTTTTTGTTTTTAAAAATTCCATGAAGAAAGAAAGAAATGAAAATTCGGGTCCACTGTGAACTAGAGAGGAAACAAATAATGTAGGTGAATTCTGAATTTGTTTAATTTATCCTAATCCAAGTCAGAAATCCAAAGCAAATTTAGATTTTAAATTCTTTATTTGTACTCATGCATTTGGACTTCTGCAAATTGCAGAGATTGTTGGAAGAATCTCAAAAGAAATTTAAAAAAATCCCTCCTATTTGTGAAGTTCACATCAATTTTTTTGTCATTGCCACAATTCATCAGTTTAGTATTCAGTACTTTGATTACTTCAGTAATTCATTTATATTATTATTATTATTAGTTTATTAGCTTTCAGTGTTCAAAGTGCCTGAACATGTCTATTTCATCCTCGTCAAATAGTTACCCATTTCTTTTTTTCACTTTATTATTTGGGCAGCAAGTCTAGGTAATTTCAGATGTTACGGGACCACGGTCAATCACAGTGAATTCCCTGTGGTGGCAGTTTGTCCTGTAACATCTATTTGCTCCCCGCCAGATGTTTACCACAGTGAATCCCTGGTGGGAAACAAATTGACCACAATTCTGGACCTCCAGCCACCTGGAGGTCCAGAATTGTGGTGGGATCGGGCCCCAACCATGGTTGGATTGGCCACGATCTGGGATTGGCTAAAGGTAACATCTGTTACCTTCCGCCGGCCCAGATCGTGGTCCCAACCATGGGACAGGATCGGGCGCAGCGGCTGCATTGGCCACTGTGCCCGCCCATCTCCTGGAGGGAGGGCGGCCAGGGGAGCGCGGGGGGCGGGGCTGTGTGGCCACACGTCACACCGCGCAGACCCGCCCCCTCCCCGATCCTCAGTAGGAATCAAGCCGGCACGTCTGATGGACAGCAGGACTGATTCCTGTCCAGAATCTGAAACCGATCCCGGACCGTGATTCAGCGTGGCGGGCCGAAGGGACCATCACATCTGAAATTACCCTTAGTCTCTCCCTGTGTTCCCCTCACCTTTGTCCATCTTAGATTGTAAACCCACTGGGCAGGGACCTGTCTCTATTAATAATGTCACCCCCCACTGGTCCCTCAGGTACATAGTCTGGGAGTGTTCCTCGATTCCCAGCTCCGCCTGGATGTTCAAGTAGGGACTGTAGCGAGGAGCACATTTCACCAGCTTCATCTGGTGCGGTAGCTTTGGCTATACATCTCAGACTCCGACCTTGTCACCATCATCCATGCTTTCATCACCTCGAGATTGGACTATGCGCTCTGTGTGGGGCTACCCATGGTGATGGTCCGGAGACTGCAGCTATTGCAGAATGCGGCGGCCCATCTCTTTATGGGGTCGGGTTGCTGTGAGCACGTTACACCAGTGCTCCGAGCTCTGCACTGGCTGCCTATAGTCTTCCAGGCCTAATTCAAGGTGTTAGTGTTGACCTATAAAACCCTATACGGCCATGGCCTGACTTACCTGCAGGATAGCCTCACTCTCTGCGCTCTGGAGCGGCCTCTGAGGTCCGCTGGGAGCACCCTTCTCGAGTTCCCCCGTGTGGCCTGAGGGCCCACTATGAAGAGGGCATTCTCAGTGGCTGCACCTAGGTGAAACTCCCTCCCGATGGAGGCT
Source organism: Sphenodon punctatus (assembly GCA_003113815.1). Classification (NCBI taxonomy): domain Eukaryota; kingdom Metazoa; phylum Chordata; class Lepidosauria; order Sphenodontia; family Sphenodontidae; genus Sphenodon; species Sphenodon punctatus. The sequence goes on from QEPC01011180.1 coordinate 5,835,815, forward strand.
TGGGTGGTCCTGGACCTCCCTTTCTTCCGTTGTATGTGTCAAACTTCTGTTCCACCTGGCTTTTGATGAGGGAGATGGGGTGTAGGGTGCGGGTTGTGGGGGGAGACTTATTTGGTGCCTTCACTTTTAATAGATCTTAATGTATTGGTTTGGTTTTATTCATTTTAGGTGTTTTAATTGGGAGCTGCCCCCAGCTGCTTGGAGCAGGAGGGGCGAGATAGAAATGTGTACAATAAATAAATAAATAACAATTGTAAAGCTGCAGGTACACTGCTGGTGTATATACATACTTAATAAATAATAATAATAATAATTAATAATAATAACCCACAAGCTACTTATTCCAGAGTAGTCCCACTGAAGTCCTCTAGGACCCAATGGGGTACTAAGTGGTTTGTGGATGGCAGCATTGGTACTTTTTGTCTCCAGAGACACAATATGTATTTTTATTTAAAAAAAGGAATTTGATTGGTTCCTGTTTGTGACGCAATGCAGGAGAAAATCACAAACTAACAAATTATCACACACCAAATCACCAATGTAATAACAAATAACAAAGCCAACTAAGCAAATGAAGAACCATGAAATATCAGACAACAGAATGAGATATTGAATAATGAAATAAAAAGCAAATGAAGCTATGAATAATGATATTGCAGCTAGTGCAATGACAGATTTTGCAGCTGGGAGAGATACAAAAACAATGAATGATAATTTCAGAAGTTGAACATCCTAATTTAATTCACAGATTTGCAATGGCAAAATTATTTCTGCTCTGCTTTGTATCGTGCTTTTGAAACAAAAGTAATTCTGAAATAATGCTGTTTTCATAAAATCTAGTTGGTTTTCTGGTGGGGGGGGGAGAAGGGTTGCTTGATTGTGGGGGCTTGTTATTTTTTGTGTTTCTTGTTTTTTTATTAAGTCTAACTTTATAAAATCTAATCTAAATCTAATCCAAATTGAAATCTAATCCAAATTGAAATAGAAATCTAATCCTAATCTAATCTAAATCTAATCTAATTTTAGCAAATCTAGTGCAGGGGTGTTGGGGGCTGGCTATTTGGTTAGTTGTCCATGGTTTTTTGTTTTTGTGGTTTGATTGGTTTTTGGTTTGATTTGTTTTTTGCTTTTTGATCAGCTCTAATCTTTAACAAAAAGAATTCCCTTCCTTTCACTAGTTTCCTTTTTCTCTTCTACTAGTGTCCGCTAAACAAGTAGACTCCTTATGCCAGCTATGCTTTTGAGGGTGACCCAATGCAGGATCAGGTTGACTGGAATCTACACAAAGGCCATTTTTACATGGACACACACCCCATCCCTGCCACTCGGTGTTCAGGCGGGTGTGTGGTGGGGAGGGGGGAGGAGGTAGTCCGTATATACGGCTGCCGCTGTCTGTGTGTGTCCATGTAAACACCACGGGCGGCGGGTGTTTGTGGGAGCATGTTACCGCCACACACACACCTCCACCCACCGTACACCCACCTCCACCATGGAGCCCTCCGACAGAACGGAGGATGCTCCGTGGATGTAGGTAGGTGTAGGTGGGTGTCTGTCCATATAAACGGGCACACACACACCTACACTCGCCATGCCAAAACACTCACACCTCACCCACCCCCATCCGTGTAAAAATGGCCAAAGTGGGAGACTTCAGTCTCCAGTGGGGCTTTGACCATCTCTGCCAGGAGAGAAAGACCAGTTGGGATTGACCATTTATGTACATCTGTTGGCCATGGCACCAGTGGGGAACAAAGCATGTTATGCTGCAGCTACAGATGCTTCCATGGACCATCTGCAGACCACTAACCATGACTTCACACACCACCAGGAGTCTGCGGATCACAGTTTGGGAACCACTGTCCTAGAGCATAAAGAAATAAACTTTCGTGCAGGCTACCCTTGGTTTATTGCAATGGATCTCTCATCACTAGTACTAGTCTTAGGGGGTGGGGGAGTTGTCTTATTCAACATTCCATAAACTCATGTGGGCCCATCATGTCTTGGGCAGATCTTTTCTTTCCAAAAATGAACATCTGGAGGAATGCCTGTATGCTATCCCTCATGTAATGTTTTGGAAACAGTCTAGAGGGGAGAAAGCAGTCTTTGCTCCAGGACTCTGGCCACACCTCTATGGTCAACTTGTAGGCAGGGAGTGACCAATGGGAGGACCTTAAGGCATAACTATTTTTCTCTGAGTTCTGCATCCACGTTGCCTTTCTGCTACCTCCATTTTGACTCCCAAGTCTTCTTTAGAGATTGGACAAAACCAAGAGCCTTTTACCCCAAAGCCCTAATTAATTAAACTTTGCTGGTTCCAATGAGTTGGAGCTGGAATTGAGCCACCTCTAGTCTGGAGACTGCTCTGCAAGACAAGTTGAGAAAGTTTTGCCAAACCATCACACAACCTGGCATAGGAACCAACTCAATGATCCAGTTTCCGTGTTTTATACTAGCTTAGAAGTCGACTTGAACTCTGAGGTTTCTGCTAGTGTTATCAAATTCCTGATTGCTGCTTTTTCCCTTAGCCAACTTTTTCTGGACTTTAAGCTCCCGATGGAGAATGAGTCACGACTCCTTAGCACTTATTTTATCATGTTCTATTACTGTGCTGTTGTGTTCATTCCTATTTTGTACATTTGTGTAGTTTGTATAGTTTATTTACTTTACTTTACTTTATGATTCTTCTTCTTATTCTTATAATTATTATTATTATCTTTTTTGGCTATGACCCTTGGTCCTGCCTAATCAATAAATCAAATCTTACTAGCTTAGAATGCAGGATAAGGGAGTGCCCTGCCATTGGCCACATTCTCATGAGACCACCAAAAAATAGTTTCCCCTGGAATTTTTTTTAATTATGTGAAAGGATTAAAACACAGGATGCCTCCGAAAATAACCCGCAAGTGTTGGGGAGCAAACCAAGGTTTAACAATCGTGCTATTTCCCTCTTGTGCATTCTTTGTAGTGTAGGAAGGCACACTTCCCGCTTTTCGCCTCATAGAGACATTTGACAGCAATGCAGTATCATGGGATTGCTAGCAGTGGCCAGGGCAATACCTGAGGCAAAATTGACAGCGGGGGAAGCAACATGTGAAAAAGGATAAGGAGCTATTGTTATGCTCCGCAGGAAATTTAAAATGTGGGAGAAGACACTCATGTGAATGTGCCATTATCGCTCTCTCTGGGTGTCTTCAGATGGACAGGCAACACCCATGCTCCACCACACTTCCAGGTGGGCTTTCCATTTAAAGACAGTCTGCCAGATGCGCCCTGGCGCAGCTCCACCGGCGGTGCTCCGGAACATCCAGGAGCACCACCAGCAGAGCGGACAGCCCAAACCTGGGGCACTGGCCAGTGGTGGGGCTGTTGCCTGTCTGCTCGCCAGATGGCCACTGCAGCTCTGCTCTCGGCTGGGGGTTGCGCTGGGAAACACCATGGAGCTGGGGATGGTAGCCCAGAGCGTTGGGAGATCCGCCTGCAATTCTATGGTGTAGAGGAGGGGGGAGCTGCATGGGCAGACTGTGGGCTGTAGTAGCCGCCAGCTCTGTTTAAAACGGACCCAGACATGGCTGCAAATGGGCAGATGTGGGGGTGCACCCCAGACCTGCTCCGGGGGTGAGCACCCCCATGCTTGTATGAAAACACCCTTTGGCTGCTTTTAGACAAGCGGGTCGCCGTCGCACGTGGGAGGTATTTAATTTGCAGTCAGCAAACAATGTGTGGCCACTTTGAATGCGCGTGTTCCTGTCCCTCCGCCACATCTAATCCCGCCTTGCGGGATTTTGAAAAATCGCACGAGCGGGTCACATGACAGTGACCTGTTCATCTAAAAGTGTCCCCTGTCTCCTGACCTGCACAGTTCTCTGTAACCAGGGAATTCAGTGTGTAAAACCTGAACTACACATGATCCAGTCTGTCTTTATTTGAGTGCACGCAGCAGCAAAATGTTACAGATGCTAGCACTTCATCTCAAACCATCTTTACCCCTTTACAATAGACTCTGCTTCTCTTTTGCCAGCAACATTGTTCCCTGTTTTTGAAGCAGGGGAATCACCATTCAGAAATGCTTTAAATGATTTTGTCCGGAGTCCAAGAAAAGTGCATGGGATGGTGCATTTAATTCCCTTTTAACTGTTTCCTGACAAATCCAAGCTGCCTCTTAATCTCCTGCATCCCTGTGGAAAAGTCAGGATTGAAGATTCAGGTTGTCAAAACAGCACTTGTCCTTTCCACCAAGCCTTTTGCAGGAAGTCTTGTGGAAAGCTTGTTATGATCAATGGTGGTGGGGCTGGGTCAGAGTTTGAAAGCCTTTTGGCACCTCCTCTTGAACCAGTCACATTCCCTGCAGCAGTGACTTTGAGTGCTTCAGCAACAGACTAAGAATGATACACAAGGGCCAAGAATTATTGCCCTTCTTCGCTCCTACTATCACCTTAGCCTACACATTAGGAATGAAGAGCAAACAAGACACTGGCGAGCTCTTTCTTCATTGTCTTTGCATTTTCTGCATCTAGAACTCATGGCTCCATGCAAAGCCAGCTTCACTTCCCATATTCCAGAAAAGCTTTTGGTCAGTATGAGAAGAACAACTGATTGATTATGGCAGTGCCTCAGCTAGTCTTCTGCTTTGCCAAGTCATTATCATTAATTATATATTAATTAATTATATTATATATGAACTCCCTCCTGGCACAAGTCTGTGTGGCCCGGGACCTCCCCTCCTTTCGACGACAATGCAACACCTGGCTGGAGATGGGTAAGGGGTTGGGGTGTGTGTGTTTATTTTAACCTCCAGAATGTGGATTTTATACTATTTTATTTTTTGTTATATTTATATTATACTGTATTTTATTGTTTTTAACCATAAATTGTGAGCCTCTCTGAGCTGCTGTTAGCAGGAAGGTGCGGGATATAAATTTGTTACATAAATAAATAAATATTATAATTGTTAATGTATAGTGCGAGCAATGTTTCCTGGTGCTGAACAGTAATGATTCAAGACAGGTCCCTGTCCCAAAGGGTTTATAATCTTGGTTGGACGGGACAGATGGTAACTTAGGGAGAGGCAGGGATATATTCTAGAAGTTGAAGGTGCATAAGCTTAGTTGTTACAAGAGCAGGTGGGGGACCCTGAAGGGTGAGAGAGTACAAGAAAGAGCATCAATAGGTAAAGACAAGCATAATGGTTGGCCAGCCGCTGTTTGACCCAGGTCAGCTAGCTGCAGTGGGGCATGGTCTGGCTCGGGGTGCAGAACAAACATGTGCTCTGCCAGGCTGCCAGGCACACAGCCTGGGGGCAGGGAGAATAGAGAACATGTGCTGACCGGCCCCTGCCCCCACGCTGCCCTCTGCCCCCATCCAGTCCAAAAAGCAATGTTGCAGGAGCATGCATACAGCCCCCCATCTTGCTCGGTGTTCACACGGGCAAACACCAAGCAGACCCCCCCCAAGCACGCCCCCACCCAGACCCCCTCCACCCCCGCACACCCGCCCGAACACCAAGCAGGCGGGATGGAGGGCATCCATGTAAAAACGGCCCATTTCGGGGATTTGCGGTGCTTGCCTTCATGAGCAGGCATGCTTAGCACAAGCCCTGTAGCCTAGCCTTCATGCTTATGCTGGACTTATTAGCCAACCAGAGCTCAGCGTTTGTCTTTCATTTCCCCTCCGATTACAACCAGGGCAAGTTTGCTGTTACTTCAAAACAATGTTTCTCCAATTACAACCTGCACTGACAATTAGAGTGATTTAAAGCCCAGCTAATTGGGAAGTACTTTGATCATGCTTAGCACAACCTGTGGTTTGTAGACTGAAAACAGTTGAAAGGGACCTTGAGAATCACAATTTCCCTTTAATATAAATTTCAGGCTGATCTATAATGCATGATATCAATGTGAAAATTAACCTTGAGATTTGCCCCCAACCTTTCTTGCTTGTCTGTTGCTGAGAGTGTGATTGTTCCTTCCTTCAAAATGTTGAGCTTAAGCTGACTTTTCTTACCCGTCAACTTTGAGTTAGAAGAATATTCTAAATTATTAATTAATATTCTAAATGGCCTTGTTACTAATTCTGGCCATGATCGTGTTCTTTTTTTTACTCCAATTAGCTCTAATAACAGTATACGTTATTTTCTTGCACCAGAAATGGCATCCCATGCAGCATTAAAAGAGTCTATATTCAAAAGCCAAGGCCTTGGAAGTAATCCAGGTTAGGGCACATGTTTGTATTGCCGTTTGTGTCAAATCGGCTCCTCTCCCTAGATCCATTCATTTCCCTAGCAGAGAAAGACGACTTTGCAGTGGGGTAGAACAGTCCAAAGGCATAGGGCGGGAGGGGGGGTGGGGAGTTGGGGACAGTCCCCTGACCCATCCTAAATTAGCGAGAGAGCCTTCTCCTTAATCCCCCCCCCCGACTCTCACATATTTTGACAGCCCTGAGGCTTTTAATTTTCCATCATTTTTGTTTTACAAAATTTTCTTTCATGGGGATGACAATGACAAAATGCCCCCATAGCTGCAGTTACAAGGATTCCAAATTATTTCATCCAATCAAGTGCTCCTACTTTCTGTTTTCAATGTGCCCTGACTTATCTAGACTTCTCCTTGAAAAAAATTGGCTGGTTTAGTACAGATGTTGAGCATCCTCTGACTGAACTCATTTTTAATTTTCCTCCTCCTATCCCCCCACCATCAGCCCACTCCTAGAACAATCCTCACTCCATAGCTATTGGGTGCTTTTACTCTCTCTGATCCAGTGTGCTTATTTTAACTTTTATTTCAGGTATGAGTGGCTGCTTCAAAGGGAGGTGTATATGTTGGCCCCATCCAAGATCTGGCGCCTCTCTGCCTGGGAAACCTGAGAGTTTCTGTCCTTGCTTATGAACCGTGACATCTGTGCATTCCATGGGTGCTGACCCAGGGGGTCAGAGGTCACCCCAAGGTCAAGCAGTTTCCTCTTTCACCACCAATAGAGACCTTGACTAGAGGTAAATTATGTTGCAGTTTAAGGAAATAATTTGAAACACTCTTGTAATTATAATAAATTTTGATGTTTACATTTTAATCTTCAACCCTTTCACCCTCTGGTCTTCTCTTCTTTCTTTCTTTCTTTCTTTTTTTAAAGGGGGAGAAAAGGTGGGGGCAATTATATATTTAGCTGAAAATCTCCCATCATAATAGACAGTCAGATAAATGGTGTGAGTTCTATGCCTCAGCTATCTCTGTGCTCAGTAGGAGTGAACATTTTTGGAAGCATACAGTCTGCTTAATATTTCTTCAGCTAAGTGTGTTCATAAGGTAGAGACGTGATATCATGCAAGGAACTCCCTGGAATTTCTAGAACTGTGTCAGCATTAATGGAGTAACTGTAAAGCTCCAGGAGCGGTGGGGGAGAATCCTGAGGTCTTATTCAGACAAAATTCCAGTGGATTTGCTAGAACGAACCTTCTGAGATTGATCTGGTCAGGCCCTTATCACTTAAGCCTGATCCAGCAGAACATTTTAAGTGTGTGCTTAAAGTTAAACACATGGAGCGCGATCCAGCTCCCATTGAAGTCAATGGCTAAACTCCCACTGACTTGTATGGAGCTGGATCACGCTCATGGACCGCAGTCTACAAACTGCTTACTCTGAAGTAGTCCCATGGAAGCCCACAGACTTAACTCTGGAGTAAGCAGTTTGTCAATCACTGCTGCCTTGGGGAGTCCCATCAAAGGCAACCGGACTGTTCATATGTTTTGAGTTAAGCATGTGCTTATGCATTTGTTGGATCAGGCAGGGGTGCCTTGCATCTTGCAGGATTAAGACCTGTATAAGGATTTCAGAATTTAGCCCCTGCTTTGCATTGACTAGATATCTCAGACTCTTAATTAATTTCTCTTCCTGCTCATAAATATTGAAGGTGAATAATAGAATTTTCATGCAAAGGCAAATACGACAATATATTGTATGGAAGGTGGTAGCGGGGATACAGATTATTCTCAGTTGCTTTTCTCTCCACCTTTCGCTGTTTACGTTACTTGATATTGCAAATGGATTTGCTCTCTTTAAACACATCTTCTTTTCTTCTCTAATTGTGCATCAGCACCCAAAAGTTGAATTTGTGTCTCTCCACTCCATACCATGGCCCTTTTTACACAAGACACTCCCCCAAATGGACATCCATTGTCCACGCGGGGGAGCGTCCCATGTAAATTTGGGTGGGGGTGGGGGTGGATGCATGCTCCCACAACCCATGCATCTCCACCCACCCCCTACGCACAGAACAACCGGAAATGATGCAGGTTGCTCCATGCGTGGGGATGGGTATGTGCACCCATGTGAATCCGCCCCTCCCTCCCCGCACCACCCTCACAGCGGCACGCCCACAGACCGCCCCCTCTGCCGTGGCCCATTTTTAAATGGCCTATGTCAGGAGCCCGGGATAATATAACGGTGGGGAAAACCATTGCAGGGTTGAGGAGAAGAATAAAAAGGATGTTTCTATTACTTAAACACAGGACTAGGAGATGGAAGACCTGGCTTCTGCTCTCAACACTGCAACAGAAGGGCTGGGTGATATTAGACAGGACACAGTTTTTCTACACCTCGGTTTCCACATCTGCATAATGGGAATTAAAATATTTAGCTTCCAGAGGTGCAGTGCAGCTGCCAATCTTAAGGGATTATGTTTGCAACAAGGTCTAGCACAGGAGGTGGGGAACCTCTGGCCCAGGGGCCAAATCAAACCTGCAGCAGGTTTTTATTTGCCTCTTTCCAGTTCCTGGATCTGACCCATGGATTCATTCCTTACCCTCAGGCACTGAAGATTAAGCTCACAGGAATAGGATGGAGATAAGGGCATGCACCTGAGGAAATGGGATGACGCCATGGCATAGGTCCATATAATCTGGACCCTCCCCTTCCTTCTCCCATCCTGAGCATGCTCCTTAAGCATCCCCACCTCCAGCTCCTATCTGCCCCCTGGAGCGTGTACTAATTTTCAGTTGTGGTCCATGGGAAGGGAAAGGGTCTCCATCCCTGGACTTGTGGATGGGGGCAACCTGGCTAAGTGGCCATAGGCAGTGACCTAGGAGGAACAGGAGACTTCCTTCTCTTCCTGACTTTGGTACCAACCAGCTGTGTGAACATAGGAAGTTGACTTTGTGCCTTTGATTCCCCATATGTAAAATGGGGATAATGCCAGCCTGCCTGCCTCTGTGAAATGTTTGGGGATGTACCGATGAAGATGGCTGTTTGTTCTAATTATCCTTAAATTGGTGTTGTGCCTTTTAAGATCCTGGGGTATAAGAATGTGCCATCCATTCAGGAATGAGAATGAAAAAATCATCACATGAGCTAACAACACCCACTATCAGCGGTGCTGAAGAACTGCAAAAGTGTGTGTGGACAGGGATTTGGCCTCATCCCCTGGCTCCTGACGCCCCACCCACTGGCTCCCCAGAAGTCCTATTTTGTCTTTCCTGGTGTTGGTAACTATATCGGAAAACAGCAGAGAGAGAAGTGCAGGCCACTCAGAGACACAATTACTAGCTGTGGCCATTGTGCAGTGCTAGTTCCCCAAAGTAGAAAACATGTCCCCACTTCTTTTTTAAAGTGTGACGGTCTTGTCCTCCTTGGCCATCTCTGGTTCGGGTTCCCCTGCTTACCATCTGGAAGGGAAAGAGATGCAGGTAGCAGCAACAAGGTAAAAATAGCCACAGAAGCAAGAAGGAGAGGCCTCAGCGTATCATCATTATTTAAGCTCCTTGGGGCAGGGACCTGTGTCTAACCATGATTGTTCAGTACCAGACACATTGCTGGCGCTGTATAAAGAATTAATAATTTGTTTAGAGAGCTTGCAGTGTCCAAAATGTTTTACAATCCTTATCTAGTTCACCCTCACGGCAACTTTGAGAGTGGTCATTATTATTCCCGTTTTACAAATCGGGAACTGAGGGTGAGAATGTGACTTGCCTAAAGGCCACCTAGTTGGTTGCTGGCTGAGGTGGGTCCAAGTTCAATATCTTACCCACTAGGCTAAGTTGACTCTTGCAGTATCAGCCATCCTGCCACTAGGGGAGGAAAAGCTTCTCCACCTTAATGTTGCTCTGCTGCTTTGGCAGATGGCATTAAGGCCTCACCAGCCTTGAAACCAGGCCATTAGAAATCCAGAGCTCTGACCACCTGGCCAGACCACTAGGGAGCTGTCCACAGCACCAGAGTGGAAACATACCTTTCTCCACTGCACCATGCTCCTGGGCCCTGATTGGCCAGGACAGCTTACTTTCTCATTGGCTCCCTGGTGCTGGATTAAGAGGAGACAGGAAACAGGAAGTGTCTGATCAAAGTGATGGCTGTCTAGCTTGCCTACTATTCACCCTGCCTTGATCCAGCTTTGCCCTTGCCTTGGATCCTGACTCCTGGGCCCTGCCTTGAACTTTGCTCCGTGATCATCTCTGGATCCCCGGCTCCTAATTCTGTTTCCTCATTTGGCTTGCTGCTTTGGCTTCTGATCCGGCAGAGTTCTATAGCTAAGACTTTGGATTGCCCCTTGGTATGGATTTGGTCTCTGAAGACCTTGCTTTAACAACCAACCTTGGCCATGATCTTGACAGTAGCAGACTGGAGTGGGGGACACCTGACTCGCACTCCTCAGGCAGCTTGTAACCCAACAACAATTCAACCAAGGGCACAGCTATAAAGAGGCAGCCAGGGCAGATGCATCAGAACCCAAGGAGCCTGGAGGGCACATTGCATACCCTGCTGCTGGAAGAACGCCCCCGACATTCCCCCTTCTCCACCAGGGCCCATTCCAACCCAGCTACGACCCTGCATTTCCCAAGTTAGTTGGGCTAGCCAGAGCAAAGGAGGTCCAATAACATGTACTGAGAAACTTGTAGATGCCCCATTTTTTATTTATTTATGTATTCTAATACCCCACCCCACCCTTCCCATTAAAGCTCAGGGTGGCTTACATCATATAAAAACAGCTAAAACAAAATCCCCATAACCCCCCAATCCCTTCCCTAACCCCAATCCCACCCAACATCCATGTACCCATGATGACTTTTCCTCCACCCCTTGCCCAACACAACCCCAGTTGGTTCAGCAGCTTCCCCAGTCACTCCCCTCCCCACAAGGAGATCCCTCCTTCCACAGCACCAAAAGAAGCCAGAGGGTACCTCCTGCACCTGACATCCCCAGAGAATAATTGGCCAGAGAGGGAGGCAGAAATGTTAATCTCCATGTGGCTGGGTCCTGGTTTCCCATGGATATTTCAGTTCTGATAGGGGTACCATACTGCCCCTTTAAAATTGGGTGCTTATGAAAAATACATGTTTTAGGGCTGTGCTGGAACCAATGCAGCCCTGTACCATGTATTTTTCATACTGTCTTTTTTTTTTTTTTTTAAAGGGGAGGTATACTAACCCTAGTTCTGCCGAGGAAGATAGCGGCAGCCCTGGGACCCCCTACATACAGCCACTAGCTCCTGGCTCTCTTGAGAGGAGGATGGTCATCCTGTTATTAAACTTTCTTTGGTCCCCACTGGCTGAGTGGTTATGGCACTTGTCAACCTGAAGGTTGTGAATTCAAGCCCCACTTGTTATCACACAAGATGGCTGCCTTCAGTCCAACCAACCATGACCTTGCCATAAGTGGACACTTGACCCATTGGGCTGCAGAAGTCAAAAGTGTTAAGACATTGAGTGAAAACAAATGAGACAGTAGCCTACAATAACCCACAAGGCGCTTTGGTGGCTGCCAGATGTTTGCCCACTTCTGCCTAAGGGTAGGCACCTGGCTGATATGGGATGCTTTGGCCAGAGAAGGCCAGTGACAGTGCAGGCTACTATTGTTCCACCCAGGGCACCTCCTGTCTTGTTGGCCCATGTAGCCCTGCCATGAGGCAAGGTCCAAGGATCAGGCCTGGAGGAGCATGCTCACCCTGTCTGCCAAACAGCTGATGAGGGGGGTTGGAGGAGCACACGCATCCCGGCCGCCAAAGAGTGGTTGGGGGACCTGGAGAAGTGCACTCACCCTGGCCACCAAACAGCTGATCAGGGGCCCCAGAGGAGCATGCTCACCCTGGCTGCCAGACAGATGAATGGGGTGGGGGGAGGGCTCCTCTGCTCCTTCACCCGCATCAGTTGGTTTGTATTAGCTCCTCCCAGGGGCCTGATCCTGCTGTGCAGCAGAGGTCTGGGAGTCCTGCCCAATGTGGACGATTCCTCAGCCAACCTATGACATGGAGGGACTAGTGGCAGCAGCCCCCATGCCTGGATTCCCAGGCAAGCGGAAGGGTGGGGGGGGGGCTGCTCATTTGAACTGCCTTCCCTGCCAGACCAAAGTGTGGCAGTTGCGGTGGCCCTCCCCGCGGTGGGCTGGGGATCCGGCTCACCCCTGTTTCCTTTGTTCACCATTGTGGTGGTCACACCATTTCCTTGTTTGCCATGGGCCACAAAACCTCATGTGTCTTAGCCACAACAACCCAAGTCAAAGGCTAGAGGCTAGTCATTGACTGCCCTCTCTGTTTTTAGCCCTAGCCCAAAGGTTTATCAGAAGCCTTTTATCATGTACTCTATAAAGTTACTGTTTTTTTAAAAAAACAAACGTTTTTCGTTATTAACAACTTATAAGGTGAAAAGATTGAGTGGTGGCAGGGAGAATTAGGGTGGTTTATCTGTGGTAACTGAACAGAATAATAATCCCGTTTAACCTTAACAGTTTTAGCAATGCATCTTTAGCTTTTTCTTTTAACATTCATGTTTGTTATAAATTAAATATGGTTTTCAATGTTTTAGAATTAAAGAGACACTAACTGACTGAGTATAAGATTTTTTCTGGGATGTTTGTGGCATGAGTTTTCTCAGTTTGAATAAAAACAACAACTAAGCTTGGTATAGCTATGTTAAGGTATTCTGCCACATAAACTTCTGTCATGGACTAGAAGTGAATAATATGAAATGGGCACTTCTATGAAAAAAATGAAGCTGTCATCATCAAAGACAGGATATTAGGCTAGATGGACCATTGGTCTGGTCCAGTATGGCACTTCTTATCTGTTAATATAATATGTTCTCCTCTGGTCAATCTATTTTTTCCTCAATGTTTCTTACTTCTTTGAACCAAAGTGTTAATAATTTGACTATTTTGATGCAAACTCAAGGTTTGATAGCCCCATTAAAACCTAGCCCTCCAGGTCCTATACTGGGAATGTTCTGTGCCTGGCAGAGAGATAATAATCATGAGATCTTTCTCATCTCTGGACTGGTACTAGTTCTTTTTACCAGTTTAAACCCATGCAAGAATGCAGGTGCTTGTCATGTCCTAGTGTAGAAGGTCTGTACTTCAAAGCAAGCCTCTACAGCAGAAGCTGGGAACCTTTTCCCTTCCAGGGACCACTTAAAAATTAGTACAATTTCCAAAGGCCACAGAGAAATTGGTGGCAGGGATACATAAGGGATGTGGACAAGAAAAGGATCTGTGCCAGATTATGGATCTGTGCCACTGATCTCTCTCTTATCTTTGTGTGCATGCCTTCGTAGCTGCTCCCTTATCCTGAGCTCAGTCTGCCAGTGCTTGGGGATAGGAACTGGATTCAAGGACCAGATCCAAGAACTGGAAAGGGGCCACATAAAAACTTGCCGCAGCAGCTGCATTTGGCCCATGGGCCTGAGTTTCCCCTTTCTTGTTCTTCAGCTAGGTGCTAACCTAGTCTTCTCTCCAGAATCCCCACAGCGCTGCTCACACACAATTTCCCCTTTTACCAATTTTACTGTCCTCTTAAACTGGTTTAATAAGGTAAGTTCTGCAAATGACTTTAATAAACCGATACAACTTAAAGCACCATGGGGTGAGAGGAAGGGGAGAGGCCAGATTTGCTGTACCAGTTTAGGAAGGCTGCTCAGACTGGACACTGGAATATCTTTCCCAAAACCTGTGCTTTGAGCAGCACCTTGAATCGCAGGTTCTGGGGACTGGTGCAAACACGGAAGGAGAATACAAGAAGGTTGGTTCTTTCAACGAGCTGTAATGAAGGCAAACCCTCCTAGTTCAAGGAAGGAATTGAGAATACTACCATATGCCCTGAGCTTCAAAACAGTCTCCCTAGTAATAATCACTGCAAAGCATTGTCAGGTTAACCAGAGGAAACAAGGAAACCAGGCTGAAGTTTTGTGTTGAATTGTGTTGAATCCTGAAGCTCGACATCCCACGTTCTTCTTTACATGAGACATTCTGATTCCATATGGGCATCTTGGTCTTTGGACTTAAAGGAAGAAAGGACATTGGTCCACACCCCTTATGCATCCCTCCCCAGAGCACCAGCAGCACAGTCAACTGGCCAAACACAACACACCGGCCTGAAGCAGAGCAGCTGTCCATCTGCTCAGTGGATACACACTACAGCTCTGCTTTTGGCCGGCAATTGCCCCAGGCAATGTCATAGAGTTGCAGGCACCAGTCTAGAGCATCAGGTGAACATTGCCTGCATCTCTGTGGTGGGGGTGCCACACAGGCAAACTGTGGGTCAGGGAACCCACTGGGTCCATCAGAAGCTTACCCACGCAGGACTGCAAGTGGGCAGACGCGGAGGTGCGCCCCTGGAACAGCTCCGGGGGCAGCTGCTTCTGCATCCATCTAAAAGCACCTAATGTCTAAGTGTCTACGCAGCATTGTATCTCTGCTCTCTCAGACAAGCTACTTGTCTCCTGAATAAATGTGAATTATTTTGACCCCAGTATTCCTAGAACCCCTTTTCTTGCAGGGGGCTGCAATTCAGAACAACACATTCTATCCCTAATGTAATGTATCAAGTGCAAATGCTCAGTTACCCCTTCCTCTGCTGCCCTTTTGGCATTCTGTGCCCCCATCGGATTTGTGACATTTTGATGCCACAAGGGAATTATCTTCCTTTCTGTCCTGCGACGCTCAGGAACTATTGACTTTCAATGCAGCTGATAATACCCAAGGAAACAAAGAGATCTCATAGGGCAGCGTTTCCCCAAAATATTTGCTTGTGATGCCATTTTGAGACTTAACTATAATCTCATAGCCCCAAACAGCCATAAAGACAAAATATCACAAATATAATTGTGATTGTGACCTCCACCCCATACACACACACACACACACACACACACACCAACTGCTGATGTTCCAATCCTCCTGAGTTTCGGAAACTCTGCTACAAAGAATAGAGAAGCTAGGAACAAACAATTATAGTCTTATGGGGTTAAAAAAGACTTGAAGTGCAATCAGGGCCAGCCTTTCCACAGGGTGATCTGAGGCAACTGACCGGAGCTCCACTATTTTCTCTACTTCCAGGAGCCCCACCGTAGCTCCCATGTTCACCAGATCACAGTGTCGGGACCCTACTACTTCTCAGCCAGTCACCAAACACGACCACCTCTAGGGCCCCATGTAGGGTGATTGCCCCAAAGAGGCAGAGCCACAGGAGAGAGGGAGGGGCCACCACAAGCCCCACATTTATTTTCGCCCTGCCCTATAAATTCTAAGGCCAGCCCTAAATGTAGTCCATATACTCTTCCAGATGGGAACTGTCTCCTTTTCTAGATACAGGGGCATAACTAGGTTGGAATGGTCCCTTGTGCAGAAAATAGAATGGGGCCCATCTGTCCCCACTGGGGTATAAATGATTATATAAATAAATAATATAAATAAATAGAGGACGCAGCTGCACCAGGGAGTGTGGACACTCAGACTCTTGGGGTCTGGTGCAATTTCACTGTCCGTTCCCATTATAGACATGCCCTTGTCTAGATACGTACAAGACCTACAACAAAGCAGCCCACAAGTTCACTTGGTGCATCAAGACCCTACTGTCTAGGGGTTCTCCATGGGGAGCTTTTCATACGAACAATCTCTTTAGCTAACGAGGACAGCATTTCCTGCACCATAAGGAAATTGGGGGAGGGGGAGCAGCTCCGCAGCCCTTGATTTAATTGTGTACGTTTCCTACATCTAGTGAAATAAACAGTCTTTGTTACTCTTTGCCTCACCGAAGGGCACATTTTGTGTGCCAAGCAATTTCAGAAAGTTAATGGAAAAGTGCACATTGTAAGACCAGCAGTGAAGCATTTGTAAACATCATCATCATCATCATCAAAGAGGCCTAGGGCTGCAAAGGCTGGGGTGGGTGGTTGTCTGTGAGTTCATGTCTGTAAATGACTAATTGTTAAACTTTTATCTGTAGAAGGTGGTTGATGGTGGAAGGTATTTACATGAGAGAAACGCAGGAAATAATTCATCTTGGGAAGCTGAATCTAAATCTTATCAAGGAAGTTTGGGAATTGCAGTGGGCTTTAAAGATGGCTCCATTTCCTTACACACACACACGAACCTGATTCTTATTTACACTGAAGTCCCTTTGTGCTGACACAGGTAGTGAGAATCAGTCCCTGTCTCTCTGGCTGATGCAACTACAGTCAGACTATAGAACTCTTGTTTGGACAGGAGAACTGTATCCTTGAGCCTGTTTGTTACCTTAACATTAACTTGTCCAAAAGATAGCAGTGCACTGGATCAAACACACACCATACACTGAAAAGCAACAATGTATATTTGATTGTTTTTCTTTATGGGTTGTAAAAGTACACAAGGAAATATATTTATCTTTAAAAAAGACAGGCTAAAGTGTAAAGTTTACCTTTAAGGCATGGAGGCTGGGATCCTCACGCCATTTACTCCAGAGTAGTACCTTTTGTTTCGGTGAGTAAGCGGTACGCAGACTGCAGCCCAAATTGCTAAAATTGTTCGGAATGAGCTTGATGCTGAGCCTTTACAGTCTCATCAGAAAAAAATACTGCTTACTGCCTCTGCTGAAAAACCAAGAAGCAACTATTTAAAATAGTTATAGGAGCTTTTAAAAGTATGCAAAATAAAGGAGCAACAAGGATGCTGGGATTCTCATTAGTGGAATGACCTCATAGGCTTTCAAAGGCTTATGGATGTATTTAACTAATAGTTAACATAGCCTAGTCTGATGCCTGTCTTGGAAGCAAAATAGGGATAATTTAGTATCAGGAAGGATAAATGTCATTTACTTGCCCATTTTGTTATAGCTGTTACTGAATTTAAAATGCTACTCACAAATTAAATATTTTACAACCATTTTGCTCCTAATTGGTTGCAGATCACGTATTTCCTTTAAACATAATGACTGTTTAGGTGGCAGAGTTTGAAATGCAGGCTGGGGTTTTTTTTACAATTGTTTTTGACATTTTGATAATCTGTTTAATTCTGAGGTGTTTTAACTCACCAAGAGCAAGGTATGAAACCTCTTTCTTGGATTCTTTTGTTTCAAACTGGAGTTTTAATTGTGATCTTCTTTATTCTACTGATTCAGACTGGATCAACCTTGGAAACGAGAAATCATCTGAATAATTATTTGGAACACAACAGATTAAGGTGTGCTTAGTGAAAATGCATTTCCACTCACACATGAGTCTGAAGATTCCTTTCCTGGTGAGCTTGGGTCAAAAAACTTTATTCTGGTCTTGATAAGAACTAGTGGAATACAACAGTGCATATCCCAGACCATGAATGGTTGAGGTCACTCTTAGAGAAATTGTGAGCATTTATTTTATTTTCAACTGGGGTTGAATTCAATAAGGCAAGTGCCCTCTCTGAAAATGGGTGGAGAAACTGGCATATAGGACATTTTCACATTGACAGCTGCTCTACCCTGCCTCACCCCCAGGCGGGTCATCTATTTAAAGGTGGCACGCCCGATGTGCAGGTGGAGCCGGGGGGAGGGAGGCTGTCCCTGCTTTGGGGCAGCCCTGCTGGCAGTGCTCCGTAACATGCCGGAGCACCATCGGCAGAGTGGGCAGCCCAACCCTAGGGCACCAGCCAGAGGAAGGGCTCTGTCCGTCTGCTCAGCCCACGGTCCACCTGACCAAGGGTTGCCCGGCAATGCTGCAACTCTGTGGTGTGGGGGAAGGGGGACCACGTGGGTGGACCATGGACCACAGCAGCCGCCAAGTCCATTTAAAACAGATCCAGGTAGGGCTGCAAATGGCTAGACACAGAGGTGCACCCCCAAACTTGCTCCAGAGGCAAGCACCCCTGCATCCATGTAAAAACACCCATAGTGTGACTACAGTCAGTCAATAGCAGGTAAAGATTCAACCAAGCTCAAGTGCTATCCTACCTGAAAAAGGTTCTAATTGTTTTAATGACTTTACCTATAAAGCAAGTGTTGACTATAATAGCTCTCCATACTTAGATATGAATAGGGAACAGAGACCTCTCTGTATTTGAAGTAACTCCCAGCATTCCAGCACCACTTGTGTTCAGAAGAAATGGTTTCTGGGTAGATTTACTCCCAATTATTGCTGCCACTGAAGCTTAGGTTCAAACTTCAAAGCATCTTGACTGAGACAATTGACATCTCCAGTAAGTTACCTATATAGTAAGATAAACCCATTTAGCTCATCAAGAATATCAGGAAATAAGTATGTAATCATAGCCAACTTATAACGACTAGTAGTTTCAAGAAACAGTTTCAGAAATTATCATCTCTCTTACTAGCAGACATTTACCATCCCAGTGGTCTTCTTTGTTAACCAAAACCAATGGGTATCTTGCATCACTTTAGGGAAGGAAGGTTTGATGGGTCTACCGTATAAGTATACATCATTACCTTCCTTGCCATTTGATATTCCTTAATGCCCTCTTACAAAATCTTTGACATGCTCTGAAGTGGCAATGCTTGCTCATCTTCCCAGAATGCATTCCATCACATTAAGCCTTGGCAGAACATATTTTCTTCTTTCCTTTTCTAAAATTGTTTTATGATCATTTTAGCCAAACCAATATCGGGATGATGATCTTTGAATGTTGCCTCGGAGACAAATTTAGATATGTCTATGGTCTAAACTCGGTCCCTTACTAGGAAAGTGTGATCAAAGCATTGAGATAGACCCAGGTTCCTAATACCTTCTGATTAGCTAATGCTACTTCCTAAAATTATCTTGTCAAGCAAATGAGATTCTTTGGAAATAGTACTTTGGAAAGTTCCTTGAAAGGACATTGTAACCTGACCATTTTAAACAGAGGACTGCGACAATCTAAATCCTATCTCCACTGAGAGAAAATACGTGTCCCAGAAAGAGATCATTTATAGGAAGCTTTATCTGTATTTGCTTTGGGTTTGACTGTAGCCGTAATCCCCACAGTTTAGAATTCTCAGGGAAGTGTTAGGTGCCTTTGAGTTGGTGGGATTACTTTTTAAAGTAAAATGAAGAAAAACTAAATCGACTTCTAACTGGTACTTTCAGACAGAATGTCACTGCTTTTAAATAGCAATAGCATTTTTGCTCTGTAATTACCATTTATTTCTTGTTGATATGAAATGCATATATATGTTAGCCTAACATGTTAAAAGTGTAATAATGTTATTGGACATATTTCACAATGTCTGTTTAGACCTACAGGACTCACTGCTTTCCTGTAGTGTTTGATAAACTGAACAGTGACATCCTAGAACTAAGAAAAGCATTATTTTTAGTTTTTTATCTTGTTAAAAATTTGTTTTCTTCCCACATCTGAATGAACAGGAGGGTTGTTTAAATAGTTAAACATCTTTCATGGCATGTAATGAGGACTATCTAACCAAATGTAGGTGAAGGGTGAATATCTAACCAAATGTAGGTGAAGGGTGAAAGTTGGCTAAAAAGTTATTTTAAGTATCACTATTGGTCTCCAACTGACATGAACAATTAGCATCCAGTGTAAAATAAAATAACTATAGGAAATACCAGCTGTAATAATTGTTTTGGGGGTTTCTAAGATGAATAAACCACACAAGTTTAGAAAGGGGTAGGAAATTAATTTTGAAACAAACTTTTGAAGAAATGTTGACTGTGACAGAATTTTAGAAGTGGAAATGAGAAATTCATACTGTAAACTTTACTTTGAAAACGCTTATTGAAGACACAGGTGAAAAACAAAGTCATTTTGGTTAACAAATTAAAACAATCAGAGAACAATTTTCAGTGCATTCCTGCAGCTTCAGGGCTGAAGCCCTGGAAGATAAAATTGTGAACTCATCCTTCTGCCACTTGTAATTTTGTTGGGAAACTACAGACCATTAGAGTAGAAAGAAAAATAGAGAACAGTACACCACACACACACACACCCCATCATCCCCAATAAATTAGCAATTTGAAAATGCAAAATTGTTTGACTAGGATTAATACACAAGAAGCAACTCAAAATTTAAGTACACTGTGTCTTTTGTTAGATCTGTTGTATTTTATGCATGTAAAATATACCTAAACTGCTTTTTAAACAATTTAAATAGTTTATACTTTCAGGTGAAAGATGGTGTTTCATTTATAGTAACAGACAGTACTAGTACAGATGTTAATACAGTCATACTGCATTTATTACATGTGTTCCATACAGATGTTACATTTATACCAAGTATACAACAACATAAAGACATTTTATGTACTTCTTATGCTGATCACCTAGACTAACATAACATAAAGTGCAAATTCTAAAAGATTTGGTTTGATATTAAAGTCTTAATTAAGAAGTAAGATGCAACCCTTAGAGAAATCCCTCTAAATATCCTGCTGACTTTTTCCTCTTGAGCAAGACTAGATTAACTGCAAATGGACTCTGGGAGGGAAAAGGTAGATTTCCATCTTCCCTACCCCTGTGAGTTTTTCTGTGTGTCAAACAGGTTAGGGTACAAAGATATCTGTGAAATATGCACGTTCAGACTTCTAAACAATTGCACTTTGGGAAGATCACTTTAGCAGTCCATTGGGCTAGGATATCTTTGTCACATTCTCTGGATTTAACTAAAAAAATAGTATACACTTTATAAATAATTACAAGGAAAGGGTTTCATGGGGGGGGGGAAATCAAATTTAATGCCACATTTTGTTAGGGATCAAACATGTTGTTGGTTGGATTTATTTACTAAAATAATCTGAATGTTTTCCACTGACATAAAAACAAGGAATCCAGATCATGTGGGGTTTGTGTTTTTGTTGTTCTTGTAATGCTAACCTAAAAAAAAAATCTGGAATATCTCAGAACTATTGTGTTCCTCCCTGACCAGATGAAATTTTAAAAAAACAAAAAACAAAAACCTGTTCAGAAAGGCAAGATGACCGTTTTACTTCTGTTTCAGAAAACTGCTTAAAGCCCCAAATTCACACTAGTGTGAAATCTAATATTTCTTTGCCAGTTTTGTTTTGTTTTTTAGGTAAAGATTGCATTGGTTTGATTTTATTTTAGTTTATATTTGGGGGGTGAAAATTCTATGAAGTGACTAACAAAAGAATAAAATTCTTTAAATCAGAATATAGCAGAAATTCTTTAGAAAGCTTCCTTTCTTTTGAAAAGATTAAAAAAAAACTAGCCTCTTTAAACCTTTCCAGAGTGTAGTTTGATTAGTCTAAAAATAACTGTTTAGTTCAAATAAGAATTGATCAAAGCACTAAGATTATTCTGCTTTTTAAAAAATTAAAATAGCAAGGAAAATTTCTGCAGCATTTTTTAGTACATTTGTAAGGAAATCCTTATGTTCTACACAATTTTAATGAATATATTATTTCCCCCCCCCCCCATTAAATGGTGTTGCATATCATTGAAAAAATACAATTTGAAGCAGGTTTGTTGACAGTATCTAGTTAAATTTCATTCAAAGTACATAGTCCAGACAAAAAAGAAATCTATTCTAACTTGCTGAAAAATGTATAACCTAACCCCAATCAAAAGTAGCAAAATACATTTTGACTGCATTTATACAAACAAATAGGAAACAAGCTCCTTTACACAGGAATTTAAGAAATCTACCAGATTTCTTTTCCAATTATTGCAGTGACATGGTGATTATTTGTCGAAGAAACACTTATTGGATTTTGTTCTTGAAACTCTTTTTGAGTTTTTCAGGGTAGGATGTTGTTGTTATTTTTATGAATGATGAAGCTTCAAAGTCTGGCTGTAAACTATTTCTTCCAAATGACCATTAAGATATGCTTGTATTTTAATGAAAGAACGTAGCTAATTCACTTTTATATCCCCATGTCAAGCCTCTGCAGTATTTCTGAGAACTAACCTTTAGCCTCTCTCTGGACTTGTAGTGGTCTCAGCTACAAAGCAAGTCAGCTGTAATTACTTACAGGTGACTTATTCCATACTAATGAAATAACTCTATGGAAACGATGTTACTGAATTGAAAGTTAGATGGCAGAAATACATTGATTTATTCCTCTTTTGTAATAAAACAAAAAAACAAAGAAGCCAACAGAATTTTAACAATCTCTCCCCCCCCCCCCCTTAAGTTTTCCCCAAGACTAAAGAACCAGCAAGGAGTTAACACAAAGTCCATTGACAAAGTAGGTGAATATAATTTTAGCCAGGCTAGTTAGATATATTGGGGAAAAACAAATAAACTGAGTTTTGAGGGTTTGGAAAAGTGGCCTTCCTATCAAACCATTGGTTGGTTGACCCAGAAATCTCTGACTGCTGCTTACCTTTTTAAACTAGCTGAAAGATGATTTTACTTTGTTGTGCGTGTGTGTTTTAATATGTGGGTGACTCCACCCACTCTATTTCTGCAGCTTCCACCCCACGCAATTTCTTTTTAACCCCTTAAGCACTGTTGGTGTCCACTATGACCAAGCTAGCAAGCATTTTCCAAAACACACACTTTTTTTTATTGGGGGGGAACCAACACCCACCCCACACCAAAACCCCAAACATCATCCAGCGTCACTGCCTTCCAACCTGAACCCATGGGAAATGTGACCCCTGCAGCTTTAAAAATGAGTGTTGTTTGGGAGATGGGCCAAAGCAGCATTAACCATTTGTTTTGTAAACTCCAAGCAAGAGAATTGGGCACTAGCTAGGGCAGACACTTGCCCTGAGTTTGTTGTTTTGTTTTGAGGGGTGGGGAGAGAGGTCCTGATTTGTTTTTATAACGTCCACCCCCAGCCCTGACTATTGATTTTCGGGCACATGAAAGGGATTTTTACAGACCTTCCCTGTGGAAAGGAGCAGCAGTAAAAGGTGGTGCCACCCACTCCGAAGGAATGCTATGCATGCAATTAGGAGCAAGCTTCCAGCTAGGGGGGTTAGAATTCAAAGCAAGGGCGAAGACTCTCCCACAAACCAATCCATTAAAACTACCAAAAGCCATCAATACTAATCAATGAGCCCAGGGGCCATTAACCATTTCACTCCTTTCATTTCTTTTCTGCCCACAGCTGAGTTTTCCCAATTTCCCTCCCAAAATAATCACACAGGCACACAAGGAAAAGTTTGTTTTCACGGGAGAAACGTGGACTGGGGGTGGGGGTTGTTTACTCTTCTCTCCACACACGCAGATCAAATCGGGTGGGTAGCACAGAGAGAGCTAGAGAGAGAGAAGAGATTGAGCTTGGCTGTGGGGCTCATTAAATGCCATCTAGTGAAACCAACTTCAAAAGAGCTGTTAGCGCTGGTCACCAGTGGCAGAGAGGCACCGTTTCAACAAACTGGGAGCCTTTGGGGATGGGGGCAGCCTGCAGCCAGGTCCTAGTTTTAAAAAGGGAAAGCATTGTCAAGACTGCGGGTGGGAAAGCCAGCTTGCTAATCAAGAGCCAACGAATGTGTAGCACCGAAGAGGTTAATCAATAGCAGAGATGCAGGGGGAGGGAGGGGCAGGGGGGAGGGAGAATTTTTTTTTGGGGGGGGGGAATGCAGAAAGGAAGGAAATGGAGGGAGAATTACACTTACTATAAAACCTCCTCACTCTGATTTACAAAGGAGGGGGGAGTCAAGGGGGAACACACACACACACCCCGGGCATAGCAGCACACACCCACGCTGGGGAGGGATGTTTATTAAGGTTTTACACTGCATTTAACAAACTATTAATTCCATGGGTCCTTAGGATCCGAGAGAAAGAAAATGACACCAAGTTGAAGGAGAGGGGATTAACCTGATTTGGGTATTTGCTTTGGCCGCGATCCGCGAAGCGCTTACTCTGGAGTAACGCTGCCTACTCCGGAGTAAAAGCGGTTTGTGGCTCTGGCCTTTGCCTGTGTTCATTTTCCTATCCACTTCATTCCCTCCTCCCACCCCCTTATTCATAACTTGCATTTAAGGACTGGTTTTCCCATTCATGTTTCTCTGCCCCCAACACTGTTAGATCTGAAGACAAGAGCCTGCTTTGTAAAGGTTTGATCAGAGGAGATATTTTGGCCTCTGTGAGGTAATTACATTAGGTTCAAGGCAATAACTTTTTTTTTTAAGGTTATTGATTGCATACAAGGATGGAAACGTGCTTTTTTGGATAGCCTGTGTATTTAGGGTTATCTGTATAACTATTTCTTTTTTAAAATCTGGGCATTTTTTTCTGATTTTTCTCTCTCTTTTTAACCATTCAATGGAAGAGTATTGTTAAGAAAATTGTCCGTTGGCAGAAATTATATGTTTGTGAGGATGGTTGGAGCCTTATCTTAAACCTTTTAGAAATAATTTTGCAGTTTTTCAAATTGTCCAAACATGTTTTGTGTGGTGACTAGTTTTTACTTGTTGATTTAAAGCTCCCTATAACCAGGTGTATTTTAAAGTATGATTTTAAAGTGTGGGGTGGGGATGGGGGGGACACTTAGAAATTCAAGATGACATACGAGAGGTGATTTTTAGTAGATTTTTGTTCACCATTATATCTGAATTCCAGCCGTTTTTAAAAAAAAAACAACCCACATTTTAAAAAAAATGTCTTACCTTTTTTTAAATTTTAATGTAAAAATAACTGTGGGACATTTTGAGAGTAAAAGAATTGCCAGGATAATTCCAATTAGTATTTAAATATAGCTGACTCGTAGGATAATCTATGTGGAACTTTCAATTCAGAGGAATTCACTTTCCATTTTAACTAATGACCAGTGAGTGTGTGTGAAGCTAAGACCAATCAAGTTTCCAGTTTTCTTTGAGATTAAACTTGTGAAGATTAAACTTGTGAATCTCTCTGTCCCTGGGTCCCTCTGTCTTCTATCTGTTGGTTTTGGGACCTAACATCTTAGTTTTTTTGTCCATAGAAAAGTATTGGGAAGAAAGACACCCACAGAAAATCTTCCAATAGATAGATCTCCCACCAAGGTGGATTCTGGCTTGATTTTACAAGGGGAAATACATATTTGGGGAAATCTGCCTCCAGTTTCTCTCTCGTATCTCTCCAAAAACCATGTGCACGTTCCAGGACAAGATGGGGAGCTTGTTTAACACGATTTTAGTTCCCCTTTTTGAGAAAGTTGAGGGATATTTCCGTGCAGCTCGTGTGGGGCTGTTTTAACAGTGCACGATGAATTGGGGGAGAGGGTTATTAAGAAAATGGTAATGAATGGCGTTAAGAAGCTGATTAAAATAAAAAACGTGTTACTGCAGCAGGGGTCTCATTAGGAAATAGTCATGCCTGTCTGCCGTAGATTTAGCTCCCAAGCCACAAGGCCTTGAACTGAGGCAGGGGGAGTTTTTAGCAAATGCTTTCGAGGGGAAGGGGAAAAAAAACAAAAACAAAAAACTCCACCCCCCAGTGACATCAGATAGAGAGAGCTCTACTGAAGAAAACTCCCCAAGATATGTGGGTGGAAAAACAAAGTCCGCCTGAATTTCCACCCCCTACCGGAAGTGATTATTTTTAAAGGCATTTTTGTAAAGGGGGGGGAGAGAGTTTAAAACTTTTCAAGCAATCATTAATTTTTTTAAATGTACGGATTCATCCAACACCCTGTACAAAAAGGGAAGGGGAATTTAATCACACTCCCCATCCCAAATACACCGTATTATATGAAAAGTATTCCCCCACCCCATAGAGCAATCCTGGAGCAGATTGAAGCAGCATTTCTGGAACAGATCAGGGGGAGAGACCTCCTAGTTGTAATTGTTTTGGCATAAAATTAAACATCTACCCAGGCTGGAAGCGATAATGGGGGGGGGAGACTTTGCATTAACTTTATTTACAGTTTGCTTGAAAATCAAGCTGATAAACACGTTCTCCCCTCGCTGTAAAGTTACACATTTGTAATGTAAACATCCAGGGTAGTTGCCTCTCTTCGTGATGTGTCATTTCCTGCGTAGCCATAATACAATATTAACTAAATAAATGGCGGTGGATTTACATATTCCACAGTAAAGAGAGATGCATTAGACTGCATAAGGAAGGCGGCAGACAAGAACCTTGCAGCCTGGGAACATGCATCTACCTTCTTTATTTTATTTTATTTGCTTCAAGGTCTTGGAAATGGCCCTACTGCAAAGCAACCCCCTCCAAATATTCTTGGCATTGTCCAAGGAGAAGGCAGGCAAGGCGAGCAGGATGCTGAGGGACAGGAAAGGTTGTGTATTTAGGAACTGGAGTGGAGAAAGAAACACCTCATATGGAGTGGGGACCTAGATCACCCCCAAAAGATCTATTCAAACAATCTTACCGGCGCACCATGCTCTTAATTTGACGTTGCTCATTACACTTTGAAAGATTTAGCAATGGCAATTCTGAAGGGTGGGGGGTTGTCCCGTGAAGTGAGCTGGCTGTAGAAAGCTGATCTGAGGAAGGTGGTAGGGTGGTGGTGTGTGTTCTCCCACCTTTCCTCCAAGCAGCACATCTTTCTTAGAGCGGAAGATACGGGCTCCCCACTCTTTCCAGCAGTAAAATCCCCCCCCCCCCACAAAAGAAGCGATATTAGTGCTGGTTACCTACTCCCCAACTCCGAGACACCGTAACAAGCTTTTCAACTTGGCTACCATTTTGGGGGTGGGGTGGGGTGGATTCGGGGAAACAGCAAACAATTTTCTAACAGACAGAAGAATCCCTCTCGAATTCCCCCCTGGCCTTTTTGAATTCACGCCCTGCCTTACATCAAACGCGTTTTTGCTGATTAACTGCACAATCAGGTCCCTGCAGATCAGGAAAAGAATGGAGGAGAGAAAAGCAACCTCTTTTCCAGAGAACAATACCATTATTTCAGCTCCATTGGACAGGAATGTGTGATTTCACAGCCCGCTGCCCTTCTCTCCCATCTCCAAAAACACTGCCAAAGATCTGCTGCTCAAAAAAGGTCCCCACCCAATTGCATCCCAATCTGGCATTTAGAACTTGGGGGAGAGGGGGATAACTTTGGGGGGGGGGGGAATAATCCCAGAGAGCATAAAATGGAAGTTTAGTTTTCTTTGCAATTCTAGTTTTGAGAAAACTAGATTTTTAGTTTATACACCAAAGCCAGATCTGAGATAAGGGCAGCTAACAAACCGGGTGGAGAGATTTTGTATAAACCTACTAAACATTTTGGAGAGTGTCATTTTGTTCTTGTTTTTTCATTTAGTTCAATAGCAAAAAAAAAAATAAGACGACTAAATAAAAGAAAAAGAAAAGATGTATCACTTTCTCAAAAGTTATTTCATGATGTTTTGGCTGCTGCTTGAATAGTCTGCTATTAGGCTGAAACAAAACATTTTCCTTTGATTAACTTACATTCATACACACGTTGTTGAACTATTGTTTGAACAAAGACAAAGTTAAGTAAAAGATTGAAATAATGATGACGAGTTAAAATTTAACGAGTGATCTCTCTTTTAAAATAATAATAATAATAATAATAATAATAGTGGTTATTTCTGGGTTTATTACACACACACACACACACTCTTAGTTTATTTATTTAAAAAGTACTTACGACTTTTATAATTTACATAAGAACAACAATTTGGTGATACTCCCCCCCCCCCTTCTCCTCCAAGCTTTTCAAAAGTTGTTCTCAATTAAGAGGCATTGTCACTAGTTTACAAAATGAAAAGCTCTTGTTGTCATGAAAATGTGTACTGAAGTGACCTGGTGTGTTTTGGTCAGTAACAATTAAATCACTTGTTTTATTCCGCAGAATGTTAAGTGTGTATCCAATCTTGGGCGTGTGAAAGACGATTGCGATCGACTGTGTTATTTACTGGTTTGGATACACAGAGAAAGAGAGCTTTTCAGGTGGTGGCTTTAGAAAGTTATTTTGTTTCTTTTCTAAAAATAATCCTGGGTTTGAATAATAATAAAATAAATATAATAATAAGTTTAGCGAATTGTGGGATCATTAACATTTCCTCGAGGTTTGTTTTCTGCTACTAGGGGAAAGGTCGAGAATGTGAAAATCAAAGGCTAAGAATAAGAATAAGATTTAATAAAAATTACAATCTGGCACAGCAGAAAAAAACCCCAACCAAATCTGACCACACCTCTTAGCTAAAGAGTCACTGGGGATCCAGTGATCACCCAACACCATCCCCATGTAAAAGAAAGAGAAGGGAAGAGAGAAAATAATATTTGTTCAAGTTTCCCCACTGTTCGCTTTTGATTTATCTGTTTACAACCAGGACCCCCTTAGTAGGGGGGAATCAATGAAAATGTAGTTGAAGAAAAGGCGGGCAAAGTACATGAGGAGGAAAAAAATTTGTGAATGGAAGAATGTGTTTGTGCATTCATTGTTAAAATAAAGAGTATGCAGTGACGCGAAGACTCCCCAGGGCCAATAAGGGAGAAGATAATATTTTTAAATATCCTCCCCGCCAGCCAATAGAAGAGGCGGTGGCAAAGACTAGCGCAGGGACGGGCCAATAGGGAGGGAGGTATGCTAATGAGGAATTGGTCAGGCAGGAGGTGAATGTCAACTAGTCAAAGATGGAGGCTGGTGCTGGAAGGCCATGAGGTTTGTACTGGAGGATTTTTCCAAATTTTTATTGATTAGAAAATGAAGCTGAAACTCAGCCAGCTCTGCCCAGGACCATGGAGCCAGCCACCCAGGAGAAGGGGGAGAGCCCAGCTGCCCTGCCTGCCTCCTGGGCTCTGATTTTGACAACTTTTCTCCCTCCCCTCCCCTTCCTTCTTATCCCCCCCCCTTTGGTGAGAGGATCTGTCCCTCCCTTGGCCAGGTACCATTCATGAAATTTGGGGGTTCTCTCTCTTTTTCTCTCTCTCTCTGGCTGTTTGGGAGTAGCATCCGGGTGATTCGGCGGAAATGGCGGGAGCTCAAGGCTAAAAGGGGGAGGTGCAGGGGGATGGAAAGGGATTTAAATAGGGTTAAATTGGGGCGATCAGGAGATCTCTCATATGGCTAGAAACATGCTCCTTAAGCCTGTACAATGGAGAAGCGGGGGAAGCGAGGGAGGGGGTGGAGGGAGAGAGAGGGGGTGTATGTATGTATGTGTGTGTGAGCGAGAGAGCGAGCGAGCCAGCCGGGGACCAGCCAGCCGGGAAGGCCCCAGGTTTTCCCTGGATTGGATTTAGGGGCCGTAGAAAAAGACTTTGCCGGGATTATTATTAATTATTGCTCTGGTTGCTAATTGATTTTTTTTTTAAAAGAGCCCAGGGACTGGAGAGAGCGGGCTGAAGGGTTAGGAAAAGTCCTGATTTCTCTCTACCCTCCCGACCCCTTCTCTTCTCACTTCTATTTCCTTCGAGAGAATGTGTTACTCTCGGAGTGAGACCCGTTTTCCTGACTCCTTTTGTGGGATGGGACTGGATCCCTCGGGGGCGGTTAGGGTGTCCCCACCCCCGGGTGAGGGAGCCGCGTTGTTTTTTTTCACAGTCCCCCATAGGCATTTAAAAATGGCCAGGACGCGTTAAGCCGAGCCGTCTCAATTTCTCTCTGTGTGTTTGTTTTCTATGTGCAATGTGCTCCGAGTCGTACTGGGGGGAGGAGGGTTTAGAACGTGGTGTGTTTTGTTTTCCAGAGCTGCTTATTTTTGACTGTAGTCAATTTTTAGGAGTTGAGATTGTGCGTGTGAAAAGATTGCACTCGGGAGAAGCAACTTAGCAGCCCGTACCGGGCGATAGCAATAAAAATCCAAACTTGGCTTTGGAAGGTCCAGTTATAAAATTGGATTCAGCTGGTCAATTGGGAGGGGGGGGGAGGGGTTTGAAGGGAGGGAAGTTTTCTATGCTTTAAGTAACGGATAAGTATTTTTTTGTGAGGGATTTCTTGAAAAGATTGGCTGGGGAAATAACTTGGTTGGGGGCGGGAGTTGATTTTTTTTCTCTCTCTCTCGCTCTCTCAAACATTTATGGGAAATGAAGTGTGATCCCACGAACCGAATCTTTTTTTTTTTCTTTTCTTTTTTTTGCTAGTGTCCATGATCCGCTCCCTTTTACACACACTGAGTATTGTGTTTGGGAGGAAGCTGTGGATGAGTGCGTTGCTTTCTAAGATTGGGTTGGGCTGGAGTGGAAGAAAGCTATTCCTTTTTAAAAATAATAATAATAAATAAATCTGTTGTGTGTGTAGGGTTGTTTGTTTGTTGTTGTTTGGGGGTTTTTTACTATTTTTTTACTGAGTGATCGTCTCTTGTTTTGGAAATCCGCTTAGTAAAATCAAATTAAGCGACGTACTAGTCACATGCTATCTCGAGCTTGTATTTGTGTTGGCTTAATATTTAAATCTCGTAAAACTCCTGCTTTGCTTAAAGAGCGCAGAGTTTTGGCAATAAGGAGAGTGTGCAGACTAAAGTGTTCCTCTGGCATGCGTGCACTTTGCCCCAATTCCACACAAGATCCCTCCACCCTCTTATGTGTGAGAGAGCTCGTCCCCTTACAACGCAGGGCTGTGGAATTTTTAAAACTTCCTAAAGTTAAAACGCATTCTTCCTCCTTACCTCTTCTCCGTTTTATGTCTTCTCTTTTCTTTTTTCTTTTAAACATCTCCAAAATAATCTAGGTTTTCGGAGTGGGCATAAATCTTTGTGCAGAGAAAAAGAGAGAGAAAGAAAATTAGATAACAAAACACAGATTGAGACTGAAATGGCGTTCTGGCCAATTTAGAATCCCTTGGCTTTCTGTTAACCCTACTCTGCAAATTTTTGAAAGTGAACTTAATTTAAGACCCTTCTCATTCAGGCAAAAAACC
Organism: Sphenodon punctatus; assembly: GCA_003113815.1. Lineage (NCBI taxonomy): Eukaryota > Metazoa > Chordata > Lepidosauria > Sphenodontia > Sphenodontidae > Sphenodon > Sphenodon punctatus. The sequence goes on from QEPC01011180.1 coordinate 5,866,707, forward strand.
CAACAACTGCCTTCAGTTTAATGAATCCATTTAACTCTTTTTAATATTTGATGCTATTTGAAATTAGCTACACAAGTGCATGCAAGATGATTCTAAAGTTTGGATCCATTGGTTTTTGGTATTGTTTTAAAGTCTGAAACCAAAGAATCCGTTTATCATTTTGCCAGTGAATGATCTTTATTTAAGAAGTAAAGTTGGTTTCAGGTGTTTTTTCTTTTTAAACAAACAAAAAAAAAAAAGTTTAGAAATCTTTAAAAAACCGAAAGGTAATTCAAACAAAACCAGAATAATGAAATAGTGTTGAAATGCTCCCTTTTTACCGAAATTATTTTAAATGTCTGATTTATAATGATTAACTTCTCTTTTTTTCTCTCTATGATTTTTGAAAAGCAAAAAAAGTTTCACTATTGATTTATTGTTAAACTCTATTCTTTCTTTGTCTTTTTTTTTTTTCAAAGCTCTCATGCTTCTTGGTGGCAGGATTATTTAATGAAGATAGTGGTTACCAAAAAAAGAACAGAACCTTTGTATTTTAAAAAATAAGAATCAAAATACTTGATCCCTGCTAAATTCATGCATTAAACATTTTAGATTATCGATTGGGCTACAAATAACTTGTTAACTACTAATTAGTGTATCCTATCGGTTGTATTGAGTATTAAGTGTTTTATATAATTTATTACACATAACTTTAAATATGTAGCTCTTGGAAGGTAAGAAAGCAAATATGGTATTTTCTGTGAATGTAGCATTTTTAAAAGAAGAATTAACAATAGCTGAGTTAAATACTGGACCTTTTGCTGAGTTAAATTCTTGCATTGTAAAATATTACTTGGAATCTAATTTGGAGACATGGGATTGAATTGCTGAGGCTGTTGTAGCAGCAACTCTTGTTTGTGTTTAATGTAATAGATCTGTTCTAGAGTAAATCAGACACAGAAAGCCATCACTTCAAGAAGTTACTGGTTTTTATCATTTAGATTGGAGTCTCTGGATCCTACTGTTGTCCAGAGCCCTTTTTCTGTTGTACTACTGGCAGTTATGATGAGCAGTGCAATATTAAAAGGGCATTGGCTGGCAGGAACATTTGACTAACAGCCCACCCCTCTTCAGAGTGGGCAAACAACCATAAAATAGATGCCTTCTCCGGTGTATTTCTGCACGTGTGTGGAATAAAGTTTGATGCATGTGGGAGTGTAAGAGGAGAAAAATGTGGATTGGAAAAGTTTCCATCCCTACATGAGCCAGAGTGGATTATTTAAATATACCATGTTTACAACACAAACGCCAAAGGTATCACATTACCGGTTTTGTTTACCAATAGCTTCTGAGTGACTCATTGTTAATCCCCCCCCCCCCCTTCTTCCAAGGAATGTCTCCCTTGGAATTTTATATCTCTTTTATAGCAGTTTCTTGATACTTCAGCCTATCATTTAAGATAGTTACCAGTTTGCTGAGGGCTGTTGCTTTTGTATGTCCCATTTGTAAAATAGATGACTTATTTGCACTGTGGTTTTGATATGGTGATCCCTTTTCATAAGGATATATTTGTGTGAGATGGTGGCATCTCTGTTTTGTGATATATTGTGAGATGGCATCTCTATTTTCATGTAGGTGCCTTTTCCCTACCCCATCTATTAATTCTGCAACATTGCCCAGAGCCCCATAGAGCCCTGTGTGTTTATTGCATAGATGATTCTTTCTGCTCCATGTGTTTTTCAGTCAGTATATGAAAACTACAGTACAATCGGATCACTTGAGAAAACTTAACACCCCCCCCCAAAAAAACAACAACCCAACAACAACCCTTCACCATATTGTGCATCAGTAGCACCCATGGACCTTTTTATGGTTTTTTTTTTTTAAAATATGTGTATTTTGAGTTTGCTGCACAATTTGCCTTTCTGGAGACGCAGCTGTACTTCTGGTGATGCTTAATTTGATACCCAGGGCTCTTTGTCTTTCCCTGTTTTACAAAGCAAACTATTTTAATGTGGCCGACATATCTGTGCAGTGTTTGTCTAGTGTTAGATGTGGAAGCAAAAAACGACTAGAGGGACAATAATTGAAACTTGGTCCCTCTGTGTTGTTTTTTTAAGTAACTTTCAAAGTTGTTACATTATCTTGTCTAATAGTTTATTGTACAGGCACAAGCTTTGCCATGGCTGCTAATGACAAACTTTTAAGTCATGAAGATATTTATTTATTTTTAATTGGGGCTTTACCTAAAACCGTTGGTGTGGTCAGCTGTCTAACAGAACCCTCCCTTTCCAAAAGCACTCAGAGGGCAGCTGAGCAGAATGTCACGTTGGCTGCTGGTATCGTTGGCTATGACAATGTTGCACTACTGTCTGCACAAATAAAGCAGTGCAATAATATTGTCAAAGCATTTGGTTCCAGTCCTGGTACATCCTTCCTGCACACTCGTCCTTGATGCTATGTGACTTGACAGAAGGCTTCTACTAGACAGGCATCCTTCTGTTCTGATTTCCCCCCCCCCCCCCTTAAGACTTTATTGAAACAAAAATGGTTTGTTTTTTTTAAAAAGTGGGGGGGGGGGGGAGAGAGATCCAAGTATATGTACTGGGTTTTAAATGTTCTTTAGAGGGATGTTCTGTATGGAAATGACAGGCTTGTGATCTGTTACATTGGACAAAATAGATTTTCCTCTCGTGCTCGCTGTTTGGGTCTCCAAAGTGGGCTAGGAAACATGGCCTAGTGCAATTTTAAATGCCTTCCTTTCTAACCAGCATCTCTCTCCCCCTCCCCCCAACCCCCACCTTTTTAGCTAGCAAGCTCTCCCAGTTTGGGCGGTCTCCTTTATTTGAAAACCAAGGGCTCTGTGCAGCAGAGGATGTTGTTGTAGTAGCTGGAATTCAGTGACTTTTAAGGGGAAATATATATTCATTTTAGCTCCTCCCTTTTGGTGCATCCCCCCACCGTTTGCATTTTGGGTTTCCCCCCCTTCTCTCTCCCTCCCCCCCCATCGAAAAAATATTTTTGAGGTTAAAGTCACTGCTGTCGAGATTAAGGGAGTGATCCTACCTTCCTTGCCTTAAAACAACACCAAATTCTAAAAGGCTTGGGAAGAAGGAGAATCGCTAAGGGGTTTAGGAACTCATGGGAGCCTGCCTGGGACTAGAGCGGCCAGATATGCAAAGTTTAGAGGACACTTATGGGAAATACAGATTGCAGGGCTGCATTGGAACCAATGCAGCCCTGCGACCTGCATTTCTGATGTCTCTTCTAAAATGTGCATATCTGCCCACCCTACCTGGGACAGGCTAACCTACCAGCATCATTGTATTAGGAATGAATGTCTTAAATAATAGGTTGACGAGTGCCATTCAGGGTCTGACTTGGTGGAGGCCAATGTGGGATTTTCATCTGCAGCTGTTTAGCTAGCAGGGAAAGGGGCTTTGAAGGGGGTGGGGGAGAGAAGGGAGATCGTTTCACTGGAGTTCAGGTTTGTTACCTTGCAAGGGGTGGGGCTGAGGAGTCTGGAAAGTAGATCTTTGCAAATGTGCTTTCTAGGGGTTGGAATGTAACTCCAGCCCAGGGGCCTGCTCATGTGGAGGAGCCCAAATCCGAGGCAACACGGGAAAGAGGTGAGCTGCGTCCACAGCGGTAGCCTCCAGCTCTTGAGCCAAGGGAAAAAATGGCAAAGGAACCAGAGCAAACCCTTGGTGGCTTGCCAGCGAGTGTGAGGGGCCTAGACGCCTCCCTTTTGCCTCCCGAGCCAGAGAAAGGGGATCCCCGCGCCTTCCAGCAAGGGGTGGGGTGGGGAGGATGATGGTGGGTTGAAAAGAAAATCAGGCAGCTGATGTGGTATGCTTCCCATAGCTAAGCAGGGGTAACCTGAGCCTGCTCGGCTCCCTCTCTAAGGGGGGGAGGGGGTTAATGCATTTGCTTGCAGAGTGTGTGTGTGTGTGTGAGAGAGAGAGAGAAAGAAAGAAGGGGGGGGGGGACGAGCAGGAGGGTCTGGTTATGTGTTGGTGTTGTTGATTACTACCGATTAGCCAAACGGTGGCAGAAGCTGGAGTGTAGCAGGCCCAGTTTGACAGCCTGGCCACCTTGCTTGCTCCCAGTTACATAACTGGGGGAGGGGGAGAAATCACACATGAATCAGAATCTTGGGGACCTGGGGGGGGGGAAGATGGACTCAATCCCAGGGTAGGGGGAGCCCCTTCATTCTACTGACCCAGGGACAATCCCAGCAGCGTCAGTGGAGTTGGGTGGGAGGCTGTATTGATGGTAAATGTCAATTTGCTGGGCGGGGCTTTTATAACTCAGTTTCACATTTATCAAAGACACTGGGAAATGGGTTTAGGGTCTGGGTGCGAGAACTGTTGCTGTGTGTGTGTGTCACATAGGGCTATTAATAGTTTAAAGGTACCAAAGAGCAATCGCCTCGGAATTCCACACCCAGCACTTCCATGCAGACCTAGCCATTGCCTTCCCTGCCATTAAATAAGTGGCTAAGCTGTAAAACCTCATCCTAAAGACTCCCAAGCAAAATGGTGGCAGGATATGGGAGGCTGGAGTAGTTTCCTAGCTGGATTCCCACCCCCGAAGAATGGAGGTTCCACATTTCAAAGCAAGCCCTGGGTGGCTGAGGAATTTCACAGTGAAAGGGGGAAGGGGCGGGGGTGGGAATGGAGGAAAGAAAGAAGGGGGGGATTCGGAAGCAAAGGCCCCTTCAGGAGTGTGTGTGGATTCCAAAGTTTGTCTCCAGTTGGGCACTGAAGGGGGATGGGGGGGACTGGAATGCAGGGAATCAAGTCGGGGGGGGGGCGGCGTGGCTCCCTGGAATAGTTCCATCCTGTTGTTTGCATAAACTTGTGAAGAGAACCCCTCCTCTGTAGAGGCGGCAGCAGCAGCACACATAGGATATGAGGCGGCCAGACCTGCGCCATGGCTACACAACCATTTGGAACGGAAAGTGAAATCAGATGGTTCAAGTTTGCAGAGGGGAGGCTGCATCTTTTTCTCCCCCAGCCTAAAGGAGACTTTTTGGAGCAAGGACGCTCCTTTTGGTTTTAGATTTGGGTGGCTCGGCGGGAGACCGAGAAAACCTTGTGGGGTTTAGGGGGGGTGGTTTGTCTCCCCCCCATTAGTGCATGGTGTTGGTTGCCCATACTGGGGAGATGGTAGCTCTGCCAGGGAGGAGGGCCCGAGCAGCTACACATGCTAACTAAGAATGAGGGCAATTTACAGGCATTCTGTTTACTTTGCTATATTTACTGGGGAGGGGGAGGGGGGAGAGGTGATAGGACCGAGTCCTATTTTACTTCTACATTTAGTACCATGCTGCCCCCCCCCCCACCCCCCCTTTCCATCAGACAGCAGAGCTCTGGTAAACACCCTGCAGAAAAGCCATATTGTGGGGATTTACAAAGTGCAGGCTGTTCAAGGAGCCCTGTCATTCCTTTTAATGGAGTTCACTGACGCAGATCTGGCTTCTGCCAGCCGAGGAAATGTGGCTGCTGAGAAAAGGGGTTATTGAAAGCCACAGAACGAAATATTTTCAGCCAGAATCAAATGGCAGGACGTTGTGGCGTGGGATCCGCCCCCCCACCCCATTCCTGGAGAAAAGGGAGGATCAGTGGAGGCAGATGACACAGACCCCTCCATTCCCAACTAGGTTGGGTAGAATCCGCTGTTTTGTGAGAGGTTCCAACACCCCCTGTATTCAGACACTCGCACACCTGGGGCAGGTTGGCTCTTGTAAGTAGGTGAGAATCCCTTCTTTTCTGGGAAGATGTGTCCCGGCTTGCTAGGTAGGCTCAGGGAGCAGGACTGGAATGTGAAGAATTTGCTGCCGGGGGGGATAAAACCCAACGAGGGAATTAAAAAGGCAATACTGCTTGAGGCTTAAAACAATGGGGTGGGGATCATTAATGGGGGTGGCAAACTCTTCTCCATGAAAACTCAACATACAGCTCAGCTGCTCCCCCAGATCTTGATCCTTTGCAGCAACTGACATGTATGTATCTAGATATGGGGGTCGCTTGGGGGGACATATCACATATGGGGACTTGTATCTCTATATGTATATAACAAAGACTTGGAAATGAATTGTATAGCTTTTCCCATGTATTATTGCCAGTCATTCGAATCATTCAAATGTCTTTATGTATTGTTACAGATTCCTCATAACCCACAACTGAATGCTTGCCTCTCTAGATAAAGTAAGGTAACCGTGTTGGTCCCAAATCTAGGCAATGGAGACCAAGTAATACAGTGATACTTTATTGCTCCAATAAAAGATATCACTTACTACTTTGTCTCTATTGCTTACATCTCTAGATGATCTCTATCTCCTTATAGCTCCATAAAGCAAGCACATTTTAAAACACCTTTTAATTCTCCCATCTTAGCTAGAAGTATGGCCATTTTAGGGTTTTTTTTCTTGTCGCCTGAAAACCACCAGACTCCTGATAAAATTGTGAGAATCTTGGGTGGTTGCTTTTTAAAAATTATTTCTATGAACCTTTCTAGTCCTGGTTGTTGGGAGGGAAAGGGGCAGCGAAGGGTGCCTTAAAAGCTGAAAAGAAGAAAGAAAAATAAATAAAAGAAACCAAAGTGAAAAGTAGTTTTTATTTTTTAAAGCAAAACAGAATGGGAGGGTTTATTCCATGCCCCTAGGGGCAAAGGAATAGTTTGTAAGTAAAGTAATAATTAGTTTGAAAGTAATAAAAGTTCTCTCTGACTGGCACCTTAATTGTGCAAAAAAACCAACCCCCCCCCCCCC
>QEPC01011180.1:5873528-5911863 GCA_003113815.1 Sphenodon punctatus
CCCACAAATCACTTAGGAACGAGGAGGGAACAGCTTCCCAAATTCAACTAAACCAGCTTAGACTAAAGCATGATCTAATAGTTAATCAGGTTTGGGAGCCACAGTTACCTAAAAACTACACAAGCGGGTCAGTGTAGGCTGAAGGGCTGCTTTAACAAAAACTCCTCTGGCAGCTTGTCTCTGGTGAGCAGAGCCCCCCTCTGTCTGAGAGCAATGCTGTTTCCATTGGGTGGGGGGGGGGTGCTTTTGGTTTCTGTCCATGTGGTGATAGAAACGGAGGGGAGCGAGATTGCTAAACATATCTAGAGACGCTGGGCCTGGCGCGGGTATAAATAGCCTGCCTTTTGTAATCTCGCGTTTAAAACGTTTATTTTAAAACACCCCCCCTCCCCAGTACATTCCAGGGAAACGTTCATGCAGCGAGAAAGGGCTCAGGGCAGGCGGGGCATTACATGCTTCGGACAAGGCGTGAATATTATGGGATCATACTCCTCCCCCCTTCTTTTGAAAATGGGGTGGGTGGGTGTTGGGAGGCCCCCACCCCTACTCCAGAAGCGGTTTTATTTAGAGTGCTGGAGATAATAAGATCCCATTGGAAACCCTTCTCTAGGTTTATCTACAAACCCCACTTACTACTCCGGAGTAGTTATGGAGCTACTCCGGAGTAAATGGTTTGTGGAGCATGGTCTTTAAAATGGAAGAATGGGGAATATAATCAGATAAAAGCTCTCTGGCTGGCATTCCTAGCTCTATTCCCACCCACCCCTTCCCCTCCCCTCAACTTCTCTGGTTTTACACTGCCATCACCCCATCACAGATCAGTGTTACTGTGGACTTTGTGGCCCTCCTTCCGACTTGCTGTGTCAGAAGGCAGGTCACCTGAAGTGTGTGTGTGTGTGAACTGGGAAACTTCGCAGCTATAAATTTAAGAAGAGAAACAGTTGTTGCTGCCCTGATGTTTGGGCTAGTGGAAAGGTTAAAAGGTTGGTTTAGACGTTGTTATGGACTCTTTCTCTCCCCCTGAAATTAACAGTGAGGTTGTCAAGAGGAAAGAGGGGTTACAGTCGAATATAAAGGTGTCGAGTATTTTACTGGGATTGTCAATTTCAACAGCAAAGGGAGGGGGGCAGAGGAAGGATCAATTTTTCCCCAAATTAAGGGGTGGGGGGGATGATATCACTTCCCCCAAACTCTCGGAGATGGTTTGAAAGCGGGTTTAAGAAGAAGGAATTTCCCGAGGTAACAGATTCCAAACCTTTGGTTTAAAAATTCTATTCTGATCTGCTTACAGCAACACTCCTGCAAACAAGGCCTTTAAATTACTGCACAAGCAAAGGTTAATACAAATACATAATGCAGGGAGGAGAGATTCCTATCTGCCTCGTTGGGACCAGGGCAACTGAGATGGTGAGGATTTGATTTTTGTTTATCAGTCCGGGATTGGTTTGTTTGTTTGTTTCAAAAGAAGCAATGACCGCGGCAGCCTCCTCTTTTCTTAAGTTGGCAAGGGAGCCAGCATCAAAGGGAGAGGAAGGCTGTCTCGCCCTGACGTGCCAAACAGGCAGAGATCTCCCCTGGCAAAAACCAGATCAATGTGGAATGCATAAATTAGCCAGGAGTCCATGAATTAAGGGATTGTCTCTCCCTTGCCCTCCTGGTTTAATCCGGGGAGGAAAGAGAAGCTTAAAAGTGTCAAAATCGTGAACTGGGCTGGGCGGGAGCATAAGTTTTCTTTCCAGCATCCCAAGGGGCTTCTAAGTGGACAAGGGATGGGGAGGAGAAGCTTTGCACGAGGGAGGCTCGTTGGGCTGATTTAGCAGGGAGTAGCTCCGAGCATCGGCGACTCCTGGGGGGGGTGGAGGGCATATGCCACCCCAGATTTTCAGAATTCCTGTAGACCCCCTGCCCATCCCTCACTCCTGTGCCCCCCCCCACCACACACTATTGGCAGCTATCAATCACCTATTGGCTTTATAGTCACGTGCTGGGGGGGCAAAATCAACACCCTCCCCCCTTGGGCAGGATTGTCTCCAAGTAGGTTAGGGCAGGATTGTGCTGGGGTGTCCTGCCAACCGGGGACTGCGGCAAGACCTGGCTTTAGCTACTTCTTGGAGGAGGAGGATGGTGGTGGTCGGGGATAATGCTGTTATTCCCAAGGCAAAGAGAGAGCTGTTGAATTCTTCCAAGTACTACCTTGAGCAAGGGGAACCTTCCAGCTTCTGTCTCGGGCAGCTGATTGACCCGGATTCTGGCAGGAGGAGGGTTGGGGAATGTGGAAATCTGATTAAAACTCGCTTTGGAATTAAATATGTCGCTACTTGGGAAAGTAATTATTTGTTTCTTCCAGCTTCTATTATCTAAAGCAGCCCCCCCCCCTGCTCCCCAATTCACCTCTTGAAGGGTGGGGTGAAGGGATGGTGATTGGCTGCCAGAGGAGATGCTGTGTGTGTGTGTGTTGTAACTTTCCACATTTGCAGACGCCCCAATGAAGCTCCGTCACTCACTGCAGGAAGGAAACCTCAGCTTTCGTAACCTTAAGGACGAGACCCTATCAGTATTGCCTCTGCTTTTGTGATCAGGGTAGTAGTGCAATATTGCTTATAGGGTCTCTTCTTTGGGGGTGTTCTTCATGGGGGTGAGAGAGACAGAGATAAGCATCCAACAGGAAAAGCCAGGCTGTTAAGACCCCCTCCCCCCCCCCAAAAAAAAGTTGTGCAACATGGTTAGACCAGTCATTGTGCCTGGATCCTAGTGTGAGAGAGAATGGTGCATAGATACTATTGTGGTTACTCACGTGGGTGAGTAATAGGCGTATATTTCTGGTGTTCTTTCGCAGAACTTGTATATTCCAAGCAGAAACGGTCGTGTTTGTTGGAAATCGGAGAAAACCGGCATGTCTCCATTTTAAAATAGGGTGGGACACTAAGACGTAGAAGGGGTGGGTGAGTGGAGAGAAGGTGCATATTTTACATAATGATGTAAACACCAATCAAGGAAAGGGGTAAGATATACTTAGTTGTTTGCCTCATGGACCGCCTGATCTGTACACCCAGGGTGGTGGTGGTGGGGGGGCGGCAGGTGTTATATATAAAAGTCTCTAAAGCTATGATCCAAAAATTGCTTCTCTGGAGTAGCCCATTGACGCCCGCCCACCAGAGTAAGTGATTTGTGGATCGGGGCCTGAATTCCTAATCCCAATAATTAAAAATAATAATAATCCCAAATCTAATTTTATCTGATTAGCAAAGTGAAGTTTGATCCAATAAGGTCTGGTTCCATCCATGCCATAGCCGTTTGTGGCTCTATAGTAGATGGGAGTGTGCCTACCATGTAAATATGAACCGACTGGGGCAAGGGAGCCCGCTCTCAGGCCCTTGTGGGCTGAATGCTGGGCCTTCAGAACAGGGCTACTCTGAGCCGTTATCTGATCAATAAAAGCCCCACGCTGCTGTAAGGTATGTGGGAAAGTGTTGGGAGTGAGGGGTGCTTAAATCCCTGATTTCTCTTTGTAAATTATCAGCTGAAGGGGAGGGGGAGGGGGGCTGACAGAAGCCTGAAATGGCAGAGTGGGTGGCCTCGCCTTATTTTCAGGTGGTCCCCGCGCTCTCTTTTGGGACCTTTTGGAGGCCCAGGAAAAGGGGATAGAGGGAGGGGACTTCAGAACGGATTAGAAAAACAGCAAAGCCAGCCCCTGGGCCTGAGCAAAAAAGAGGCGGCTAACCAATTCCCTTCAGCAGCAGGAACTAGAGCCACTGGGTGCGCGGAAGCCACTTGGTTTACAATGGCGGGAGGGGGAGAAAGAAAAGCCTCCGCGTTCTCTTGCGGTTCTGCAGTGGCAATCGGGGCCCTGGACGTTCTGTTTCCAGGGCCCTGGACGTTCTCAGTGCAACATGTAACAACTGGCTCGGCTACATCCGCCAGGGATTCCGCTGTGATGACACCAGGCCCCCTGGGGAAAGAGGAGGCGGTTGGGGCGTGTGTTTGGGGAGAAGGGGGTCAGGGGGATCCCCCAGGCACAACTCAGGTTTTACAGCTCATTCGATTTGCTAACTCCCCCTCCCCCCTTTTTGGACCTAGAGGCATCGTGTGTTGTTAAAAACAAACAAAGAAGGGAATCCCTAATCCCCCTGAGTCCCACCCCCTTCTGGATCCAGGGACTGCGCACCCGATGGGACTGGAGACGGCTTGCTGAGGAGCACCGGACAGGTTGGCTGGCACTCTTTCCCTGTTGCACTACTGTCAAACTTGCAGCTAGCAGTGCAATAATGAAAGGGCGTCAGTCTGCTGGGGAGCGGCAAGAGCAAGGGACAATCCATCCTCCAGCGTGACAGCCTGCAGGGGAAAGGGGACTTCGGCAGACCAGCTGCCCCTCTGTGATTTTAAATAAATAAATAAATCTGGTCCCCCACCCGCTCCGCACTTTAAAGAGGGGCCTTTTCATTTGGTAACTTCCTTTGTTTTCTTTAACCAGGAAGCAGTTGAGGGGTGTGTGTCTGTGTGTGAGAAAGAGATAAAAAACCTAGAGGGACAGGGAAGAGGGTGCTGGGTGGACAGCAGTGCACTTCTGCTCGGAGAAGGTGGTTAATACCTTCCTCACCCTCCCCACCCCCAGCACAATCCGTTCTCTCTGGGATGCTAGGGCAGCCATTGTGGGAGTGGGACTCCAAAATAATAAAGCCATCTACCCTTTTGATTTCCCTGCCTTTCATTTATGCTCGATGTTACTTTAGATTGCCAGAAACTTATGAATATTCAGTATTCTGATGCCCTTAAAACTCCACCCAAAGTTACTTTCCTTCCTTTTTCTTTTTTTTAAACTGATTTTTTTTTTAAAAAAAAGGCAGTGTTGGGTGCCCGTTATCACCAGGATTGGAAGCACTAGTACAAATGTCTATAATCATATTTTATTATTTAAAATGTTATTGTGAGCCCCGTTTTTTCTTGAGATTGGCACTTAGCAATAAAGAAGGGTGAGAAGATGCGGGAACACCATCAGGAATGGGGGTGGGGGTGAGACAAAGGACCCAGCCCTTCTTGCATCTCTCTGTTTGCTCTGAGGAGTCCAGGAAATAGCCATTTGATTATTGGTGAAATGGATACTTGGAGCGAGGGAGGGCCGTTTCCTTTAGTCAAGGGCCTTTCCACGCTGCCCTTTTGAACCTGCTCTTCTGCCTGGGCCTGCAGAATCTGCTTCCTCATTACTTTTTACAGAGGAAGGTTGAAAGGCGAGGATGGGGGTTCAATTTAATCCTAATGAAAAGGCTTGGGGGGGGGCAGCCCATGCTCCATTTCCTCTATCTCTGGGATGGTCCCTTTCTCCTCCCCCCCCCTCCCTGCCTGTGCCCCCGCCTCCCCCGGCTCTGACCTACCCACTCCTGGCTGCACCCCTTACCCTGTTCCGGGGTGGTCCCGTTTGCTGCTGGGGGGGGGGGGGTCTTGCATGTGAAGGGGACCTGCCCAGGGCCCCACTGTTTGTTTTTATTGTGTGTGTGTGTGTGACCTTCTGGGGATCTGGTCAGTGAGAGCTGTGACAGCTGCTGGGAGCGGCAGGGCCTTTGAAGATTGGGGAGGTTGTGACCTAGAGGCCCCTTTCCTCTCTCTGGCCTAGGAGCTGCTGAGTCAATCAGGGGGAAGGCGAGGTGAAGCAGGGGGCTGCTCTTTAGCCATTTTTCAATCGGTGAATGAAACAGGAAAGGACAAATGCAAAGGGGGGGTGGGGTGGGAGGGAGCGATTACTTCCACTTTGGTGGGTCGCTGAGAAGAGGGATCGCTCTCTCTCGCCGAGGATTAAAGCTAAAATTAAAAGGCTTGCGCGTTTGGGCCCACTCCTCGGCCCTAAAGGGGCTTGGTGGGGGAACTTGCTGGAAATCGATATTTTGACGGGGTGGGGGAGAGCGTATTGGGACAAAAAGCCTCTTTCTGGATCAGGGACGCCCAAGAGAAACGGTTCTGCCTTGCAGAGAGGAGGATGGATGGGCTCTCCCTGCGCTTTCCCCCTGATGTTGAGCCTTGGGAACCCATTCAACTTCCCCAGTGAAAGCTTGTAGAGCACTTTACAAAGGGATGCTGCACTCATCTGGCTGGGGCCCGTGCACCAAAGTGTCGTCAACAAGGACAGAGTCGCTAAGCTTGGCGAAACAAATGAACAAAGTACAGTTTGGGGGGGATGCCCTCTCCAAGATGTTGCCTTTCCCCCTGGATTCTCATGGCATGAACTTTTGAACCCGTGTGCTAATTTCAGTCAAAAGGCAGAGGGTCCAAAGGTAAATGGAGACCCCAAATCTCATAACCATCGATGCAGCTGGAGGGGAGAGATGCCCCTCTTTTGTAAGAGAACAAAAAAAATACTAGCTTGCATTGAGAGCATTGACTTCCAGCCCCTTATGCTCATTCAACTACATTTAGCAGAGAAGCAGGAGGCCCACAGAAAAACGCCTCCAGTTTCATAGGTGCCCATGGAGGGGAGATGTGCCCCACTCCAAGCAGGCTTCATTACTTGTACCGAATTCCTTCTTTTGAATGGCCTTTGCTCATGGGGTCATTTAGCCCCTTTGGGCAGATTGTAAGGAAACCCCCCTCTCCTGGCTGTGACGGAAGATGGTTCCTATGCCTGCCCAGAGAGCCATATTTGAATGATTTCCCACTTGCTGGATGACATGGGCCCTATGTATCTTTCCTTTGAAACTAATAATCAGAACAGCAAACAAGAGTGACCGGCTCGAGCTGACCGATACACAACAGAGGCAAGAAAGCAAACAGCAGGCTTTTCAGTGGAGTTTGCACAGGGGCCACTAAAGTACTGTACTGGTTACATAATACTGTTTGGGGGGCAGGGGGGTGTTACACATTCTTCTCCTGACGATCCCTGCAAAAAGATCTGTTTGGAAATGATCAACAGAAAGTGGGGGGGACGCCTGCGATGAGCGCTGACTAATGCCCCTAGACAGTTCATAGTAGGGCATTTGTTTGCCCAAGACCATGTCATGCACACACTTGCAAACGCTGCTGATCCCAACGAGGATGACTCCCCGGAGTAATAAAGTTAAGCATGGTCGGAAGCATTTTGCAAGTAACACCTGCCAGTGCGATCTGTGCCCGGCCGTGGGGGGTCTCTGCCGTTTCTATCTGCGCCTCCCCAGCAGGAAGTCTAGTCCACTGACTTCCCCCAGAACGATATCCTGCTATTGATCCCCGTGCAGAAACTCCCAGGGATTGAACTCCGCATGGGAGCAAAGCAGGATATGGCCTGGCAGCCCGTGACAAAAGAAGTGCTAATCAAGCAGATGAGCGCCTGAGAAAGGCTGCAGCAGCCCATCTGAGCCGAGAGTTGCACTGGGGTATTTATTCTCTCTGCTAGAAAACAAGAGGGGGAGAGGGCCATATAACTCTCTGAAACAGCCACGCTCCTGCCCCCTAGTGCTCTCGCCTTCCACCCCCGCTCTTCCAGCACATCCATCCTTACCAGCACATGGGGTGCAATCCTCTATGCACGGAAGTGAAATGTATTTGTTTAAATGTATAGGCCTCCTCTTTTCCCTAGGGCTCAGGAAGGGTTGCAACAAATAAAAACATATAAAATAATATATATACATACATAAAAGCATTTAAAAATTCCTCCCCACCAAACTCTCCAAACCTTATCCCCGCCTGCTAAACGCTTGGCTGGATAAAGCAGTCTTCTATTGCCTCAGAAAAATGTGCAGACTGGAGCTTACTCATTGGCTTTAAAGGTGGAGGACAGCCCTCATTTCTTCTTTCTATTCAGCCTTCCACCCACACAGTTTTCACTAACAAACCCAGAACGCTCAGAGGTTTGAACTCCAACCTGGACATCTATTGCTAGCTTTTCAGAAGAGAAGGTGGAAGCATGAGTAGCCAAGTTCTTGGAAAAATCTGCTCCTAAGGTCTAGTCCTGTCCTATATATCCTCCCTGTGTAGGAAGAGGCATTTAGCCCTGTTTTTTATTCAGAGCCTGGAATGGATTCTATCTGAGCCCCCCTGTACCCTGCTCATCACTGTGGGCGAACAACTCCAGGTAACATTTCAAAGCAGCAGATACTGGCACTGTCCATGCCCAGTGCTGGGAGCATAGCTATAGCTGAGCAGGATTGTCACGTGGAGGGAGGCACATTGTTGCCTTCAAATAACCACCCTCACAAGCCAGTCTTGTACAATGCCACTTGCCCATTCCCCTAGGAGGGTGGGAGAAGGGATTTAAAAATAGATCGGTAATTCCCTCTACATTTTTCATTAAGCATCATAGAGAAGAAGCAGGTTTGGGACCAGGTGTCAATTTTTGCACATTTTTTGCAAGGCTGTATTAAACACACAGTAAATTAACCTGTCGCTTGAAAATAAATCTGTTTGTATGTGTTACACGCACACACACTACGTTAAATTAACCTGTTACTATACAATAGGATTTGCCTTAAAGCAAGGGTTCAGTTCCCAACCTCTCCCATGCCTTTGTCGGGAGCTGTACTGTCTATACCAGCAATCAACAGTCCTTGTATAGAGCCTCCAATTAAAAACGTGGCGGGGGGGAGGGGTGCCTGCTTAGCCACAGACAGAAAAGCAGAGAGCTTCTGGGTCCTTTTCTGCTTCTAACTGGTATTTAAGATCAACTCTAAAATATTGCTACTTTACACTTTTAGATAACAAAGGGGAGGGCATGGAATTATCGTGGAAACAACTCCTGAACATCTCAAAGAAGTCTACCAAAGGATCTCTTCCCCCCCCAGGAGCTGGGTAGAAATTTGCTGAGGCAGATGGTTATTATTATTAATTCTTTCAATAGCACTTTCAGTGTTCAGAGGGCTTTCGAGGTTGAACCTTATGTAGTTCACCCTCAATAAGTCATTATTATTCCCATTTTGCAGATGGTGAAACTGAGGTACTGTGATTTGTGCCAAGCCCACCCAGTGAGTTGGGAACTAAGATAGGATTTGAACCCTGGTCTCCCATGTTTACGCCCAGCATCTCCTCCACTAATCTACACTGAGCTCGAGAAGGAAAGGATCGTTTCCCCAACAGCTTAATCTAGAAAGCATCTTATCTGTGCTTTGTGGGCAGTCCTGACTGCCTAACCTGTAGGGTTAGCTAGGCAAGTCTACCTGAACCAGAATGTCATACAGCTTGACTCAAATTGAGCAGAGTATGTAAGGCTAGAAGCCCCGCTCAGCACCCCCAGGTAGCTCTCTCTGACTGGCTGATTTTAGAACTAGTAATAGACACACTGGGTGTTCTCAATTGACTTTAATGGCAGAGGATTGCACCCACTATGAAGAGGGCCCGGGGTTTCTAGTTATTTCAGAATCTGCCCAGTTTTCCCCTCCTTTGCCAGATCTATTCCATGTTGGGTAAATCGAAAGTCTTCTTAGTGGGGTTGCTAGGTGTCCCTTATTTTATGAGAGCATCCCTTATTTCAGAGCCCTACAGCTCTCTAGATAAGAGACATCCCTCACTGACATAAGAGGCCCTTCATTCGGGACGTCAGAGCTCCCTATTTCAGTATCCGCATCCAGTATCCCTTTCAGCAGAATCCCTCAGCTCTGCTGCGCTTGTTGCGTCCCTTTAAAAAAAAAAAAAATCAAAAAAAAAATCTGGCAAGCCTTACTTTCCCCCAGACACCTGGGGTGTAGATAGTCCTCACCCACTAAAGCCAGTAGGAGTTTTTGACCACTGACTTCAGTGGGTCCCTTCAACCATTGGTGCCAGAGGAGGAAATGGGAGAATGTCTTCTCTCGGGCCACTAACCGGACAAGGGCAGGCTTCTAGCAGAGGGCGTTCTTCCTGGCTCCTCGCGGATCCGACCCTTCGTAGAGGCTTGGTCGCTCCGTGTGTTAGAACCACACTCCGAGCTAAACAGATGACCCCAGGCAGGTGCCCCTCCCTCCTCTGCCGAGTTCCACGTTCCCTTGAGAAATCACTCCCAGCCAACCTGGCAGCTTGGAACTGGCGGGGCGCTGTCATCCTTGGGAGTGACCCGTGCACCCTGGTGGTCAATGGCTAGTTGATCCCGTTCCCTCTGGGGCCATGGCTGCGGTCCGGTGCTGACAGAAGGGGAGCCCAGGGCAGGGGCAACTAGACCACCTGGGGGGAATAAGGAGGGGACCCTGTGCGTGATTTCTCTGCCCTAAAAGGACTTGGGATGGAGGGGGGGGGGAATTTAGAGGGGGTGGTCTCGCTCGATCTCTTTTATTAACCTCTTCGTTTCCTCAACATTTCCCCCTTGAATCGGACTCAGGAGATGACTAGCGCAGAATGGGGAAACGGGGTGTGCTCTGGATTCCCCTTGATCAGGTGTTAAAATTCCTTGTTGGGGGCACCTGATCCGATTGTCAAAGAAACATGTGGCTTAGAACCTTGACCACCTGGGCGTTCCAAGGGGATGGGAGCTGCTGGTTTTGAAATAGGTTTCCCCTCTGGAGAGGTTGGCCAGGTGGATTGCTGCTGCCTGCTTTGATTGTTACTCTCAGCCCCTAGGGATGGAGGCATGAGAAAACCTGGAAGAATTACAAAGAATCAGTAGAGACAGGGTGAGACCTGTTTCTTCTAGGGCCAAAGAGGGGGCTGAATCAGACACCTCCTGATTGATAACATCACCCTATTGCTGCCTCTTTCTGGTTTGCATGCTTCCCCTTTAGGAAGCAAGGGGCACTCCCTTAATTTCAGCCCCTGGTGACCACATGGGAGCAGATCAGTGGGACTGGGAAGGGATGAGGGATTGATCCTACTCTCGGCTGCCCTTGGACATTTGTATTTCCCATCAGCTGGAGGAGTGGGCAGAGCTACTGTCATTTTGGGGTGGGAACCAGGGATGGAACTGGAGGGGGACAAGGCAAGGACCTCCCCCCCCCCCACACTTTTGGATATAAAACCATAAGAAGTACCATACTAGATCAGTGGTCCATCCAGCCCAGCATCCTGTCTCCAGCAGCAGCCAACCTCCATAGCTATAGCGAGTACTCAACAATGGGGTTGGGGCCATAGCTCAAGTGGTAAAGTGTGTGCTTTGCATGTATAAGGTCCCAGGTTCAATCCCGGCATCTCAGGACCTCTGGTAGCACGTCTAGGGGAGGCCTCCACTGGGGGCTTGGAGGGGTCTCAGGCAGCATACTGGGACTTTGAAATTTGAAACCCCCACTGCTGTTTCAGGTTGTGACAATACAGGGCTAAGATGGACGTTGGTCTGACTCAGTTAGGCAGTTCAGTTTAAGTCACAATGGAGTGATCCATTTCCTGCCGGTAGTTGATACTCTACTGCTGGCTGGTATTTTATTCCTCAGGTTTTCTCTAGCCTCTCTCTTACCAAGGAGAAGGAGGATCACACACACAGACTGGATTTTCAGAAGGGGAAAAGCCCATTTTAGAGCAATTCAGTAGTAGTAGTAATTTTATTGTAGGCCACGTGGCCATAACAAGTAATAACACCACGCAACAACAAATAATACCAGGATTTAAGCATACAGTCAATTCAATAACATCTGTTTATATAAATATCCGCTTCCCCAAGCCTTAACACAAAATATTATTTCACCACCCTCCAAGAAACTTAGTCTTCGTCTTCCTAACCTAGGCCCTGGCATCTTCTCTGCACTGCTCTAGCCTCGGCTTTAATGTGAGTGAGCTTAGCCCTAGCGGCAAAAATGGCAACCGCTTTTGTTCTTATAGAATCGGTATCGTTTAAGAGGTACAGTCGCTGTTGGATCATTGAGCACGACTGATCCCAACCCACAGCCCCTTGTAGCAGTTTACGCTGACTTGCATACAAAGGGTACCTTAACAAATAATGTGCCAAATCCTCTACCTCTTTACCACACAAACAGATTCTCTCCTCATATGGAATGTGCTCATATCTTCCTTGGAGAACTGCTGTCTGCATGGTTTGCAGCCTTAGATTCGTAAAGGCTTTCCTGAGAGCTGGGTCCCCTAATTGAAACAAATAACTCCCCCCCCCCCCCGGGAGGTACCAGGTATTTATAATATGGGGAACTCCTTAGCTTACTGGTAGCCGTCCTCGAGTTTTGTCTATGTCAGCTATTCTTACCTTAAGCTGTTTAATAACCGCATCGCTAGTGATACCACGAAAACATACCTCTGAGAAGCCTATAGTCTGCAGACGTCGATTTACCTCTACCCACCAAAAATCAACTCCCCTTTCTTTATCCCATAGTTTCTCCCTCATGGTTAATGCCATGAAGGAAGCCTCAGGTGCATCTCTAAGTTTTGCCCAAAAGGACAGGAGCTTTATCTCTACTTGGGCTGCCAGGGATAAATTCCCCAGTTCCAGATTCAGTAAGGCCACAGTTGTTGAAGGGGGGATTGCCAAAAGTCTTCTCCAGAAACGATTTACCATTGCTGCAAGTGCTCCTATAACTCAGGATTCAAGTCCCCAGATTGGTGCATCGTAAAGTATGTATGCTACAATCTTGGCATTCATAAGAGTTTTGACTGCTCTAATAGATTGCTGCCTGTATCTCATAAAAAAGTGTATTGCTAATAATTCAATCTTTATTTTTTGTTTTATTGCACCAATATGGTATTGCCATGAACCTGTGTGAGAAAAGATTATTCCAAGGTACTTAAAGGAGTGAACTTGTTCCAATCTATGGCCCTGTAAGATCCAAGTGCGTCTAATATAATGCTTAGCAAACACTAGCGTTTTGGTTTTATCAAGATTAATCACAAGCTTCATTTCCTTACATCGAGAATCAAAATCTAACAAGCCCCTATCCAACCCTAATTTGCTTAATAGGGCAATTCATGCCCTGATGAGCCTAGGAGTCCCAGTTTATTGGTGATATGGGAGTCTGCCCAACAAGAGAAACTCCTTCCAAGTTCCTCCTGGGAATGTTGATCAGGTTATTTGCACATCCTTTGTCATTAGGGGTGGGATTATCGGTATTGGATTAATCTGATAATACCGATAATTGTCAATATCGGATTAATCCGATAATACCGATAATTGTTGGTATGGGTATATCGGTTTATTAACATTGCCGGTTTCTCTCGGATTTTTAACATCGATGCCATTAACAATGACCGCAATGTTAAAGAAACGAGAAATCAGCAATGTTAAAAAAACTGACATACCGATATCGGATTAATCCGATACCAATAAAACCAGTAACCGATAATTCGCCTCGAGTCCCACTCCTAGTCATTAATATTCATAGAGCACTTTCTGTCTTCATAATGCTATACAATCCTTGGCTGTTTAACCTTCACAACACCCTGTGAGATAGGTAATCATTCCCATTTTACAAACAGGGAACTGAGGCTGAGAGCTAGTGACTTGTCTAAAGCCACCCAATGAGTTAATTACTAAGATGAGATTTGAACCCTCATCTCGCAGATCGAAGTCCATCAATCATCATCATCATCATCATCATCATCATCATTTTATTTATATAGTGACCCTTATTTATATAGTGGCCTTCCACAACTGAATGGCACTCAGTGCCATTCAACCTCTGGTGAAAATAGAGGTTGTTCCATGAATGAGGATGCATGGGGGATTGGTGTGCGACCATGTGCACTACTGCCCCCACTGCCGTGGCGCCCACCGGTCCCCCCACGCACTGCGGCTCATATAAAAATGGCAAAATTCGTACAATAAAATCCAGCAAGAACCTGAAATCCATTTAAAAATAATTGTAAAGGGGAAGGAGGAAAAGATACACAAAGGGGAACCAGCAGTGAATTGTCTAAAAGCACCTGGAGAATAAAAAAAAGTCTTCAGACGCTTTTTGAAGATGAGGAGGAAGGAACCGATACAAATATCTGAAGAGAGAAAGTTCCACACTGTGGACCTGCCACAGCAAAGGCTTGATCGCCCACAATGGTTGGATCCCCAAACAGTGGGTGGTTTCTGAGTGCAGATAACCATCAGGGTGAGGTTCCAGGAGCAGGTCTCAAATATAGCCAGGGCCTATACTATCCAGGGCCTTGAAAACCAAGAGAAATCTTATCAACTAGGCTCCACTGACTTGTTATGGGACTTTCTCTGTATAAGATCAGAGATCTTTTTGCCTGAAGAAGAGCTCAGTGTAGCAGAAAGCTTGCATACTCACCAACAGAAGGTGGTCCAATACAAGGTATCATCTGAACTACTTTGTGTCTCTCACGTTTGGGATCGACATGGTGATGAGACTCTAGACTATGCAGCCCTGAAACCTGTCAATACTGGCCATTCTCCCAATCGCCAGATGTGGGATTTGAAATCAATGGGCACTTAGCAGTCTTGAAATAGCTCAGCAGACCGTTCCCGGTAGGATCTCCTTTCTCTCTCTAGGAAATAGGCCCTGCGGTGGCTAAACTGGACAGGTAATACCATGAAGGGGATCCAATCCTGAGATCAGCTGCACTTTCACTAGTGGGTTCAGATTTCACCACACTTTCCACAAACAAATCAATGCAACAGACCGACCAACCGACAGAAGCTGTGGGGCACGAGAAGGACTATTTTTGGTCTCTTGCATGGAACAAAAAAAGTGACTGATTTGGTTCCCCTGCTTGGTATGGAGGGGCAGGGGTAAGAGGCACAATAAAGATACAAATATAAATAAATTAAATAAATTAAGTAAAATCACCATATTAAGGATGTGTGTATATTCATCCTGGTTTTCCTGCTCCAATTATTGACAGCTGTAAATTCCTCCCCTGTTCAATCAGATGTAAGAGATTCTGGACAGATGAGAAGAGTGGTCTTCAGCTTAGGGTGTTTGCCTGGGACTTAGGAACCTACCTTACCAACCTTTAAATTGTCCATTAAAACCTCACCTTAAATCACTCATTAAAACCTCACTCCCACAAACTGGTCACTGATGCTCCCTCTGCTATCCTCATTCAGGGTCCTTTCTCCCCATCAAGCATATGTACCTGCAACTTCTTAACTTCGTGAATGTATCATTGTCTCTCCCTATGTTTCCCTCATCTTGTCTCTCCTAGATTTTAGGTCCTTTTGGCAGGGACCTGTCTCTAGTTAATGATTGTTCAGTGCCAAGTACATTGCTGGTGCTATATAAATAATAATAATTAACAATAAATTCAATTCCTTGACCTACCACAGATTCCCTGTGTGACCCTAGGCAAGTTACTTAGCGGGCCAGTCCACCACCATTAACGTCAATGAGAGTTTTACCATTGACTTTACTGGGTGGAGGATTCCCTTCAATGGGAGTGGAATTTCATTGTCTCACCTTGCCTTGTCTGTACAATAGGAGTCACAACCCTTCCCCACCTTACAGGGATGCTGCCAGGGTGATAATGACAATAAGTTTTATTTACATAGCACCTCTCTGCTGGATGGCACTCAAAGCACTTCACAACAGTAAAAATACAATAAAACACAGTAACTTAAAATCCATATAAAATCAATTTAAAACAATTTTAAAAGGGAAGGTAAAGGGTGAGGAAAAATACACGAAAGGGAACCAGAGCAGATCCCCTACAAGTACCTGAAGAATAGAAAAGTCTTCTGGTGCTTTCTGATGGTGAATAGGAAGGAACCAAGTCTGGAGAGAACAAATTCCCCACTACAGGACCCACCACAAGGGTCCAATCATCCACAGACTTAAGCACGCTCCCCAAACAGCAGGTGGCATCTGAGCACAGATAGCCAGTAGGGTGAGGTTCCAGGAGCTGGTCTCAATTATAGCCAGGGCCTATGCTACTCAAGGCCTTAAAAATCAGCTGTGCAATTTTAAATTCAGTCTGCCACCCTACAGGCAGCCAATACAGAGAACGCAGGGTGGGTATAATAGGCTCACGGCTGTGCTACCACATTGTGAACAAACTGCAGGCAACTGGGAAGCACCACTGGAAGCCCATAGAAGAGGGAACTGCAGAAATAAAATCTTATAGGGTGTTTTCAGACAAGATGCTACCCTGCGTGGCCACCCTTGAGCCACAAATCTGACTGACCGACCGTCTGAAGGTGGAGCAGCTGGATGCACACTCCCATGAGCTGGATGCACACTCCCATGAGCCATGGAACAGCCACTCAGGAGCCATGCCAGGAAATCCAGAGTGGTTGGGGCCCAGCGGCACGTGCTTCCAGATGTTGGTCCAGGATTGCCCCAGGAGGTGTTGGGGCTAGCCCAGGATGTGATCTCTGGGCAACGTCCAAGGTTATAGCCCGGGCTAAGGGCAAAGCAGACTGGAGCGGGCTAAAGTGGCCAAGCACATCTGCGTGGCTGCGACCTTTCAAGCCCAGGCCAGGGGCTGCCATAGCCGGCAACCATGGCTGTTCCTCATTGGCCACCATGGCTGCCCATCATGGCAGGGGGTGGGGCACTGGGAGCACAGTGCAAGTGGGGCTTAGAAAAGCAGCTTCCGCTTAGAAAAGAGAAGACTGAGGGAGGGTACGATAGACGTTTACAAAATCATGAGTAGTGTGAAGCAAGCAAGCAAATAGGGAGCTGTTATTCAAGGGTATCGTTATAATAGGGACAGGTAGTACAGCGGCACTGGGGGGGGGGGGGGGGCGCTCTGTGGGGCAGCTGCCTCCACTGGGATGAAGATTGTTGGACTCGCATTCCATCTTCTGCACCAGAGTCCATCCCAACCTAGCTACACGCGTCGCTTGCTGTTATTTACTCCTCAAAGTACTAGAAAGAATAAGGGAATCCTAGTATTCTGCTAGAATTAAGGGATACCGGAATAAATGAACTGTCAGCAGATTTGATTTATTTTTAACTGTTTTGTACAGTTAACCTGCCAGAGGACATTGTGAAGGCCAATAATATATCTGGGTTCAAAAAAAAGATATATAAGTTCAGACATCCATTCATCAAGTTGGTTGGTCGTCCCCCTCCTAGTTTGAGAGCTTTGGGGCTAGAGGGACCGCTGGTGTGACCCAGAATGGCCATTTCTTATCTTTCACGGACCTTTATTTTAGCAGTGCAGCATTCGATTAACCCTCCATCCCTGACCCAACACAAACAGTACATGAAGGGCGCGGTACAAAGCTTATACTGACATTCATTTTGGGATTTTCACATGACTAGCTGAGGTTGCGCTACAGATTTCTTACAAACTCAAAATGCTTGGTTGGTCGGTGTGGTCTGGTCCAGTCTGTCCTCTCCCTCTCGCAGCCTGTGAACCCTCCCCTTTATACCGTTGTCACCAAGTGTTCTGAAACAGGTTTCACCTGCTCCTAATTCAGAATATTTTCACAGTTTACACATTTTGTAATAAATTGATATTTATGGGGCTCCAATATTAAATAACCCTGGAGTACTTAAGCAGGGCAGCAGGGAACACTTGTTGAGAAGCTTGCATTGGCAGTTGCAACGTGGGGTGAAAACAGACATGATGCTGGCTCACTATGGCCCAGGACTCACCACATGGCTGTTTCCCACTGGCTCGCTACTGCCCCAGGGTGGGTAAGCAGCTGGCCCAGAATGAGTCCTCCGGATGACCTCAGGTGCTCATTCCAGGTCAAGGGCCGCCCATGCGGGCCCCAGAGTCTGTTCGGTCCCACCATCCCTGCTACAAGGTGGGGGCCACCATGGCTGGTCTCCACGGCCATGGCAGGGGGTGGGGCATGTCTGTTGTGGCCCTCCCCACCCAGGGCATGTCAGTGGCGGGATGGCTCTCCGGCCATGGGCATGTTTATTCAGAGCCCTGACCCGCCCTGAAGAGTAGTGACCACTGTTTCCCACCCGGACCAGGGAGTCGTCTCACCGTCTGCAGGTCTTTTTTCAACCCCAAGGTGTGATGTGTTGTTGTGTTGTCAGCTCTCCAATCCCAAGAATCCTAAACTGCAACAATGTCTGCAGGGCACAACAAACAATCATTCTAAAAATACCTCCTTGTTCAACTTGCATTTTGTAGCTTTGGAAGCTTTGAGTTTGTAAGAAATCGCTAGAGCAACCTCAGCTAGTAAGACAATGGAGTTTTATGCCAATTCATTTATGTCTAGTAAAAAGGTCAATCCTAACCTCATTAAAATCAATAGGGGAAAGCCCCATTGTCTTTATTAGGGTTAGGAATTAGAATTGCACCCTGTAACTCAGCCCGAAGGCTTGATTAACACATGTATGGGACGGCCTATAGCACTTTTTGGTGAATAATGTGAAAATCCCAAAATGTATGTCAGTATAAACGTTTTACCACACCCCTCATGTACTGTTTGCGTTGGGTCAGGGGTGGAAGATTAATAAAATGCTGCACTGTTAACGGTCCGTCAAACTTTAGAACATAAGAAATGGCCATACTGGGTTAGACCAGTGGTCTCTCTAGCCCCATGGCTCACAAACTTGGGGGTGCAGAAGGTGTACCTAGCTGTGCATTCCCCTGACCTAGGGGAAATCTCCAAAATAATGGGATGGCAAGGGAGAGGAAGAGGGGGGTTCACTGCCCTGAGCTGTCTGAGGCAGGAGGGGGGGGGAGGGAGGAATACATAAAACAAGTAAATAAATAAACAATCAATTGGAGGGTGTGAAGGGGGACAGGAAGAGAGGGATCAAAATGGGTGTGGTGGGGGGAGGAGCCTCAACTATCATAGACGAGTGGAGGGGCTGGGGCATGGTCAAAAAAAGCCAGAGAACCACTGCTCTAGCCCAGCAGCCTGTCTCGAACAGCAGCAGCTTCAGTGTGTAAAGAAATAGGTCGCCATCCCTCCACCATCACAGGTAATAACTGACTCATAGTAGCAGCCTGGTATGTAACTCAACATGGAATGGGGGAGGGGAGAGAGAGCAATCCGGTCGGGACAGGGATCGTGGTGAAGTCAAATGTTGGAGGGCAGGTTATATAGGAACAATTCTGTCTTGCCATCCCCCTGAGAGGGAGTCTCCACCATTCCACCAGGGAAGGTGTGCACTTTGCTGCTGGGACAGGGATGGGAAACCTCAGGCCCAGGGGCCAAATGGGGCCCATGGCTAGTTTCTATTTACCCCCTTTCCAGTTCCTGGATCTGCCCCCTGGATCCAGTTTCGTACCCCCAAGCACTGAAAGACTGAGCTCTGAGAAAGGGAGCAGGATGAGGGCATGCACACAAGGACAGCAGACAGATCCATGGCATAAATCTATGATCTGGACCCTCCTCTTCCTGAGCGCATCCCTTAAACACTTCTGTTCACAACTTCTGTGCAGGCCTCGGAGCTAGTACTAATTTCCAAAATTTCCCCACCTCTTTGTTAGGCTAATATCATAGAATCATGGGGGAGTAATTTTTAGCTAAAATTTGCAGGGGATGTTGACCCACACAAGCGCCACCCCTGTATCTCTAACATTGCAGAGCAGGAGGAATCTGCAGAGGACCTTCCTTGTGTATATTATTCATCATAATCACTACAATCATTGCTATGCACAGAAGTGAACTCTTAGCTCCATCCGGAGTAAGTGGTTTATAAATCGTGGTTAAAGAGTGAGGAACAGGTGGGAACGTTTGGATTCTGTCTCTGGGGTGGGGGGGATTGGTCACCACTGTGCTGGGGCGGGGGGCAGAGCAGATCCTGGGTCTAGGAGCTGCAATTCTGGCTAATGACACTAGGGCAAAGGAGCAGGGCCGGATTTAGAATTTTTGCAGCCGTAGGCACCTCTGAGGCTGCTGCCCCCAAAGCCATCCCCCCCCCCAGTCACACCCCCAAGCCACACACCCCCAGGCCACATCCTTTCCCAAGCCACACCAAGATCCCCTCTTGGGAAAAAAACAAATAAAATAATAATAATAATAATAATAATTAATAATTTATTATTATTATTATTTATTAGCAAGCATTTATATAGAGCCAGCAATTTACCTGGCACGTTACAAAGTAATGGAATAGACACGGTCCCTGCCCTAGGGCTTACAACCTGAGAAAGAGGGGGGAGGGGGGGAGACAAAGAAAGGGGAACAGAGGGAGAGACAAGGAATGCAACATTCACAAAGATGCGAGGTCTCAGGTGCATGTGCTTGGCTTGGTTACACTGAGAATGATGGCTGGCTGGTTCATGTGGTGAGGATGTGAGTACATAGACCTCATATTTTTTTAAAAAAATATTATTTTATTTATACATTTTATTTATTATTAATGATAATTAATAATAAATAAAATGCTACTCACTCAGAGTGTGGGGGCACCCTCAGCTGCTGCCTGGCACCCCTGGCACCATCCCCGGCCTGGGCGGGGGAGGGAGGGAGTAGGCTGAGATAACAGGTGGGCTGGATGCAAGCCAGGGAGCAAGCAAGCAGGCTGGGTGGCCCACAGCCCGGCAGCCAGCTTCCCTGTGCACGCCTCAGGTATGTACGTACTGACCGCTACCATATTTGCTCTCTGTGCATGCAGAGAGAGAGCAAATGTGACACCGATCCCGGCTCAGTTGTGTAGGTGACTGCGGGAGCGGCTCTGCGGGGGCTTTTTTGCCACCCCTCCAAATCTGCCACCATAGGCAACTGCCTATGCTGCCTGTCTGTAAGTCCAGCCCTGGAAAGGAGACTATCATTGACCCATCCAGAGACAGGCTGGAGGAGTTGCAGGTCCCCTCCTCCTCCTCACCCTGCAATCTCCAGTGCACGTGGACAACAAGGAGCATTTTACTCTTCCCATTAAATTGAAGCTTCTTGGGCAATTTCTGTACCACCTCACCTTCCCCAATAAACCCAGAGAGGGAAGCAAAGTGGTTGGAATGATACCTTTTATCAGGCCAGCTGCTGTTGGTGGAAATAAGTGAGCTCTCTGGCCACACAGAGCCCTTCTTTTTATATATACTGAACAAATACAGGGCAGTATATAAAGAGGCAGGAAAGGGTGGGGTTAGATATGACAAGGTGACTAGCGGGGGTATGTGTGCTATATTGATAGGGAGGAATGTGTCAGATATAAAAAAGCAGAGGTATAAAAACAGGCTGTTTAGGATGTGTAGAAAACAGACATAGGTGTAGGATGAAGGGGAAACAGATACGCTGAAGTGAAATCGCATAAGGATCTGGGAATGTAGAATCTACATATGACAGGGTCTGCGAGTGGCAAAGAGGGAGACACAGAGTCAGGAATAATAATATAGAATATGAAGGAACTAAGTATAAGGAGGCAGGAAAAAGTGGGGTTAGATAAGGTGTTGAGGTGGGGGTGGTTATAAAACCAGAAGACAGTTCCCATAGTGAGGTGATGAGTCTTCTCCAAGTGAGTAGACGCAAGCTGCGCTCTCTACAGAGGCGTAACCAAGGTCTCTCAAATGTGTGTGTGGGTGGGTGGGGGGAGACGACTGTATTGTGTTTGGCCACAACTAGGAGAAGGGCAATAGCAGACACAGGAGAGAAATGAAGGGGGAGCACCGGCCTTGAATGGGAGAACATAGCCACCACCTTGATTAGCCACTGTCTCTCCATCCTAGGTCCCAAGAGGAGCCAGCAACCAGAGGTAGGGTTGCCCCCTTTAATCTGAACGGAGGTTTGCAAGAGCAGAGCAGAAAGCTGGCCAGAGCCCCAGCAGAGAGCTCCCCACCATCCTTGAGAGGGGATCCAGTAACCATCCATCTTGGTACCTGAACAGCGAGGAGAGCAGAGGTTTGTAGCAGCCTTGCTAAATCTGCAACATTCCCAGAGGGTCTGGCTTTTCACTGTTTCAGGGTAGGGAGAAAGCAAGCAGAGCAGCACCAACTAGTGACTCCTCTGGGAACTGCACAAGACCATTGTCTGCTAGGGTGAGTCTTTTATTCAACCGACTTCTGTTGGTGAGAGATGAGGGCGAGCATTTGAGCCACACACGGCCCTTCCTCGGGTATGTAACAGGTCAGATCTCTGGCCCTGCTGCCAAATCCAGCCCGCATCTGTTTTTTTATTTGAGCCCTTTCCAGTTCCTGGTCTACCATGAATCCAGTCCCTGCTCTCCAGCGGGGAGTGAGCTCACGGGAAGGGAGCAGAGATGAGGCCATGCACCCAAAGCCAGGGGATGGATCCATGATCTGAACCTTCCCTGCCCCATCTTGAATGCATCCCTTACGCACCTTCATCCCTGCCTTCTCTTTGGCCTGTATAGTTGGCACTGCAGGAGAGAAATGGGTTTCTACCCCCTGTCCTAGATCATGTGATCCCAGCCATTCCCAAATTACCAAGTTATTAACTATTCCCCCCTGCCCTCCAAAAATCTGGACAATTCCACAATCCCTTTGAAAAGACTACAAAGGGGTGCAGATTCCAGATTTAAATCCAGAAATGCAAATTCATAAAATCTGATGAATATTCAAATCACTCTGGATGCTTCTTTTGGATCTACTTATTTCCACCAACAACAGTTGGTCCAACAAAAGATATCATTTGAACTGCTTTGTCTCTCTCTCTGCTGAAGAGGCAGCCCCATGAGGGTGGTATCTTCAGAGCTACCACGGTGGGTGCAAAAACTGCACTTCAAATTCCTTTTTTGTTCAGCATAAACACTCCTGAAGTGTGCTTCGAAGATGGATGAAAGTAGGAAGTTTTTGCTCGAACAGAAAAGGTAAAATCAAGAGGTAAGAAAAGCAAGAATCAGAAGGGCACAATCAAACAGGTTAACCCCGCCCTTCCCCCAGCTCATTGCCAAGTTTCCCAGCTGCCAGCAGAGAACCTAACCACAAAACCAGTCACTGTGCCTGTCAAGGAATCGGACACCAAGCAAGATACTGCTGCTGAAGAGGGATACGGGAAGGCTTGGCTCCTGTGCAGTACAGCTGTCCAGCATGGCCCATCTGTGACTACAGCTGTTGATTCCATTGCTGAAAAGACAGAGCAAGCAGAAGACAGACAAGAGGTTTCAGCAGGGCTAACGGGGTCAGAAATAATGCTAGGTCAGCACCACAATCACAAGGCAGGGGCGTTCTATTTTTTAATTGCTCATTTTTAAATTTGTTTAAAAAATAAACACACCGAAATG
Source organism: Sphenodon punctatus (assembly GCA_003113815.1). Classification (NCBI taxonomy): domain Eukaryota; kingdom Metazoa; phylum Chordata; class Lepidosauria; order Sphenodontia; family Sphenodontidae; genus Sphenodon; species Sphenodon punctatus. The sequence continues at coordinate 5,896,373 of QEPC01011180.1, forward strand.
CTACTACTAAGTAAAGCAACCCTACCTAGCTAACATACACAAGAAATAAGAAGTCAGCCAGTTCAGGAACTATCCCTCTGCCCTGACATTCACAACAGGGGATCCAGGGGTGATAAGCTTCTTCTGACATTTTAAGGGAACTAAAATAGCTGTATGGTCCAGCTTCAGCATGTCCAGGCTAGGAGACAAGGTTTAATTTTGACGTGTCCTTAGATGCAAAGAGAAACCAGTCCCCTTAAATCACAAATATTGCAAACAATAGTAATGCAAACACAAAATGATTTACAGACAGTTCAGTTATTCGTCAAATTGGTTTTGTATGGATTTTTGCCAGCTACACATGTTGAAAATACACCATTGTAGTTTCACCTGGAGGTGGATTGTTTGTGTGTTTAAAATGGTCTGAACATGAAAACTAGAAAGAGTCAGAAAATATATCATGGCCAGGAGACTGACAAGACAGTGTTAGCAGGAATTGTTCCACTTTGCTGCCAATAATTATGATTTTGTTGTATTCCCAAGACATACTGCACTGAATAGAACCTGCACTTAATAGAACCACAGTACTGCAAACATGAGAGTAATTTCCCACGTCTCTCTCTCTCTCTTATGCCAGTAGTGGCATAAACTGGCACAACCCACAGTGTTTTAAAACTAATTCAAATATTAACTAACATGTTTGTGGGGGTAAAGTGACTCACCCTCCTCTCTGCCCCACCCCCGCCCCAAATTCAATTTTGCTGACACCCTTGATTGGTGGCCCTGCCTTTCACAACAACATAAAGACACTCTCCTATGCTGAGCCTATTAAGAACAGTAGTCTTAGAGAAAAGGATCAATTTGTTACAGAGATCAAGCACTGTTGCCAAACACAAGCTTAGCTTCTGAAGGAAAATATGCATCACACATCAATCTTTTGCAATAAAGGGTGTTACCAGACATAATGCTAGCCGCTCAATTTCTGCATTAAATGTCTATTCCTGTTATGTTCATATGTGTCAGCACACATTCAACTATGCATTTAACACGCTGATAACGGATGTTACAAACATGCATTTCATACTAGCACGTAGCCACTGTTATGCACCGCCCTGTTTCTGGTCATCCAAGGGACCATGGAGATGTAATATTTTGTGAAGGGATGTTGTCTAGTCACTTTGCTTCCTGCATGTCTCTTCCTAGCATGTCTCCGGTATCTGGTAATATCTGGTTTTCTAGATATAATTCTCACACCATGTTCTGAATATTATTTCCTGCTTTGTTCCCCCGACCCCCTCACTGGACACTGAATATTAATATGGACAGAAAATATTTGCAGATATGGAATGGGCCCAACAAGATGTCAGAGGATTTAGCAGGTCTCTATACATTAGGTTAGCCATGGGGGAAATCAACCCAGTGACATTAACTGTGATACCATCCCATGATAGAGCTGTTTGAACAAAACTGCTCTGTGTTGATGGTGTCACCATATGGATTATGCCCACCAAGGGGAGCCCATTGGGTGGCAGTATAAATCCAAGGCCAGCATGCCCGCAGCTCCCAAGCCCATGAATGAAATTGACAAGGCAGCAAGCCTCAGCCTGGGAGTGAAATTGAGAAACAGCTTTGATGTCCCAGCAGCTCAAATACTTCCATCTAAAGAGGATGTGTAATGTCTCTTGGAGGTCTAGCTAAGCAATGTCTCATGGCAGGGTGCAGCCATTGAACAAATATTAAATGTGCACTGTGTTATAGCAGCAAACCTATATTTCCACCATGGCAAAATCCACATTTGAGAGGTGACCAACCATAACATTTGCACCCATGTTAAGTGGCAGGAACTTTTTGATGTCAATGCAAGACCCAGCCGTTCTGCCAGGTCTTTGGCGAGGGAGATGGGTGAGGATGGGTTTTTATTTTTATGGGGGGTGGTAAGGGTGCGGTATTTTTTTCCTCCCTCCTCTTTTCCCAGGGGGGATGCGCCCCCCCCCTTTTCCCTCTTCCTCCTTTTTAGATGTTTTATGTTTGTTGATTGTGTATTTGTATATATTGTAAGCCATCCCGAGCTGCCTTTGGCAGGAGGGGTGGGATATAAAATGTTTTAATAAAATAATAAAAAAAATTTAAACAGTGGCAAACGTGTAAAATGCTCCGACTCAAATGTAGCAGGACATGGGAAAGGAGTGAAAGCACAGAGCTCCTGTGGTCTTGGAGCCGCTACATAAAGAACAAAGGCACTCAACTACTCTTCCCCTAATTGGCCATTGTAGCCTGACTCCTTGTGCCTTCAGTTCTAACAGAAAGGGAAAAAGGTGAACCTAGTACATTCCTACTCAGGAGCTGTGAATCCTCGGCAGGGCGAGGCACACAGGGAAGACTGGTTTGTAGGGAGGTTATCGAGGTGGATTGGTCCATTGGCAAGAGGCTGATTTTCACTTCTTGTGTCTATAAAGCAAAGTGCTTTTCCTTCTTCTCACCAACCAATTTAAAGTCTACAGCAGGACCAAACACTTGTATTTAACCACCCAGCACCAGCCACTGATGGGGAAGGGATGGGAAAAGGGCTTGGCAGCTGTAATTGGCATCACAGTCTTTCTACTTTAAGGGCTACTTCCATTTCAATTTAATGGTAGATCGTCACACCCGTAACATCAACGACTTCAAGTGAAGACAGGATCACACCCTACAGATGATGGCTTCAAGGAAATGGCTTTTTTTTATCCTACAATGGTAAAAAAATGCAGCTCGTATTACAGCAGAGAGACAAAATGCAACCTTATTTTCTGATGTTCATTTTAATAAAATGAGGACTCTGCTCAGCTTCTGTGCTGGGGGGTTGCACCCTGAGTATGTGTAGTGTGTCCAGTTATGATTTAATGAACACTCCAAGCACCAAGTCAAGGACTTGATCAAACTACTGTTGCTCTTAATGGAAATTAGATCAGGCTCCAAGAGCTTGTAGTTTCACTGAAGCCTATGCAAAGTAGATATGAGTACTTTCTAAAAAACAAAGGTGAAAAACTGTACTGAGAAAAATACCGTCTCCAGCTTCAATTACTGGGGCTTCAGAATAGGCATGTTTAATGCGCTGCTCTTGTAACAACAGAAAATCTCACTTGCCTCCTTTTCAGCAAAGCAAATCTATTAACAGCTCAATCCTCTGTGGGACAGCACACCCTCTACCAGTCCTGTAGGACTCACATGTACGCTGCTGGCACAAGGAGGATCGAACTGCATGCATTACAAATGATTAATAAACTCTAGTGAGGAAAGTCTATACCAGAAGGCTGCAGCTCAAAGGAAAATGAGGTGTTACCAGACATTATATCAAATGTATTCAGGATTGCCAATGCAGGCAATACCGAACAAGTACCAGGTTGATCAGATGTACCAGGCTGGTGGCAGCTGCTCCCCAACGAGCTGGCATAGGAAGCAGGCAGGCTGGCTTACTAGCAGTGACAAGAATGTGGAAGGTCCTAGGCAGCAATGACAGTCCTGGCAGGTCCTAGGAAAGTCAGCAGGGGTGGAAATGGGGCAATCCTGCCACCTCTCCAAGGACCCACCATGCTGTTGCTCCCTTGGACCAGGTAAGCGTGTTGGTTCGGGGTAACAATCAGCAGCTACTGCCACACTCTTCCCTCTTGTCACTACCCCAAAATCACAGCCACTAGGGGCAGATCTTTGCCCCACAAGCAATTCAGGACCACGGTGCAGTGGAAGTGAATATCAGACACGTAGCTGGGTGCCAATAGACGTTGGGTGCTTTTACACAGTCTGCTCTGCCTCAACCCTGGGTGGCCTGTCAATTTAGAGGCAGCCTGCCTGGGTGCAAAGCAGAGCAAAGGCGGAGCAAGGCCAGCTCTGCTTGTGGTGCTCTGGAACATCCACTGCAAGCCAAACGGGGCACCCAAACCTGGAGCATTGCCTGCGGATGGAGCAGCGGTCCATCTACGCAGCGGATGGACTGCTGCAGCTGTTTCCATCTAGAGGGGCTACCCCCAACAAAGCCATAGAGCTGTGGGCGGCAGCCTAGAGCAGAAGCCAATCCTCCTACAGCTCTATGGTGGGGCGGAGGGGGGTCCTGCATGGGCTGACTGAAGGCCCCAGCACATGCTGGGTCCATTTAAACCTGACAGTGTGTGCAGGGTATGCATGGCTGATCACCCCCAGAGCAGGTCTCGGGGGGTGGTCTGCCTACCGCCACCCATTAAATTAGGTGCCTGCTTCAGACCAGAAACTCACAGCTCTCATGTTCAATAACGGCCATGCCAGTTTATGGCTACAAATAGCCGCAGCGCAAGTACCTGACACTGACTGTTTCTGAAGTTACAATTGGTTTTCTGGTCCCTGGGCTAGTACAGACTGTTAGTGCTAAGATTTGTCCAAATGGGGGTGGGGAGGTGGGGGAGAAAACAATTCTGCTATTTCAGCAGTAATTAGACAGTCTATTTTAAGACACAGCTGCTCCTAATTTTGTAAACTTTCATCTTATTGGGATGAAAAAACCCAAATAATTTTTGCTTAAAGTGCACAGAACAAAACAAGTGTTTAATAGAAAGTGCTCCTAAAAACTTTGGTAAATGCCATTTGCGTGTCCTAGGGGACTGTATGTTTCAAGGGCACAGAGTTACGCAGTCCAAAACTCCAGCCATGTTCTCCTAGAAATCTAGGACCAATACATGACCCAAGTTTAGCTCTGAGCAAACAGCCCAGACGGCTTTGTTCTTCTTTTGCCTGGGTTCAAGTAGGGTTGTTTCATCAAAAAGCAAGTGTGACACCCCCCCCCAAAATCAGTTTAAAATAAAACTGCTCCTCCAGCCGATACAAAGAAGTGTGTTTAATTAGCAAAAGGAGTCTATAAATAGCAACTTTCTGTAGCAATCCTCAAAAACAGAAGTCGCACTGTAGCTGTCCCATCGCTACTTAAATAGAAAGGCTTAAAAATTCACACATGCTTTGTCTGTTTACCCTGTCCCCGCCCCCCAAACATACAAAGTATTTACATTTTCCCCCCATGGGGACACGGCCTACCACCAATAGAGCACACAGAGGAACACACAAATGTTTAATAAAGGATTTTCACCGGAACTGCAGATTTTGTTTTTCACAGGACTGGATTGTGGAGTCCTCTTCCCCACCACCAAACCAAGCTTGAGAAACCTTGTCCCCTTTCCAAAAACTTAACCTTAATCTTTGTCTAACCAATAGAAAACATTTTAAAAGAGTTAATTATAACTGCAAAAGGATTCCAAAGTTTCATTTTTATTGCACTTTGGCTTGGAGAGACACTTTTCACATCAATTTACTGCTTTCTTTTGAATGAGGGAGAAGGGAATTACAGTAAAATGAACAGAAGCACAGGCCCCTGATAACCAGTTACAATCAGAAATTCAAGCAGTGTTTTGCCAAATCAGATTTCAAGATGTAAGCTGGGGAAGGGTGGAACAGCCTAATGTCCTTCTACTGTACAGAAAGTCAGCAATATAGGCAAGACAGTATTTACAGGAGATCAAGGAGGGGGAACTCCTGCCTGTGGTTTGACAGACACTAAGTAAGGTCCTTTGAACATTCAGAGTTCGTCATGTTTTGTAGAGTCCATGCTGGGTTTGATGAAGACTCCTTCCATGGCCTTCCAATAATTGTGGTGATTAGATGTAGCCATGCCATGGACTTCCTGTTGGCCCATGATTGGGTGGCCATACTGTTCCCCTGTTACTGAAAGGAATACATTGGTTCCTATATGCTTAAAGCGCACTGCATCTTCCCGGTCCCAGTATGTCCCGCTGCACTGCACAATCCATACGTCCTGGTCATCTCCTTCACCATCATCACCAAAGGCACTCACTTCCTGTCAAGGAGACAACATTTTTTGTTTAAAGATATAAAGAAAAACCCCACAACTCATTTACAAGGGCATCAATCAACTAGGAAACAGGTTTTTAAGGATGTGGTTTGGATACACTTTTAGAGGACAGGTCCATAGATGGCTACTAGCCAAGATGGTCAGGGGATGAGATCTCAGATGGTCAGGAGTGTGTAAATAGCAGGAAATGGATAACTCCATCATGACCTGTTGCTCACTTCTCTAAAGCAATCAAAGTGGGCAGATGTTGGAGACAGGATGTTGGGTTTGATCAGGGGTGGGGAACCTCAGGCCCGGGGGCCAAATGTGGCCCCTTTGCAGTGCCTGGATGTGGCCCCCGGATCCATTCTCTACCCCCAAGCACTGAAAAACTGAGCTCAGGATAAGGGAGCAAAGATGAGGGCGTGCACACATGGGTAGGGGATGGATCCACAGCACAGATCCATGATCTGGGCCCTCCTTTTCTTGAATACACCCATTAAGCACCACTGCCCCCAACGTCTACGTGGCCCTTGGAGCTCGTACTAATTTTCAGTGCGGTCCCCGGGACAGTGAAGTATCCTCACTCCTGGGTTAGATGGACCACTGGTTTGACCCTTATCTTCTTAGGTGCTGCTGCCATGCCTTTATGGCTCTGGGATTGAATCCAGAAGGAATAACTCGTCATTTTTTACCATCTTGAGCAGTGGTTCCCACACAGTGTTCTGCGGAACAAGAGAGGACTACAGCAAAGCCAGCTTCCATTCCTTCCTGTGGGGAGAGGTGGCCCCAGAGGGTGACTATCTTGAGCTGGCCACAACACTCACATGGCTAAAGCCAACCCTTTAGCATGGGCACAAGGAGTCTGCAAAGAGCATGCATTTGGCTTCAGTCACCTCTAGAAAGCACATAAAGACTTGGAAAAAAACAAGAAGTGATAATGGCTGGTTGGACCAAAGAGTTTGGGAACCACTGATCTACAGGTATAACTTCCAAAGAAGAAAAACAGAATATGCAAGTGTGGAGAATGGGACAATCTTTGAGAGAAGTAATGAACAAAATACTTTCAAGACAGATGGTAAAAGCAGACATTTTGCTGGTACAGCGGCTCTCCGGCCCGAGGCAAGAAACAGCGGGCACCGACCCGACGTACCCATGCCTGGGCGCCCCATCCCATTACATGACAGACAGCCATGGCAGTCTGGGGCAGGTATGCTCAGGGCCTCGATTCTTCCGAGGAATTAAATTTTTTTTTTTGCGGGAGTCAGGGCCCGATTCTGCACCTCACCACTATTTACCATGGGTGTGTGTGTGTGGAGCCAGGGCTTGCCTCCCCCCCACCCCTGCACTGGTCAAACCCTCGGGGCTTCCCCTCCCCAGCTGCCAGGGCTTGCCTCCCCCCCCTCTCCCTTCCCAGTTTAGAAAATGAATTGCCGCCTACCAGTGATGGCGGTAGCAGCTTCTCCTTTCAGCGCGCTCGTACTTCCTGGCCCCTCCCGACGGGGTCTCTCAGGATGACGCAGGCAGATGATGTCATCTGGCTGCATCGCCCTGAGACACCCCGTCGGGAGAGGCCAGGAAGTACGAGCGCGCTGAAAGGAGCGGCTGCTGCCGCCGTCACTGGTAAGGCAATTCATTTTCTAAACTGGGAAGGGGGAGGGGAGGGGTGAGGCAAGCCCTGGCAGCTGGGGAGGGAAAGCCCCAAGGGTTTGTTCATCCCCCTCTCCCCGTGGAATCTCCTGCCCCGCGTCTCCCCAGCGCAGGCTAGAAATTCTGCGCTGGGGTAAGCGGGGGAAGGGAATTCTGTGGGAAATCTGCAAATCGCAGACCCGCATTTGGCTCGGGTCCCTGGGTACGCTGTACCACAACAGATGTGCTAGCCCATTGTGCCCCACATGGGCAGCCCTTAGCCCAGGCTGTGACCTTGGAGATTGTCCAGAGGTCACAGCCCGGGCTAGCCACTGGCGGCATGTGTTTACATGTGCTGGCGGGACCCAGGCCAAAGTCATGTCTGTTTTTACCCAGAAAGGGTGGGACCTGGGAGTGGCAAGGAGAAAGATTGCTCTGCAGAAGTCCTGACATGAAGAGCGCAGGCATGACTGGGGAGCAAAGGCTTTTTTCTGTTTGGGATGGGGATGAGACATGACTAAGGTGAGAAATAGTTCTGTTCCAAATACTTTAGACTCCTAATGATGCTGTTGGGCTGTCCCCGAATCTGGAGACGGAGTGATGTTGCACAGTGATGTACTGCTGCTGTCTTTTAAAGTAACCGTTAAGCTCAAAGAAAGCAGGTTTAGAAACACTCATCAATATTGCCAGAAGTGGGCCGTCCATTGCCTCTTCCTTTTAATAATCACTGAAAAAGAAAAACCCAGTGTTTCAAAGCTGTTGTAAGGTTGAGATAAAAACCATTCCTCTTCCCAAACTACACAGCGTAGTTGACAGGTAGACTGTATAACAGCTTAAAAATCTGATTTCCAACAATTCAGTCCTACTTTTGTCTTCAACTTGAAAATATGGCATCTTCCTCTTTCACTGTTAATACATTCATGACATTTTTAATTTTTTTTCATTTTGATTATTTGCATTTACAATTAGACATTTCAAACAAAGCTAAGTGGGTACTAGCTTTTTCCCCTGCAAAAAAGCTATAAAAAAGCAAATTTCCTGGAGATGTATGAACCCAGAAGAAAGATTTCTCTTTTTACTCAGTACCGCACTGAGCTTACACAAGAATGGATATTAATTTAATATCCAAAACACTGCTTAATAATGACATACCAGCAAAACAAGGGGTTACTGTCTGGTCAGACCATGGTACAGCATAGCTACTTACTAGAGACTGGGAAAGTACACACAAAACAAAAATTTGGACACTGAATAGCCTGCTTCTCTACGATCAGGAGAGAGTTAAAATGGTTAAAGAGGAAGGGTGTTTTTAAACGAGATGCTACCATGCATAACCACCCACGAGCCACTCATCTGACCACCCGTCTGAAGGTGGTGCAGGGGGATGAGCGCTCCTGTGAGCCATGCAGAACCCTCTCATGGCTATGCACAGAGCACTGTCAAGAAACCCTGAGTGCGCCGTGTGGGGCAAGCCAAAAAAGCGTGTAGCAATGGGTGCCCATGTATCCCCTGCTCGTATGAACTGAGGTGCCCCACCCCCGCCAGCAGACAGGTCCCCCGTTGATAGGCACGGGGGTGGGGGACACGGCCTTTGCAAGTCACAGGAACTGGTCACGAGTATTGGGGAGCCTGGTTCCCCAGCGCTCAGTCGGGACATGTCAATTTCAGAGGCCAGCCCAGAGCACTTCCCCCTCCCCCATGGTCCATGGCAGGCTGCCATGGCAGTCACCTGTTAAAATCCCTCCCCAACACTCCACCTGAGTGGCTGCTCCACAGCTGTGTCATTCAACAGTCATGGATCCACCCCCCTAGCCGTGCTCATTTAAACACACTTAAAAATCAAACAATATTACATTGAGACTAATGTAAAAAACAAACACAAACACAACTTTCTTTGGCATGCTTTTAAGGCTGTGATGAGACACAGCTTAATACACACGGAATCCTATATTAGAAAAGTTAGAAGGGAAGAAACTCAAAATCTAATCAATGAAGTGGAAAGACTTAAAAATTACATCAGAAAAGCAATCTGATATACAAAGCAACTTTATTACTAGAAAGGAAACAAAAGTGATAGACTTCTAGCTAATTCATTTTAAAAGTTGAAGGACAGTAAGATTATACCACCTGTCTGGAGAGTTCCAAAAGACTTGGTCACTGGCCCAAAAGCTATTTGTGAAGCATTTGTAAGTTATAAGAGTTTATACACCCACTAGACCAAGGAATAAATAAAGGATTAGCTAAGCAAAATAAACTTACCTAAATTAGACCCTATGGACCAATGGTACTTAGAAGAAGATATAAAACCAGTGGAAGTCCTAGCAGTAATTAAACCTCTCAAAAATGGTAAATCCTCCAAGCTTTATACGTTTTTAAGGCACAATTAGCACATGCACTAGCAGAGATATTTAATAGGGGTGGTCCTTTGGATGCAAAGTTGTTTTGTTTTCAGATTTAAATATGGATTTGTATTATGGATCCAAATTTAAATTACTGCACAAAACGGCCACCAAATCATTCTGTGCATGTGAAAGCCTTTCCAAAATGGCATCAGCGTCGCCACCATTTTGGAAAAGGGCTACTGTGCATGTGCAGACTGGCAGCATCACCCCATTTTAGAAAAGGGTGCGCATGCACAGAACAGTGTGGTGGTCATTGATGCCCTTTTCTAGAAGGGCACGCATGTGCAAAACAGTCAGTGACTATTCTGCACATGCATTTTAAAAAAAGTTTAGAACTGAACCAGGCTTATTGTCGTGCTGTTTCAGTTCGGATTAATCCGTAACGTTCTGTTCTGTGCAGTTAGGAATTTAATCAGAATTCAAATTCCCACCCATAGTATCTAATGAGATACTGAAGGAAAACAAAACTCCTGACACGTGGAGAACAACACATACCACAGTAATGTCAAAACCAGGAAAGATTTTGTCCAACTGTGCATCTTATGGGCCTATATCATTATTCATCAACATGCAAAAATCCATGCATCAGTTTTAACAAACAAACTCAAAAAAGTACTCCCAAATATATTAAAGCTCAACAGTAATTTGTAATGACTGACTGACTAATGTAATATGACTGACAATATCCACAGAGTACTAGACCTGGTGGGTTTTTTTTGGCATAATCTACTACTACTACTTATTCCTAAAGCGCTACTAGTTGTACACAGCGCTGAATCAACTAAAGAACCTCATTTATTTTTATCCCTAGATGCAGAAAAAGCTTTTGACAGAGTGAATTGGCAGTTAAAAAATAAAATAAAATACTTTGAAAGGTTTTGGATTGGGCCCCAAATTTCAAAATTGGATATCAGTTCTACATTCTAATCCACATGTAGTCATAAGAATAAATGGACACTTGTCCGAAAACGTTCCTCTCTTTAGAGGAACATGCCACCTATCACCCCTCCTTTGCTGTGGTAATTGAACCTTTTGCCCAGACTGTTAGAAATAATCCACATATGCAAGGAATAAATGTAGGACAGCAGCAGGATCATAAATTAGCATTATATGCAGATGATGTCATGCTATTCAGTGCGAACTCAATTAGAACATTACCTGAACTACAAAATGAAATCTCAAAATTTGGCAAAGTATTTGGTTTTAAAATAAATTATGAAAAAAGTCAGAAATCCTACATATCTGTGTAGGACCTGATATAAAAAAAGGAGGATTGAAGACAAGTATTAATATAAATGGGTAACTTCCTCAGTAAGATATCTAAAGGTGAAGACTACTAGGAAATATTTATTTTGACAGATACAATTCTACGATTTCATACTTCGACCAACTTTCTAGATCGACTTTGACTTTTTTAATCAAAGGGATGTAGTTGAAGCTGGATAGATCCTACCATTCTGTCACAAATTTATTTGCGGGAGTAAGAAACATCTAGCAGCTGCCAGCCACATGAAGCACTGCATTGCGTGGCCAGATGTCCAGAGTGCGGTAAGGCTACCCAAGGCATGGTAGCCTCCCCACTCTGGGTGAAAACAGACATAACACTAACTCCACTTTAACACTTCTTATGCATGTTGCAGGGCTGTATTGCTGCCCTATGCAGCCCTGCAACATGCATGAGAAATGTTAAAGTGGAGTTAGCGTTATGTCTGTTTTCACCCAGCGTCTCATGTAGATTCACCCCTACGCTAGAACTCTCATTCTACATGCCCTACAAACTACTGTATGCTACTTCCTAGTATTACAGAGGTTTGCTTTTGGGTCACTGGTCCTACATAATATTAAAGTCTGTTCTAAATCCATTTTACTCCTTTATCAATCACCAGACACATCTGATTCCAAAAAGAGAAAATGCAGAAGAGAAAGGAGTAAAGAAGAGCAGAAAAGGTTGCAGCAGTTTTACCTGGTTATTGGACAGTGGCGATGGAAAATAATGTGTGTGTAAGTTTTTCCCAGTGTTAACATGGGTGAGGCGGATTGCTTGCCCGCACTTTACTGGTGTTCCTCGCTGGCAGGAGCCATCATTTTTCCCCCGAATCCGCCAATAACTGTTGGCATCATCTGAAACTTCAACTCCAGTCACAGACTGCTGCCCACTTCCTGCGCCAAGAGAGATTCATTCTTTAGACTTCATTCACTTCCAACAATTCAGAAAAACCATAACACTATAAAAAGCATAAATCTATAATCAGTAGTAGTTCTGAGGGGACCACTGAAAGAGAGGTTGGAAAACTAGCTTCCCCACTCATGCCATTTTCGCCTCAGCCCCATCATAACCACAGACTCTGGTTCCATGTTCTTGCCTGCAATCCAGCTACACAAGCAAATAAACTTAGCTGGTGTAGAACAGATGCTGGAGTCAGAAGTAAGTTTAGCTATTGATTTCAACAGTCAATATTGTACTGTATATAATCTCACCACGGGAATGTTGCCGTTGCAATCCCATAGCCTAGCTTTCAAAGGTGCCAAACACTCACATCTTCCTTTACCACCAATGGGATTTGCATGTGCTTAACACCTCGGAGCTGAAGACCTTCACAGCTCCATTCTGGTCTGGCAGTGCTCTGGGGCAGACTCTTAAAGAGGGCTGCCTCCTCTGGGGATTTTATTGGGGCAGGATCCCCCCAAGTTTCTTAAAGGTCCAAACTGAAAAGAGTAGTAATAACCTTGTGGAACCCTCCAATTCAGGACATGGGAGATGTTTCTGACTGTTGCGACGTTTCAGAGAAAGACTTCACAACGCAAGCATGACAAATTCCCCACAGTGCGTCAGAAACAAGAGACACATAAAGAGGGGGGAATGTTTTCAATTGAATGATTATGAAGGGACCTCAGCCCAAGGTACCTGAAGGTAGTTGGGCTCACAGCCTTGCCTTCAGGTGGAAAATGAGGTGGCTGACACTGGGCACATTCCCAGCAGGCAAGGGAGGCAGCGAGAGCCCCCATAATACCATGTACCCCATCTGCCAACCCATCAATTTCCAGACCAACCTCCCCCATCAATCTCAGCCCCCTGCAGTCTGCTATGGACCTTCTTCCCAGGGACAGCATGAGCATTTTGCTGCCCTAGGCGGCTGCTGTCCCTCCCATCCAGCCACAGAGCTTGGCAATGGTGGTTGGACCAGGGTGGAAAGGAGAGCCACCCCCGCTGCCAAACTCCATGGCTGGATCAGGGACGAGGCCGCCTGGCTGGAGGGGACACCTAGGGCAGCTCTCCTGCCCTGTTCCAGCTGTGGAGCTTGGCTGCGGGGACAGGAGAGGTGGGCTCCCCTATGGCGGCAATTTCAACACTACCACCCCAACAGGAAGTATCTTATTTCCCCCCCCCGCACCTCATGGGCTGCAGCTCTGAATGCACCTAATCCCAACCCCTCCCTCCAAGACTCTCCGCACAACTCCATTTCCCACCCCAGTCTCACCACCTGCTCCTTGCCTTAGCTCCCCCACTCCACCATCACCAGCCCTATCCCCGCCTGGAACCCATCCTCCTCCACATCCAGCTCTGCTCTCTCCAAACCTGTCCACCCTCCTGCCTGCTCTCATCACCAACCTCCTAGCTGCCACCTTTCCCATCTCTTCTCTCACTCCCCCCTTCCCCACAGGCTCCCACACACAGGCACCGCCTCCTCCTCAGCCCTGCTCCCACCCGGTCCACTTTGGCCTCACTCTTTTCCTATCACAGACTCCATCACTCCCCCCCATCACCCCACTCCCCCTCACCTACCTAACCACCCAGCCCCCCCCAACCATGATCTTCCCTCAGCCTCCCCTCCCAAGCTTTATCACCCACCCCACCAGCACCAGACTAGCTCCCCTCTCCTCCCCCACAGGATCCATCAATCCCACCCCACCCCGTCTGCTGCCCTCAATCCCACGCTTGCCCCAGGGTCACCCAGCTCCATCACTCCCATGTCTCCTTCCTCCCTCTGCTCTCGCCCCGCCTCCCCTGCAGTTCCCCCTCCCCCACTTGCCCTCTCAGGATCCATCACTCCTGCTCCCAGTCTTTTTTCTCCTAGGGTTGCCCCGAGGCACATTTTCAAGGAACACTTATGAAAAATACATGTTGCAGGGCCCAAGGCGCCGAATGCAGGCCCTGCAACATGTATTTTTCGTAAGTGTTCCTTAAAAGTTTGCATAGCGGCAACCGTACTTCTCCTCAGCCCCCCATGATCTAAACCCCCAGCCCCTCCCATACACTTGTTGCCCCCTATTCCCCGCTCACCGGATCCGTACTTGACCTCATGCGAGTGCAGCCGGACGCTGTGGAGGGTGTTGAGCAGCTTCAGCACCGACCCGCAGGTGACAGCGCCCGTCTCCGGCTCCCCGCCGTGACCCGGCCTCCACAGCAGCAGCAGCGCCAGGAAGTGCAGGAGGTCCCGGCTCCGCATTGCTCCCCGCCCGGCTCGGCTCGGCTCGCGCTGCCCACCCAACCGGCCGCTTCCGCCACCGGCAAACCGTTTCCGCACATGCCGGGGGAAAGAGAGGGGAGGCTGTACCATCCAATCACACGCTGCCAACGCCGCCGCCTGCCAATCCCCGCCCGCCTCTTTTCCAAGCGGGCTGCCCGCATTGGGTGACCTCACCAACAACGCTCACGGGGAAAGGAGAAATCTATTGGCTCGCGAATGACCAATCAGAACAGGCGGCGTGGCACCACCCAAGGGGGCGGACTTAGAGGGGAACTGAAAGCGCTGCTTCAAGGGGGGCGGGGGGATAGCAGAGGGCCAAGCAGCCGGGGGCGGGGCTAGCGCACTACACCACAGCACAGCGGGGTCCAGGAGGACGGCTGAGTTTTTTCCCCATCGCTGCTCGTAGGGGAGGCACAGGGTGGCATGTAAACCCCCCCCCCCAATTCTTGGAAGCCCCATAGAACTCTATAGAACCCCTGCCCAGCCCCTCCCTCCCACTAGAGATCATCTCCTGTAATCTGCTTACGCTGGGGATGATACTGTAGTGATACTGATTGATCATTATTTATTTATTATATTATATTTACACCCCACCCCATCCCAGAAGTGGCTCAGGGTGGGTTGCAACAGTTTAAAAAGAACCCCACTCTGGATTAAAATACATATCACATACATCCCATCCC
The DNA here is from genome assembly GCA_003113815.1 of Sphenodon punctatus. Lineage (NCBI taxonomy): Eukaryota > Metazoa > Chordata > Lepidosauria > Sphenodontia > Sphenodontidae > Sphenodon > Sphenodon punctatus. The sequence continues at coordinate 5,911,380 of QEPC01011180.1, forward strand.
TCCCTGTTCCCAGTCATGCCCACCTACTCCTTCACCTTTCACATGGAGGATTCCCCTTTTCATACACCAGGACTAGCAACCTCCCCCTCAAAAAGGAGGCTTGGCTAACCCGAGAAGCTTCCTATCCTACTCGCACACCCTTCCCCCAAATCTCCCTAATCACCCCCACCTCTCCCACCCCCCCAGCTCTCTCTTTGCCCTTGCTCAGAGCTAGGTTAAGTCTGTTGAGAACTGGTGCTGCTCCAACCACCGATCATCTCTTCAGTGGCAAAATAGTCTCAGTGAGTAACAGCTGATAGGGGCGCAGTAGCAGCGCCCTCTATGGGTGATTTCAGACATTACAGGGCCCATTGGCCCCGTACCGAAATCACCCTATTCATTCCCTGCCAGGGTCACCCCGTAACGCCGCAACAGACGTGCCGGGGGGATCCCGGCGGGGAATCTGGGAGGGGGCGGGGCCGTGTGGCGCAACGTGCGGCCGCAC
>QEPC01011180.1:5912278-5925677 GCA_003113815.1 Sphenodon punctatus
TATCGTAACGTCTGAAATCACCCTATGTCCATCCACAGCAGCCTGGACCTAACCCAGCAAGAGAGAGATTGGGGCAGAGGCTGGTGCTTCTGTATCCAGCCAAGGGTGCCAGGGTGAGGGCTTGCAGAGTGTTTGTGCTGGGGTCTGGAAAAGGCACCGAGACTGCACCCTGGCACAAATTAAACCATGTATCTCACATCAAGATGTCAACACTTCAGTGTTTTGCCAAATCACCATTTTATTGCACCCCATCCTCTAGCATTATACGGCACTGTAATGACTCAGTTCACATTGGCGCCAGGTGATGAAACGGCATTGGTACTAGTCATGTTACCTTGAATTGTCCCCATGCTGCAATGTACACATGATACAGTGCTACCAGCTCTTGGCATTTTATTGCAAGTATACGGCTTTACTAAAGCCTCATCACTCTGAAGTTCTGTGTACCTTAAAGGCTAGAACCAGAAGGTAAATACGAAGGAAACAAAATTTATAATTTAACAATACATCACAATTTTCAAACCAATCTTGTGATTTCATAGGGCTCAAAATTTTTGAAAGCAAGGAGCTGGTGATACAGATGATAAGCTTTGTAGACCTCAAAAGTTATTTTGGGACTCACAAAAAACTTTGCAAGTGAAAGCAGCTATTTATTTAATTTATTTATTAAACTGATCCTGAAAATACAGTTCCAGGAAGTGTAATGAGCCTCTGAGTAGCATAGCTCTCATCTCCTTTGCAATTGCTATGTGCAGCCAGCGGCTGAAATGCAAAAGTATTGCAAGAAATGGGTGCTAGTGAAGTATGTGCACCACTGCCCTCTACTGAATAAAATCAGAACTTCCCCCAGCCCAGAGTTGGAGCCATAAAAGTCTTTTGGCAGGACAGTCTCTGTGTTCTACTCAACACAGGGTTGCCACCTATGCAAATTTTTAAGGAATGGAATTCCTGCATTGGTACCGGGACCTGCAACATGTATTTTTCATAAGTGTTCCTTAAACATTTGCATAGGTGGCAACCCTAGTTACTCAGCGTAACCGTCCATTCACGAGAACTAACACTGCTTTAGCTGACAGATCGATTCCCTTATCAATGCAAAACACTCTCAGTGAGGAACAGCTGATGGGGGGGGCAGTAGTAGCACCCTCCCTACTTTCATGTGTAAGAAAGGGATAGATGCTGTTCTTTTAGCACTGTAGTCTAGAGAGAGAGAGAGCAGTTGCTGTGTTGGTACAAAATGTAAACGATGGAGACAAAGTAGTTCAGATGAGATCTTGTATTGGACTAGCTTCTATTGATCTGAGTATGCAGGCTTTCAGGCCACACAGGAGACTCTTCCTCAGTCACAGTAATTCTGACTTTTTACATGCCTAAGGAAGGGTGCTGCGTGGCTTCAAATCCTGCATCCTCTCACCAACAGACATTGGTTCGAGACCATTTGAACTATTTCCTATCTCTGTGTAAATCTGGCATGTATTTTCAGTCTCACGCAGGCTTACTTAGAGGGGAAAAAAATATTGCTTACAACTGCTGAAGAGCTAACACAACTAAGGGCACAATCCTGCACCATTTAAAGTCAATGGGAGTTCTATCCTTGACCTTGGTGTCCTTGAGGGAGGGAACCGGACTCTCTTTCTTCCTTCTGAACTACTTTGTCTTTTATCAGAATCCACTTCCATGTTTACTGGCCATCGAGGGGATTGTATAATTCCAATACATCATGAATGTTTGAGCTCCTTTTGATATGCAGAAGATACTGACTGTGTGTTTAAAGTGATGGCAACGGGGATATCATCTCCCCAGTGCCTCCAAGAGACACAACAGAGATGCATAAAATGACAACATAGAGCATGCATAAGAGTTCCTAAATTAACAGGCATTACTTCCTCCACCCAGATACAATTTCTCTTTACAGCACAGTCTTCAAGATTTTTTAGTGACAGCACCAGTGGCATAGCAAGGTTGTAGCAGGTCTGGGTTAATGTATGTCCGAATTATGGGGCCCCCTATGGGCAAGGGGATGGGGCTTCCTTTGGGGGAGTAAGAGCTCCCACTTCACACTGCCTCCACTGTAGAGAGGCCTCAACTGGGAGCCACTGCAAGCTGCCACCACCTCTGCAGGGGCTTGAGGTGGCCAGGAGCCCCACTGCAGGCTGCCACTGCGAGTCCCATGAGTGAACAGTCTGCAGCAGGGCTTGCAAGTAGCTGCCACCCCTTCTCCCAAGGAAGCTCCCAGTCAGCCCCACTGCTGCAAAGGTGCCACTGGGGCCTCAGCTCCCAACCGGGAAAGACATATTTAGAGTGGGTGGGGCAAGGCCAGCACTCCATCCCTGCCTACTCTGAAAACTTCCTTCTTGGCAGAACTCATTGGAAGTGGCCTGATAGGCAATTTTCAGAGTGAGCAGGGGTGAAGTGCTGATCCCACTTCTCTCCTCTATGCACTCTGAACATTTTCTAGACGTGCTCATGCCATTTGGAAAGAGCCCTCCACCCCAGAGCCTGTGATTCCAATAAGCCCTCCCTTACTCCATGGTAGTGGTGTCTCTGGCTGGCACTAGCCAGGAGTGCTATTGTTAAGACTCATGTCACACTAATCTAGCACCAGTGCTAAACAGCCTGAGGATCATGCTATTAAACAATGAATGTGAACAATAGTGTAACTAAATGAGGGCCTCAGGGAACCTGTGCCCCCTTCCCTTCTCTCCTCTCCACCGCAATTGATTTTTCCTTTGGGTGTTTGAAATGGGCAGCCGATTGCAACACCAAATCTCCTAAATCTCTTTGTCACCACAGCACAAATGGCACCCGGCATCAGAAAATAATTTCCTGCCATTGGCTCTGTAAGAATTAAAGCCTCAAGAAAACAAAGTTTGAAGTTTAAGTTTATTTGGCTGAGCCGAAGGCTATGGCCATACAAATAAAACAAGAAAACAAATTAATCTGGTAAAGTCTCCTGCCACAGAGCACATTCAGATTTCCTTCTAAAAGGCTGTCCTCTTCTTCAAGTTAGGACAACACCAGCTCTGTCTTGTTGCTAAGTTGTTTGGGGTTTTGGTTTTTTTTGTTTCTTTGTGTGTGAGGTTTTTTTTTTCTAAACAGGACAAAACAGATGTCTGTGGTTGCCATTTTAGCCATGAAAAATCAATCGTATGGAGCTTTAGCTGGCACCTGTTTGTGTTTCTGGGAGGTCACCAACTCCCTGAGCATTTAGTACAGTTTAGATGGCGCTCCCTACAATGCCTTTCAGTTGTACTTTTAAAAACATAATTGGGTTAGAACGGTTGCCAACAAAGAACCCCATCCATGCCAAACAGCAACGGCAATTCACAGCCAAGTCCTTGCTACAGGGGCTGCTGTTGTTTTTTTAGTGCCAGACTGCTGTGAGCGACAGGTATATCCTTCCCTGACTTATTTAATGGAGGAAGGCTGGAAACACCTGCTTTTATGTACATTATTTTTCTTTCTCTCGGAGCATGTGAAACAGGATAATTCAATGGAGCTGCATTGGTGCAGCAGGACAGGATTCAGCCCCCTGCTAAAAGATTAGTTGCTTAATCCTGCAGTTCATACACTTGCTGAAGGCCAAGGGCTTGATTTGTAGAGATCTTAAGTACCCACAGTTCCTATTCATGGAGCTATGGGTGCTCAGCACCACTGCAAATCAGGCCCTAATTGAGCCAGCAGTAGGATTTTCCTCTCCATTATGTCAGTCTTTGTGAGGCATGCTTTGAGTTCTCTGTGTAGCGTGCACAACAAAGGCATTAACCAACGAGTGGGTTAACACAGTAGGCGGCAGCTTTCAGCAATGGAGAAGACACTCATGAGAACCAGAGTTGAAACAAATAGCAAATTTATTATCTTCAGTTAATATCCGCCATTCAGGCTAGTTTGCTGGTTATCCGGTCATTAACCGATTACTGCAGTGGCTAACCACCAAGCCGAACAACACTGCAACAGTTAACCGTTTTATCGTATTACCAGGGATACATGTTCACTGGGTTTTCCCCAGTGGTGGCAATAGGGAAAACCCAGTAAACACAGGTATTACCATTACAGTATTACAGTAAACAGCACACTGCAATATTATGTGGTAATGTGGTAAATCAAACAGTAAAACGGTGAACTGCCGGATGATAGATGCATACCGCTCGGTAACTGATCCTTGCTGCATTGATCCAGACAGTTACAGATAATCATTTCAACTCTCCTCAAGGTCTGCTCCTCAGCTTCCTCGATTCCCTTAGGCAAGATTCTGATCTTACTTAGGACTCAGTCCAAAGCTTCTTAAAGCTAGGAAGGGTCCCACCAGGTCTCTGAGTGCACTGGCCCGCAATGGGCCGGGCCCCACCAAGCCCATACCTTCCGACAGTAGCTTTTTGCCTTAGACATGAACGTGTTTTGTTATCTTGCACCGGGCTCTCAGCAATATAAGATTTGTCCCAGGTTCAGACGACAGTGGTTATTTACACCTCATGAATCCAGCTGGAGAAAGAGCCGTCTGACCCCGTGGCTAACTCACTGCCAGGGCCTTAACACAGGGCAGCCTGGCCTGACCTCCCTGGTCCCTGCTAGGAAGGCCCCCACTAGGGTTTCTGAGTGCACCAACCTGCAATGGGCCTTTTGTACCAGGAGGGGTCCCATCATTCTCTGAGTGCGCTCACTGTGCTGGGAGCGGCCCCACTGGGGTATTTGTACAGCCTCCCCCCCCCCCTTGCAATTCCCAAGGACATCTCAGATCAAGTGGAAACCGAAGAGAATACCAGATGTGATTGTGGAGTCAGCACCCAGGCTCACCCTGTCCTGTTCTCTTGGAGTGAAAACACCAGCAGGGCGTAGCTTCGGAGCTAAGCCTAAGAGATATGGAAATAATATACATCCTGTTCCAGACTCCATGATATTTGTAGGTAAGGGACAAAATAAAATATTGGCAAATTCGGAAGGTCCTCTGTCCATCAAAGCAAACGTTTCAAAACGAAATGAAGCCACCTGCCTTTCTCCCGTCCTTTGCCTGTCTTGGGCATTTTAGAAAGAATGCGGAACTGCAGTGTTGGAAGGGACATCTGGGCTCATCTTGTCCAACCTCCTGCCCTGAGTCAGGGTATCCGATGCCTAAAGCATCCCCGGGTGTTTTTAGACAAGCACCTCCCAACCCACTACCCACCCAACATCCACTCATTATACATGTTGCAGGGCTGCAGTGGTGTCCTATGGGTGCCCTGCAACATGTATAATGGGTGGGGAGTGGGCGGGGAGGTGCTTGTCTAAACGCACACCATGACAGCTCTCTTGAAAACTTCCAGAGAAGGAGATGCCACAACCTCCCTAGGAAGCTCATTCCTGTGTTAAACTATACTATTAAGATGCTTTTCCTAATGTTTAATCTAAACCTACCTCCTGTCATTTAACACCATTGCTGCTTGTCCTACCCTCGGTGTTAATGGAGAACAAGGGTTCTCAGTCATTTTTAGGGCATCCTTTTAGATACTTGAAAGCATCAGCATGTTCCTCCCTTAATCTTCTTTTCTCTAGGCTAAACATCCCCTCAGCCTTTCCTCATACGATTTGTGTTCTAAACCCTGGATCATCTTCATTCTTCTCCTCTGAATCCTTTCCAGTTTGTCAGTATCCTTCTTGAAATGTGGAGCCCCAATCTGAAAGTGCTCCAAGAGACGTCTAGCCAGCAACGTGTATAGGGGTATTATAACTTCCCGAGTCTTGGATAGACTGTTTCTGCTCATAAAGCCCCAAATGGCCTAGGTCTGTCTTACAATAGCATCACACTGTTGGCTCATGATTGGTTATCCACTACAACCAGCAACCTGCGTTCACTGAATTTTCCCTATTGGCTGGGTAGCCCAAGTTACTGGAAAAATATATTGAGTGATGGGGCTATTGGTGTCTGTAGCAGAGCAGGCTGCCTCAAGATGCGAATACTTGCAGGATCAGGGCCCTCACATCTGCTTGCTTCTGGGGAATCAGCACAGCAGTCCCACATGCAGTCACTCTTTAGGGGATCAGCTCTCCCAGTCCTTTATTCTATACACAGTCCTATAACAAAGTCTCTTAACATCATCAAGCCCACGCCAGTCAAAGCCCCCCTGGCTTCCCAAAGTCTCTGAGCCAGGAACAATCCTCTGGCTTCCAACTCACAGCCTCTGTTTTCTGGACCAAGCCCACTCCTCTGAAGCCCCTTGCAAAGCTACCACCCAACTAGGGTTGCCACCTTAGGTATATTTTTCCAGGCCACTTATGAAAAATACATGTTGCAGGGCCTGCATTGGCTTTCAGGCCACTTATGAAAAATACATGTTGCAGGGCCTGCATTGGCACCACAACATGTATTCTCCATAAGTGGCCTGGAAAAATATACCTTCTCCTTGCAGGTTTCCCTTGCTCTGAGCCTGGCTCCGCTTTACACTTCCTTGGGCTGGCTGGGCCACGCCCTAGTCTAAGGTGTGTCTCCTTAGGCACTATCCTTCTGCCTGTCCAGCACCTGCAGCCTTGCTAGCCCCATCACAAGGCAGGTGCTAGCTCTGTCAAAGGACCAGTAGTCTGCAAGGCTACAGTTGGAGACCCACTGTCACAGGGGAACCCTGTTATAATGTGCCCCACGCCACAAATTATATGGGGATGTGTATCCCCCACAATAATGAAGCGAATTACTTCAAGCATGGATTTTGTCATGGCATAAACACCAGCTTGCTGTGGTTTGTAGTCTGGGGGGAAAATATTTAGGGAATTGCTGATGAGACCTTTGGTGTAACTGATAACTCAGTGCACAGTTAATGTTTGTTTAGTGATGGCATCCTGCCATGGGACACTGCTCAGCCAGGCCACCAAAGAGACATTCTGCTTACTTTGGGAATGGAAAGCCTGCCTGATACCCTGAGCCGGTCAGGCACCTCCCTGGGTGCAGCCACATGAGACTCAGCCTTATCCCACTTTAGGCAACGTTACCACATGATGCAGTGGCTAATATGCACGGCGTCTGCCAGATGTTCACCCAGCCCCATTGCGGGATGGGCAGCTGGCTACGATGTGATGCATCCTCGGAAAAAGGCCAAGGACACAGCGCGTAGTAGGGTTGCCCAAAGTAGGATAAGGCTGCCCAACGTAGGTTAAAGGGCCTGCCTGCCTCCTGTGTGGCTGGGCCGTGCAGCCCTGCCATGAGGTGCGGTCAGTTAATCATGCATGCTCCTCCCCCCACTAGGGATGGGCGAACAGAATGGAGTTCGGAAATTCAGTTCGGTTTGAAATTCGAGTTCGGAAATTCAGTTCGGTTTGAAATTCAATTTGGTCGACCAAACAGACCAAGTTCGATCAAATTCCGACCCCTGAACCAAGTTCGGCCATTCAAAACCAGGTTTTTTGGTGTGTGTTGCCACTAGGGATGGGCGAACAGAACAGAGTTCAGAAATTCGGCTCGGTTTGAAATTCGAGTTTGGTTCGGAAGTTCGGTCGACCGAACAGACCGAGTTCGGTTCGAACTCCGAACTGCGGTCGCCCATCCCTACCCCCCACCTAACAGCTGATCGTGAGGGAGCGGAGTCTGGGGAGTGTGTACCATCTTCCCTCTGCCCAACACCTGATCAGAGGGGAGGGAGGCTGGGAAGGGTGTGTGTGCTCCACCCAGGCTTCCCCCCTCCTGCAATCAGCTGTTAGGCCGGGGGGGGGGGATGAGTACATGCACTCCTCTGCCCAACAGCTGCTTAGTGGCAGTGGGCCCAATCCTGCAGCGCAGCAGGAATCCGCGCATCCAACCCTGTTGCATGGTCAGTTCCTTAGCCTACCCTGGGGTATGAAGGAGCTGGTGATGGCCGCAGGGGAGTGGACCATATGGCCAGCTTTCGCCGCTGGCCCAAAGTCTGGCATCAGGACTTGCCCACCACAGGGCTTGCCGAGGATTGGGCCCACCGCTCCAGCCCATGTGGATGCACCTCCTGTTTAGTATTCCTGAATTAACTTGCCTGCCAACCCACCAAAGCTGTAACTGACAAACATCCTAGGAGAATTGCCCTGATCCCGTGAGGAATGCAAACATTGTACGCCGAGGGCACGTAAAATGATGCTTAGCTGTGCTGCCTGCCACCCATTGGGCTCCCCCTGGTGGTCAGTGTCCAGAGGGTGGCGGCATACACATAAACATGAAGCAGCTTCATCTGGAGTGACGCCATGGGTAGTTTGCAAAGACATTCGGAAAATGTATAGCTCTGAATTACCTGACAGATGTGCCACTATGAACAGTATTTATGTTCGTTATCTAGGTCTGCAAGCAAGTAAAACCAATGTGTCAATAAAGTACAAATCTATATGGTTTATTTTAAACTAGGAGGGTTTCAGATTTGGGGGAGAACAGTTGAGGATCTCCTGCTGACACCCCCAGAAGTGCTAGTCCTACGAGAAGATGAGGATTTCTTTACAGATTCGACAGGTTCTTCTTGGTCTTCAAGGTCAGGTAAAGCAGAGGACTTCCTGCTGCTTTTGCTGGCCATGCTGACGATTCGAGAGGAGGATTGCCTCAAAAATTCCTCAGGAAACGGATCTTCTGCATCCCCTAAAGCACTTGAGAGCTTTCTCTTGCTGTCCGTGTTAGAAATCGACTTCGTAGGAGATGTTGTCTGAATTTCAGGCTCAATTAAGTCCTCCCCCTGAGCAACCTCCTCTTCATTTGTTGGTGGATCTGGAAATCGGGGAGAAACTATTTCAATAATCTCAGGCAAAGTCGTGATGCTTTTAACCACTTGCTCCTCTTTTATTTCAACTCTGCCATGGACTGACTTCTGTGGAAGAGCAGTAGACTGTCTGTCGCTGTTCTTTTGGTCACCCATTTTTTTCTTGTAACTTCCCTTCTTTTTGTCACTACTTTTGGGAGCAGGTTTGGGCTTCGGAAGAGGTGGTGCGTATATCTGCTCATAGGCCTTAGCCCAGTCAATCTGGGATGACAACCTTATTCCACTGCCCTTCAGTCTCTTAAAGCCAAACATGATCTCAAGGAGGATTTTGGTTACAGGAACAGAGATAAAGCCGAGCTTCTCTTCAAGCAACACTTCGTAGTTGTACTTGTGCAGGATGAGCTTGGCTGCATTCTCAATCATGAATTTAATAATTTCCTCTTGACTACTTCGTAGCTTGGGTTGCAGACGCCAGCCCGGTTGGTCAGCTTGTGGAAACATTTTAGGAAACATACGTTTTGCAGAAGGAAACTATCCACATTACCAGCAGCCAAAGGAGAAAGAAAGAGAACAACATCCAGAACATTAAACCAAGCAGCGCAGAGTCTACACAGCAACATTTCCAAGGTAAATTTAGCAAGTCAACAAGCACCACTTGAAATGTATGGGTTCTGGTCCTGCAACTGTCTACATTAGTCCTAATAGTGTTACTCCTGATTTACACCTCTTTGAAATCAGAACTTAGCCTCTTGGGTGCAAGGACGTAGCTATAATACAGCTTCACCGAGACCCACAAGTTTGAGTGGGCCATACGCCCTGGTGCAGCCGCATCCTCTGATGCTGGGAGGGAACTGTAAGGGGAGGGAGTGGCATTCCAGGCAATCCCAAAATCCATCCCAGGGCTGGTTTCTATTTGGCCCTTTTCCATTTCCTAGATTTGGCCCCTGGAGCCAGCCCCTGTCCTTGAGTGCCCCAGGGGAAGACAGCAGAGTTTAGGGCAGGAGTGGGGAACCTTAGGTCTGGGGGTGGGAGGCAAATACAGCACACAGCGAGTTTTTATTTGGTCCCTTTCCAGTTCTTGGATCTGGCCCTGGATCTAGTTCCTACCCCCAAGCAGGGAAAGACTGAGCTCCGGGGAAGGGAGTAGAGATGGGGACATGCACACAAGGACAGGGGAGAGATCCATGGCAGAGAACTGGACCATCCTCTTTCTGAGTGCACTTCTTAACCAACTTCTATGCGGCCCTCGGAGTGTGTACTAATCTTAAAAGTGGCCCCGGGAGAGAAAAGGTTCCCCACTCCTTGTTAGTGTAGGAGCTCAAGGGCAGGAGATAGATCTGCCTCCCCTCCCTTCCCTTCCCTGAGCACCTACTCATGCATGGCCTCAGCAAGCATGTCTTTGCTGTGTCTCTTCACTACACCCATATCTTTGTGCTGCCCCTTATACACAAGTCCTGCAAATTTTTCTTCTTGTTTCTGTCTCAGATAATGCTTCTGTTCTGTGACAGAAATAATTCATGCTCGATGCATTAAGCATGAACATGAAATATAAGAGTTTGGGGTGATGTAGATCTGCCTGTATTCCTGGTGAGATCCCAATGGCCATTTTTAAATTGCCAGTGTGGTCCCTGGGACAAAAATCCCCATCTATTTTATATTTTCTGTCAGAAAAAGAAAAGATTTATAGGGGACCAATAATATACACTATTCCACAGACTAGCCAAGCAAGGATATATAAACACAAATGGGTCTGTGAATAAAAATTGCCCTACTGTTTATTGTGCACAAATCCAACTAGAAAACCTATAAGCATGAACATTTATACATATAAGTAAATGTAAAGTCCACCATAGCAATAAGGAAACAGATCCAAGATAGAACCTCTTTGAAAAAGTCCAGTGATTATTACACCAAAGTGTTTCAAAACTTCTTCAGGGCTTAAAAAAACCCTTTGAATTTTCTTGAACTTGAGGCTATCAGACATAAAGAAACCAGTTACCCAAGGAAAATCTAACAAGGCATCCATAGGGAGAGAGATGGTTAAATATCTGTGTTACCAAAACCAGAATTGTTTTCAAAGATTTACAAGCTGTTTTAGGCTATTGTCATATCCATGTATATCCATAAACAAAAAAATTTGTTACCTGTGGGTAAGAACAATTTTGTGAGAAGAAGGAGGAGATGTTGCCTAAACAAGCAACCAATATTTACAGATTCAGAAGATCAAGGTCATCAACTTGACTGAAACTGTACCTGTAAAAACAACATATTATTACAAGGAAAAATATTTCTCTCCAATTCTTAAAAGGAAAAAAATCAAATCTATTACCTATGGCTACAGCTCAAAATAACCATATCTCTGTCCTTCACAAACCATAATGATGCCAACAAGTAATATAACTAGCTGCTTTATATAAGAATCACAGATGTATAAACTTCTGTAATTATTAACAGAGTACTTGCCAAACAACCACTCAAACCACCCAAAGTGTTATAAACCTTTCCAAATGTGTTACTTTGTAATTTGTATAAGGGTAAGAATGAAAGTTCCAAAATATTTTCACCTCCCAAGACTTCTTCAAAAATGCCAATTTAAAAAAACACAGTCCAAAGTCCTTAAACAATTGTCACTGTTATAAAAAACTAGAAAGATATAATTCTTCATTCAAACCATAGGGCACCTCTGTATGTAATCTGAAAATCCAAGAACTCTCCCTTTGTAACAGTAATTGTTCTAAGTCTTTGTAACTAGTCATTTGTTATTACTAATTGGCATCATTATGGTTTGTGAAGGGCAGAGGTATGGTTACTTTGAGCTGTAGCCATAGGTAATATATTTGATTTTTCCCTTTTAAGAATTGGAGAGAAATATTTTTCCTTGCAATAATATGTTGTTTTCACAGGTACAGTTTCAGTCAAGTTGATGACCTTGATCATCTGAATCTGTAACTATTGGTTGCTTGTTTAGGCAACATCTCCTCCTTCTTTTCACAAAATTGTTCTTACCCAAAGGTAAAAAAAATAATTGTTTATGGATCTACATGGGTATAACAATAGCTTAAAACAGATTGTAAATCTTTGAAAACAATTCTGGTTTTGGTAACACAGATATTTAACCATATCTCTCCCTATGGATGCCTTGTTAGATTTTCCTTGGGTAACTGGTTTCTTTATGTCTGATAGCCTCAAGTTCAAGAAAATTCAAAGGTTTTTTTGAAGCCCTGAAGAAGTTTTGAAACGCTTTGGTGAAATCACTGGACTTTTGGAAAGAGGTTCTATCTTGGAACTGTTTCCTTATTGCTATGGTGGACTTTACATTTAATTACTTATATGTATAATTGTTCATACTTATATATTTTGTCAGAAAATAAGTGTCACAGATGACCCTAAGTGTATGCAGGGTTGCCCCAAATGGGCTCAGGTAAGTCCTTGCAGGGATCAACCCCTTTCAAAGCCAGAGCGGTAGGAACAACTGTCTGGCCCTTTAAGGAAATATCTAACTTTAAGGAAGTAGCTGGCTAGTAAGCTGGGGGAATAGTCTCAGTTGGGATGGTTCTGCAAGCCATCTGGGAGCACTGATTAAAATACCTCCCAACATTTCCAGCAACTCTAGAGAGAGAAGCCCTGCCTGGGGGACAGAAGCTTTTCTGTTTATCACTCCACTTAGTTTCTTCTTCTTGTTCCATAATCTCCCCATTGTCTTCCCAAGTGCTTTTCCAGGAAGGCAATCAGGAAAGAGGTGCCTGAGGCTTGAATAGCTGTCTTTTTGTCTCTCTCTCCTGAAAGGAGACTTTGACCCCCTGCAGGAAGGACAAAGGGATTCAAGGAGCCCAAAGAGGGACTGTCCCTCCTCCATTGGGATGTATGGACTATAAAAGCCAGAGACACTCCAAGCAGCCTAGGGCACCAGGGAGAAGCTTCAGCAGCAGGTAAGCTGTATCGTTTGCAGGTCAGAGCATGTGTGAAACGATAATAGGGAGGAGGCATGGAAGAGAGGTCCCCCACAAATTTCCTTCCCCACTCTGTAGTTATAGGGTCATGGGGCAGGGCTTATGTACGTCAGAGGGAATCCAACATCCACCACAAATTCTAACCCAAATTCTACATCCCTGGGGCAGTGAAGAGCACCTTGACGTGGCCAGGAGGCCACAAACTGGCAAGGGGAAGCCAGTAGGGCTGGGAGCCAGTGAAGAGGGCTCATCCAAGCGGTATGCGTGGAGAAACCTGTTGTTCCACTGGTTGGTGTTAGGAACTTTGTTTATGGATTTGAAGCACAAATAAAACAGCACTGATAAAGTAAATGTGAGTATTGTGGAGCTGCACTGTGGGGATCAGCTTCTGCAAAGACTTCGTGCTGGCAACTTGTTTGTTACAATGTGTAAGAATCTAGGTTATGGGGCAGCTGATAAGGACTGCAGGATGAGAGGTATCTAGGAGGCGGGCAGACGGGGGGTTTGTTACACAGAGACAAGGTTGGGACTGGAATTAGAGAGGGGGAAAGGAGGGACACCCTCCCTCACTCTCCCTCGTTTCTTGTGCTCACCTAACCGCCTTCGACCCTTCGCCCTCGCTGCCCCCCATGCCTGGAATTCCCTCCCTGCCCACATTCGCCTTGCCCCCTCCCTCCGCTCCTTCAAATCCCTCCTCAAGACCCACCTTTTCCTCGCCGCCTTTCCCAATCCCTGCTAGACATTCCCATATACCTATTGTCTGCCCTCCTCTGCAGA
>QEPC01011180.1:5926847-5939913 GCA_003113815.1 Sphenodon punctatus
TCACGGGGGTGAACATCTGGGGGGGAACTTCCGTTCCCCCCATCAGACGTTACAGGATCACTTTCACCCTGTGGAGATTCACTGTGGTTGACTGTGATCTCGTAACGTCTGAAAATACCCAGAGTTATCTTTGGAAGCTAATGGAATCCGCCCTGGTTTACTCCAGTGTGAGCTCAGAATCTGGCACAAAATATGCGTGGGGGGCGGGGGGCAGACAGTGTTGCTTATGGGGTGGAGGAGAATAATTAGAAATTATATCCCAGACACAGAGATTCAAGGTGGCCCAGCAGCCAAATTTAAAACAAAACCAACAACTCCTAAATGTTTTTTTAAGAAGGGGGGGCCACAAAAATTTCATTGGGAGCACTAAGGGACTAAAAGAGGGGCAAGGTGAAGTATATCTGGAAAAGCAAGGAAAGGCAGGGGTTTGTGGCTGCTATTCCTTCCCTGTACGATACGTACATGATACTTATTTTACACATCCACCGGCTACTACAGTAGTGCACGTGGAACAGTTGTTACTATGAGCTCCTGTTTGCTACCGAGCACACCCACAGCTTACTCCACTGTGCCCCAGCATTGCCACCTCTTGGCGTTTTGACCCTGACACTCCCATTTTTGCTCATGGGAGTGTCTGGGTTAAGGCCATAAGAGGTGACAACCCTATTGGGCATGTCGGCATCGAATGTGACGTGAGTGGAAGTTACAGAACGACAAACCTCCCTGGAGCATTGTAATTAATATAACAGTCATGAAGTTGTTTCCCATGCATGTTGTAATAATGCCAGTCTAAAGCTAATCCACACATCAACCACTATGCACTCTCCTAAACCGAATACAATCCAATTTCAGTCCTCGTATCATTTGAATTTTGAACCCAAGCAGTTCTGAAGTAAGGTCTAGTAAGTCCTACCATCCCTGACCCTCAGATAGACCTCATCTACTATGACATAAGTGGAAACAGCACAATGCATGATAGACAAATACCCAAGTATTTCATGGACACATGACGGTAAATATTTTTTGTCTGAGAAGGAAAAGGAACAATACAATACCTGGTCAATTGGTGCCTCCTCCGTTGCTGGTTTCTTTGACTTAGGTTTAGGAAGTGGTGGCGGTACGTATTTTGGTTTGACTGGGGGCGGTTCAGGTAATGGCCTCGGCTTGGTCTTAGGAAGGGGAGGGGGCACGTATTTTGGTTTGGCTGGAGGTTCTTCAAGTCGTGTCTTTGGCGTGGTCTTAGGAAGGGGAGGGGGCACATATTTTGGTTTTGGCAGGGGTTCTTCAGTTTCTGTCTTTCCCCCTCCTTTGCCCTTTTGCTTGGACTTGGCGGTTGTCTCATCTTCTGACTTTGAAGCACTCATATCAGTCAATTCTTGCGTGGTTCCAGGTGACTCACTTTTTGCATAGGGGCTTGTTCCACTATCTGGTTTAGAATACTTCCGCAAAGTCTCCTGGTCAAACAAAGGGGATCCTTCTTGTGTTGTTGCCTGCAGTACTTTTATAACAGCTTGGTTTATAATATCTTGGAGGCCAGAAAGTAATTTATTTTCTTCTAAAAAATCAAGGGCATGACCACCAGGATAGCCAAAGGACAGTTTGGGCTGTTTCCAGATAGCTGTGATTTCCTTTTCAATCAGGGGTCTATCAATGAAAGAAAGTGATTTTTTTGCTGCAAGAGACTTCTTCTGGATTTGTGAGAAGTAATCAGATGTAGCTGGCTGTTCACGATCAAATGACTCTGCCAGTTGAGCCCAAACGTGAAAGTGATCATGCCGGAAAAAATAATCAGGTGATTTTTCTGTAACAGTCTGTAACAGAGCAAAAGGAAGGGGATAATCTGAAAAGTGTTAATTACATGGCAGGGCTAAAGCAAAAGGAAGTGTTATAGCAAAGGGAGGGACTGAGGAGGCTGGGATAGCTAGATGCCATTTCGTATACATGCCTCCCAACATTTCCAGTGGCCAAAGAAGGACAAGCTTGGTCCACTTGACCAGTAGGTTTCACCGCTCAGAGAAAATGCCTCATTCCCCCTCATGCCCTTACATACATGCCCACACCTTCCAGAATGCCAAGTGCATAAAGACAGGGGCAGGAGCGCTCCTGCTTATTACTCCACTTAGTTTCTTGTCATTCCATCATCTACCCATTCTCCTCAGAAGTGCTTTTTCTGGGAGACAGTCAGGAAAGAGGTGCCTGAGACTGGAATTCTGGTCCTTTTTGTCTCTTTCCTGAAAGAGAGACTTTGACCTCTTGAAAGAGGGAGTGGGATTCAGCCCCCAAAGAGGGAATGTCCCTCCTAAATAGGGATTTTGGGGAGGTATGCATACATTAGAGAGGGGACCAAGCTAGAACCTCAAATCTGCATCTCTGGTACTTTTTAGAACAGCTTGGTTTCTGTATAGAACCTCAAATCTGCATCCCAGAACTCAGAATTCTTCTGAGAACAGCTGCACTTTGAGGATTTCCTCAGTTGAGGGCCTAAAATCACAAGAACTGTCTCAGCTGAATCTTAGGGGTAGTATACATGATCTAGACTTCTGGATTAATTCCCACCTGGTGGCCTCTGCAGGACTACTTCCAATAGCATGATCATAGTCTTTTGCAGGCTCTAGGTCTGTATGTGCTCACACAGCTTGCACTGAATCCAGTGGGAACCACACCTGCATGGATCTGAGCAGTTATGGGCCCTATGTGAGGTGCTTTCACAAGGTGCACCCTGCCAAGTAGGGGGTGTCCTTAGGAATGTGTGGCTTATAATGCAGTGCTCAGGACCCAGTGTTAGGAAGTCCCCCTCACCCCAAGTCTAAGTGCACTGACAGTAAAACCCTCCCATCAGCTTCTTTGCAGAGGGCCCAGCAAAATTCCAATGGATGCATCTGCTGGCAATGTTTAACTTCAGATGCAAATGACAAAAGCCAAGAAATCCAAACAGCGAGTCACACATGCCCCCAAGTTCCCTTATTCTGCATCGCACACAAAGGAGAAATTTCAGCCAGGGCTTGGAATTCCCTTGCTCTGAGACCATGAAATGAAAACCTTTTGGAACCAAATATTCACAACTTTGTGTGTGCAATCTTGCACCCTTAAATGCCACATCAGCAAGTGCATTTGTGGTAGTGGTCGATGCATGTGAATCAACTGGTAATAGGGATGAGACATTATCCAGACTGGGGTGGAGAACCTTAGGCCAAATATGGGGTATGAATAGCTTTCATTTGGGTCCTTTGCAGTTGCTAAATCTGGCCCCCGGATCCAGTTCTACCCCTGAGCAAGGCGGCGGGGGGAGGCGGGGGGCACAGACACTCAAGGATAGAGGATGGATCCTCTATCCCTGAGCACATGCCCTTCCCCAGGCCAGAACATTTTTACAGTCCTCGGAGCCTCTATTAATTTTTCAGGATGGACCCTTCAGGGATGTAGCAATAGATGAAACAGGGCCCCCACGCACGTGTAGCATGCATATGATTATGTACACTGGAGTGGAATACCCCAGCAGGGGGCCCATTCCCACCTAGATAGGCCCCCCGCGGCCGCTGAAAGGGGAAAGATTCCCCAGACTGGCTCTAGACAGGCAGATCGAGGGCCTGGTTTAGTGTGGGCCTCACACAGCACTGCTCATCAGAAGCCACCTGGCTGAGAGTGTGGGGAGGTAAAACCGAGACAAGGAGCTTCTTGTCTCCTGCCTGCAGGCTTGGTATCTGGCTCTCCAGCGAGTACTCGGGAGGGGAGCCCACAGCACGCCTAACACCCGCTGGGCCCGTGGCATGGCTAGGCTGCAATGCAAGCTGGCCTCTTCAGTATGGGCTGGCCCAGAGGTGCCAGTTGCTTCTCTAAAAGAAGGGGCAGCTCGTACACAACTGCATGTGGAGCTTGGTCAATGTTGAGTCATTCTGTCCTGCTCCTGAGTAGAGATGTGACAATCCAGGGGAAAACATGGAAACTTATGAGGGGGGCGGGGAGGGGAAAACGTGTCTGTGTTTGTGTGGTGTCCCCCACCCCCTCACCGCCTCCAAGGCCTGGTAAGCAAAATTTGGGGGGAAATTAACTGTTCCATGAGTACTAGAACCAATATAATTATCAATTGCTATTCTAATATTGCTATTATTATTACTACTATAGAAGAAAACAAAGTCTGTTTTGATAGTCAAGTGAATACTGCAAATAATTTCAATTTCTTCCAACATTTCAGGGCAGGCAAGGTTTTTTTGTTTGCTTTTTTTTAAAGCAACAACCCGTTTTTCAAATTTTCCAGAAATTTTCCATCTCTCCTGCATGGACGTGGCTCTTGTGTGGGTAAACAGCTGGCGCGGCTTCTTACCTCCTCCCCCTCCCCCCGACAGTGTGGCACCAGTTGCTTGGGACAGCAGTTTGCCCTGTGATGGTCTATGACCTTATTAAACCAGTTTCCAATAAACATTTCATAGAATCAAAGAATGTCAGAGTTGGAAGAGACCTTGAGGGCCATCTAGTCCAGGCCCCTGCTTGGATGCAGGATGGCTACAGCTACAACATTTGGGTGCACTGGCTTTGCTATTTGAAGAGAGACGAAATACCTTCTGGTGGAATCCTGCAGCCACTTCCTCCATCTTCCTCCTCCTCTTCCTCTCTGCTTTAGAGAGTTGGGCTATAAACTTATCCAGCAGGCATTTTTTGCCGCTCTGCTTACGCCCTTCTTGGCCTTTGAAATTCTCCCTCCGGTCTTCTTCGGAGCTGGATGTGGCCGTATAGTGTCCAGACCGAGTGCGAGTTGAGCCAGAATGGTCGTGCTGCTCTTGATAGGACAGTGTCCGCGATCCACTGTCTGGGCTGGTGCCGGAATCCTCTCTGATATCAAACAAAGACTCGCCGTCCTCCATTGTCATCGCGCTCAGCTTCTGGACCGCATCTTCCACGATTTGCTGAAGGTTGTCCAGTACGTTCACGTCCGCTAGGAAGGTCACAAACTCGGCGAACTCCTCGGTAGCCACCTGGCCCTCGCGGAAGGTAGTCTGACTTCTTTTCCTCTTCCCTCGGCTTGAATAATCAAAGACGTTAAAGGTAGAAACGCAGGGAGATTTGTCTGGATTCCGGAATTCACAGCGGGAAGGCGGCCTCAGTAAGGTTTTCCATCTAGGAGTGCTTCCCGTTTGGGTGGCCTGGGGGTTCCTAGAGAATGTTTCTTTCTGTAACCAAATAACACAAGGAGCGTCATTCATGGAAAGAGTAGGTAAAAATCTGGAGCTTCAGTGCCATGAGATAGTTCAAATGGGATTGGCTCTTGCAGCCTTAACTAAAAGTGACATGGGTATGGGGCATCTGGGTCATGAGCAGGATGGTTGGATCAGGATAAGGACTGGAGAAGGTAGACAAAGACGAGAGGATGGGGATGGGCGTAGGACAAGGACAAGATGAAAAGCAAGACAAGACAGAGTACGGGCTACGGCAGAGCAAGGCTGGGGGAATGGAAATAAGAGCAGGGCAGGATGAGTTGACCAGGGCTAGCCCCTGCAGGGCCCAGGGCAAAAACACAATGTGGGGCCTCTGGTAGCCACATCCCCTTTGAGGCACCCTTCTTGGGGCCCTAGATGTAGTCATGTTTGGGGCCCTGCTTGGAGAGAGTGGAGGTCCTGACCCTGCCCTGGTGAAAAAAGGGGCCACAGCAGGCCCCGCAGAAGTAGAAAAAATAGTAGGGCCTAGGGTGGCTGTTCTGGGCTGGCCCTGACCAGGTACGAGGCTGAACAAATAGGGACTGGGTGAGTTGCATTGTTCTCCCCTCCACACAAATAGACCCTTCACCCCTTACAATCATTCTGATGACTGGGCCTCAAGTTGGTGACCCTTACGGTTCCAGGGCAATGGTTGGTTTGGGCCACCGCTGGCTCTTGGTTTGAGCCCTGGAATTGCTTGATAGGGCTTGGTTCCAGCTCCTTGCCATGCCCCCAAGCTTCCCGATTGGCTGCTGGCTCAGATAAAGGCAGCCTCGCAGCAGGTAAGCTGCTCAGATCAATGCACACACTTCCATTTCTTGTTTGCCACAGCCTGATCTGTTCCCACCCTGTTCTGCCCTAGTCCCCTTTCCGAGCCCGTCCTGGATCTGTTCCTGATCTGTTCTGCCGTTTTCCATCTCTCATTTTCCTCACCTCCTGGTCTGCTCCTGCCTGGAGCCAACCCACCTTCTGCCTGGAGCCAATCCACCTATATCCTGGACAATGGGTCCTTACAAATGCCATAGTAAACCCCTAGAAATGAAACTATACGGGATAGTCCTGCACTTGCAGGGGGGAGGATTGGAGGATTAGGTAAACACTGAATTGATAACAAAAGGATCAGAGTTTGCACTTCTCTGGTGCCTCTCAGCTGAGGAGCTCAATATGTTTTACCAGCAATGGTGGCTTGACCCTCACAGGTTTTAGATCAGGACTCTGAGGCCCAGGGAAGTTCCATGTCACACAGCAACTCATTGGCAGTGCTGGGAATTAAACCCAAATATCCTGGATCTAGGCCAGTGTTTCAACTACAGCCCCATTATTTGTTTTCTTATGTTTCTGATTTCTTCTTTCCAAGGGAAGGAAATTAAACCATATTTTCCAAGAACTGCTTCAAATGGTTGCAGTGGTGGAATAAAGAGTGGGTGGTTGCATTGGAACTTGGCATCTGTGGTCTAGAACCGAGGCCTGAAGAGCTTCCAGACAGAGCCATTACCTCAGGGCTACCCGGGAAGCTCCAAGCACAAGCCCTTGAGAAGACCCACCATTCTTTGGGAGGTATCTGGCCCAGGGTCCTGAAACTTGATTCTGGCTGTATTTCTGGCTACAGACCCTTACTTGCACTCTGACCTTGTTTCTGGCTTGCCCCTCTGGATTTGGCACTCAGTAACATGAATACCCAGGGGTTTGACCCTGAGTCGGACCCCAGCATTAGTAATTCAGCACTGCTGCCTCCAGGCTGGGATCCTGACAGGTTGTCATGCTGGTCCCAAATACAAGAGATGGAGACAAATTAGTTCAGATAGGCTCTTTTGGGGCCCTGTGTGGTTTGCAACCTTGCACACTCTCACCAATAGAAGTTGGTCCAATAAAAGAGCTCATCTAAACTACTTCGCCTCCATCTCTTGCAGTGGGAAAAGAATTCTCTTTCTAGCTGGCCTGATGCAGGATTGGATATTGTCAGAAGTTTATATAAGCTCAGAAGGAAGAAAACGCTTGTCTCCAGTGTGGGTAATTCTGAGGACAACAGGCTTCTCCGAGAGGAGGGGGAGGAGAGCAGAATCGACCAATTTGGGAATGCCGTAAAGGGATATTGGTATATGTAGGAGTGAGGCTGGGGTGGGTTGTGTGTTAGGCTAGCATGTGAAAGGACAGGAATACTTGGTGTGTACTTGTGAGCTCAGGTGTGCAAGTGTGGTAGGCTGTGGAGCTGAAATGGGTATCCAAAGAACTGGTAAACCCATTAAATCTGAACTCCCCAAACCAAAACATGGCATTCAGGTTATAACCAATTACCACTCTGTATCTAGTTTGGGTTTTCAGTTTGATTATTTTGGTATCTCAGCTATGTACGTTTATTTATATTATCTAAATTTATATCCATTCTTCCCTTTAAAGCTCAGGGCAGCATACAGAATAAAAGTTCATAAAAATACATTAAAAATTCCTAAAAACCTCACCCAACTCCCTCTTAACAGTCCCACCCTACCCCTATTCCTGCCTGGCATACACTTGGCCAAAAAGAAATTTTGGCAACATTTGCACCATTGCACATGAGCCATTGCCGCAAATGACACAATCATCATGCTGGAAAAAAAACGCAAAATACCAAAACAACTGAACTAGAAAATGAGGTGGGGGGAGGGGGAGAAAAGGGGTCAGAGAGAGAAAAGAAAAGGAATACCTAGAAAAATCCGATGTGAGTACCAATTTTTTTATCTTTGTCTACCCCAAACTGTAAATAATAAACCCACTGGCCATTTCATCTCTAGCTGTGACAGTGGTGGGGGGTGGGATGAGTAGGGAAATACCCATTGGGAAACTGGGAGGTCTGGATGATTTACATGCGCAGGGGGTTAGGATGGTGTTTGAGAGTGGGGGGATAGGATGGTGTGAGGGAGATAGGGGTCTATGTGCTGGTGGGGGCTAGGAATAGGGTGGATCACGTGGGTAGACAGGACAGATTATCTGTTAGGATCCAGCTACTGGGTATGATTCCAAACAGGAAAAGTTCCAGGGTGCTGTGAGGAGTGGGGTGCCACTCCCAGAGGGGTATCTTTCTAACCAATGGGCTGCTGGGCAGAGGGCTGTAGGCTGGGGCCTGAGAAATGCCAGCCCAAGGGGCAAAGACTCTACTTACCCAGCTTCCTTGAAGGCTTTCATCATCTGCCAAATAGCCTGAGTGCTGCCTGCGACCTATCATGGTGCTGAAAGGACAGCGACTCACCATCCTCTTCTCTCTGCAGCACCCTCAGCGCCCTGCCACCTGCTGCTGCTGCTGCTGCACAGACAAAGCTCCCGGAAGGGGAGGAGACATAGATACAACACAAGTCATACCGCCGCCATCGGCTCCACACACCTTAGAAACATCTCCCGGGGAAGGCCATGAATGTCGCATCCCTTGTCTCTCCCTCTGTTCCCCCTTCCCTGCCTCCCCTCCCCCGTCTTTAGATTGTAAGCTCTCGGCCAGGGACCGTGTCTATCTTATTCTCTGTAAAACGCCAGATACATCGCTGGCGCTATATAAAAGCTTATAATAATAATTAATAATAATAAGTCTATCACAAAGACTTTCAAACCTTGACAACATGCCAGATCCGATGAGTCACTCTGGTTTCTCCCCAGCAGGGGTGCCGGGAGGGGAGTGCAAGGGGATGCATTTGCACACAGGCCCGGCTCCTGCCTGACCCTGCCTCTGCAGGCAGGGGGCCAGGGCCACATTGGAAACAGGCAGGGGCAAATGGGCTTCCTCGGCTCAAAGAGAGGGCATGACCATGTTAAAATGAGGTGGGGCAAAGGGACTCTTCGCACCCCCTGCGCTCCCCTGAATTTAAATCTGCAGGTGCCCCGGCATCCCAGGGCAAGCAAGGGCGGAACTTACCCCAGCCTCATGAGCTTAAAATGCCACCAAATAGTTAATTGCTCTGAAAGTTTCTTCCCCACAAGTTTTTCTCCTCCCAGCTGTGTTTTTTTCCCTTTTTAAAAAAAAACCCACTTACAGTTACTTTCCTAAAGGATAAACTCTCCAGGTTACTAGGGAGTTTAGAATCCAGGACCACAGCCTCTTCTGGATCCCTTCAGGACCACAAGATGTTTATAGGCGGCAAACTATCCCAGTATAAGGTCAGT
Source organism: Sphenodon punctatus (assembly GCA_003113815.1). NCBI lineage: Eukaryota > Metazoa > Chordata > Lepidosauria > Sphenodontia > Sphenodontidae > Sphenodon > Sphenodon punctatus. Next base: position 5,936,165 of record QEPC01011180.1, read on the forward strand.
AGGGTTTCCGTGGTCACGAGAGAGAGCCCTGACTGGAAAGGTTCAGGTGGAAGCCAGAGAGCCAAGCCGATCCAAATGCTTCTCGCTTTCTCTCTCCCGAAGAGTCCTCACCCAGGGATTGTTATGTAGAAGGTTCTATTTGCTTGTGCAAGAGATTCCATTCATTTGCATAGCAGATTCCACTCATGACCTTATTGGTGGAAAATTGGTTCCGTGCATGGTTCCAACAACCCTCCCTCTCTGGAGTGCTTCCCATAAATCCTAATGTAGTCTCCTGTGTGAAACAAGGGTTGCTGGATGGGTCTCTAAGGATATACTTTCAATCATATAGAACAGAAGTGGACAAAATTCCCAACCCCAAGAGCCCTGTACCAAAATCTTCCAATGACAGAACCACAAGATGCACCTGTGTGCATGCAAATCTGTCATCCTTCAGAACTAGCTGGCAGAGCCCAGTGCTCTGAAATCCTGACTGCTGGGATTATGAAGCGCAGCTGAAATTCAACGACTAAGACTCAGGTACAACAAAGTAAGACACAGGAGCATTAAAGTAGCACGGGGGCCAGGATCAGCCCTAGCCAAGAGTCGCAGGTGAACTGCCCAAAAGCCACATGGAGCTCCTAAGTCACAGCTTGTCCATCTCTGATATAGACCCTGCTTCCCGGCATTCAGCGGGCCACTGTATCTTGTTTGGCGGACTCTTTCTTTTCGCATTGATCTATCATGGGAGCCATGATAGAGCTGTGGTACATGGCACCTGTAGTATCCTGCCATGCCAATGAAACGCAGGACCTGCTTTTTTGTTGTGGGTACAGGCCATAACGTGATGGCTTCAATTCTGTCTGGTAGGGGGCTAAGTTTCCCGCTCCTCACCATAAATCCCAAGTATGCAACCTGGCTCATTGCAATTTTACATTTGGACACCTTTCCCGTGAATCCTGCTGTCTGGAGTTGGCATAGTACTATGTCTACTTATTTCACATGGTCCTCCCACGAATTGCTGACAATAACCACATCATCAATATAAGCTGAAGCAAAATCTCTAAACTTGTCTAGTAGATGGTCTATCAGTCTTTGGAATGTAGCCCCACTGTTCTTTAGTCCTAAGGGCATAACTGTGAATTCATACAGACCCATGTCTCTGTGAATTTGGCCTCTGCGATCTGGTCTAACATGGCATCTGTTCTGGGCATGGGGTATGCATATGAAGCAGTTTTGCATTCAATTTTCTATAATCTACGCAAAATCAGACTGTCCCATCCGGTTTGGGAACCAATACCACTGGGCTTGCCATTCTCCCTCAGAGATTTTTATTACTCCAAGTTCTAACATCTCCTGTATCCCTTTCTGTGTTTGTACTTTGATCTTTCCTGCTGTGCAAAAGGGTCCTGACCTGACTGGTCCTTGTGCCCCTGTGTCAATTCTGTGCACTATAAGGTCAGTTCTGCCTGGTTTGTTTGAAAATATCTCTGTGCTGTCCCAGTACTGCTATGATTTCCTCTCTCTCTGATTCATTCAGCTTGCTGGAGATAGTTACATTTTCCAGCGGTGGATCTCCCTCTGTGCCTTGCAACAAATCGATTAAGGGTGTATGAAGGTTGTCTGTTGAGTTATCTCTCTCAGCCAGACAGACCGTATTTATCTCTGTTCCCCTTGTGTGATAGGTTTTACTCCTGTTCACGTGAAATTCCTGGGCCCCTGCTTTGGTGTTGGATTTGTCTACCCAAAATGTGACCTCGTTTTTCTTTTCTAAAATTTGATAGGGGCCTTCCCACGAGGCGTGTCCTCCTACTTTGTTTGGGGGCTTCATAACAAAAACAAAAATCTCCTGGTTCATAAGTCCTCGCTTTGGCTTTTCTATCATATATTTGTTTTTGTTTCTCTTGGCTGTCTTCCATATTCCCTTTGGCTTCTGCTAGCATCTCTCTAATGTTCTGTCTAAAGTTTTGGACATATTTTGCTGTGGGTTCCCCTTCAGTTTCTACATCTCCTTCCCAGGAGTCTCTGATTAGGTTTAGGGATCCCCTTACTTTCCTCCCAAAGAGCAGTTCAAAGGGTGAGAAACTAGTAGATTCTTGTGGAACCTCTCTGTAGGCGAATAGTAAATACGGGATCAATTTATCCCATATTGTCTGCCTTGCGTTCCATGAATTTGGTTAGCATCATTTAAAGGGTGCCATTAAAGCATTCCACTAACCCATTTGTCTGTGGTTGGTATGGTGCTGCTGTGAGGTGAGCTGAGCTATCTCACATATTTTCCAGATATACTTAAATATCTTTGACATAAAATTGGAGCCCCTGTCTGTTAGGACTTCTTTAGGAAAACCTACTCTGCTAAATAAAGTGATTAGAGTATCTGCTACTGCTGGTGCCTCTATATTCATAAGGTCTTCTGCCTCTGGGTATCTGGTAGCAAAGTCTGCTAGAACCAAGAGAAATTTCTTCCCTGTTCTCAAGGGCTTCTTTATGGGCCCTACTATATCCATGGCTACTCTGTGGAAAGAGACTTCAATTATGGGCAAGGGGTGCAAAGGGGCCTTCTTAGGGCCCATCCCCTTGTTATGTTTCTGACAGGAGTCACAGGTTTGGCAGTAAGTTTTTATGTCCTTGTAAATTCCTGGCCAATAATACAGGGCTTCTAGCCTACATAGTGTCTTTGTGACTCCTGCAAATGCACACGTGTGCAACAATTTTAACAGGTCCCCTCTAAACTTCTGTGGCATAATGAGTTGTTTATTGGGATATCCTCTGTCCCCCTGGGGTGGAACGCTATACAGCAATCCCTGCTCCCATTTGAAAACACCTGTCTGGGTCAGATGAGGAGTTGCCTGCTGCCTCCTCCCTGATCTTTGCTAGGGTATTGTCAGCTCCTAGCTGCACTCTGAAATCTGTCTGGGGTTCAGTCAGTGCTTCACTAGCTTTTGCCAAGTCTGAGGATTGCATGTCTTGACTTGGTTCATGTCTACCCTGGTCAGTAAGTACCTCATCTACTCCTGGACCTTCCATGGGTGTGTTCTGTAGGTCAGGGGTTTCTGGCTCTGTGCTGGCTGAGACTGTAAACATGGATACAGCTTGGCCCTCAGGGCTCTGTTCCTCAGAACCCCCCCTTGGGATCCGGTGTCTAGTTTCCTCCCAGACTTCCGTCCCTGGTCCTCCCTTGTTTCAGAGTGTTGTGTTGACTTGGCCTGTTCCTCCAGGCAGGCCTGTGTCACGACCATATCTGTAGACCATCCCCATATATTGTTTCCTATTAAGAGGTCTGCCTTAAAATTGTCTAACACTGCCACATCCATGGGTCCTTTCAGTCCGTTCCATTCTAGTTGTATATCTGTGATGGGGGCTTTGGTACTTCCCAATGCCCCATCAATAATAGTTGATTTATCAGGGCTGAGACATTCTTCGGGTATTACCCTTCTGCTTGCTGCTGACATATCTGCCATAGGATCTCTCCATCCTATGCAGGGTACATTGTTAATCTTAGCATCCCCTATTTGCTCCCTTTTCTTTTCCTGCATTTATGTGACTTTATATGAAGCCAGTGACCCCTCAGGGACTGGCTTCTCTATAGATAGGAAGTAAATCCCTGCCCGTGCTGGAGGCTCTTCCCCACTCCCTCTGTTTGGGCAGTTCCTTGCTATGCGGCCTGACTGTTGGCATTGATAGCAATTCCCATGCCCCTCCCTCGGAATCTGAGGTGTGTTTGGCCCTTGGGCCTGAGGATCTCCTTCCCTTCTCCCCCCCCCCCCCGG
>QEPC01011180.1:6005839-6019320 GCA_003113815.1 Sphenodon punctatus
GGGGGGAACAGGCTCAGCCTAGGTGGGGGGAGGGGGACCCCCCTCCACACCATCCCCCCCCCAGGGTGGGGGGGTCGGGTACAGGGTGGGGGAGGGAAGGGTCTAAGCTTACCTGCTCTCTGAGTCTCTCTGGCAGGCAGCAGGAGCAGCAGCAGCGCGGGGAGTCTGTCGGGGGACATGAGGCAGGGAGGAAGCACGCATGCGCGCTGCTCCCCCTTCCTCTGTCCCCTGCCAAGCTATCTCGCCAGGGCTGTCAGCCCGACCGCCCTGGCGGGATCTTCCATTGCGCCCATTGAGCAATGGAAGGCTGTAGCCCCTCCCTCCACAGCACGTCCCATATGTGCTGTGGACAGAGGAGCTCAGCCACCCCAATCGCGTTTTCCATAGGAAAACGCTTTGGGCGGCTGATCTTTGAGCCTTCTGGGACCCACTCCTCTGGAGTGGGTCCCAGAAGGGAAGTAAAGCTGCAGCAGTTTCTGCCTTGCCTTTGCTTAGAGCGGAGGCTGCTGCAGCGGCGCTGTGGTCAGATTCAGTGCGAAACTGACATGAAATTGACCACAGCGCTGCAGCAGCCTCGGCTCTTTTTTTTACTTTGAGCGGGGGCGCCTGTCGGGGCGCTTGGGGGGTCAACGCCCCTGAAGGGGAGCCGCGCCTGGCGTCTGGTCTAACCTAATAAATCTATTTAAAGTATTCCTTGCAACATGCTTAGAAGGTAAAACCCAGTTCATGCCTCAGGCTGGCATAGCATTTGGAAATGAGAATGCTTACTTAAAGAGAGGGAGACTTGGAAAGCACGACCTTGGAATAATTTAGTAGATTAAAAAGCAACACTTTTAAATATCACTCTGAAAATTCAGACCTGCTGTCCTGTTTCCAAACTCGGTCTAGTCATTTGCCATGGACAGCAAAATCTTAGCAGTTTTAGGCTGCTGCTCTGCATGTCTCCAGTGTCGCCTATATGAAACGTTTGGTAGGCATGGAGGGTGGGGAGGGCTGTGTAACGTTGTTCAGACTTAAACCCAATTAATATATTTTGGGGTTGATGTTTTTGGAAGGTGCCAAATTGACCGGTAGAAACAGAGGGCCTTCTAGCCACAAATTGGACATGGCATATGTAGGACTGGTGCTTCCCCACCCACATAGCATCTGTAAGATCTCTTACAAACAAACTGTATTGCAGGGTAATTAACTGTGTGGTATTGACTGAGATGCGTGTTGTTCAGCAGGACAAATGCACAAACAATAGTTATTCATTTCCTTTGCCGTGGTGTGCAATGCTCTTGTCTGCCTTTTGCAGATATGAGGCTATGCCTTTTGCTGAAGCAAATAAGTGGAATGTGGAGCAAACAGACGCTACTCCGAGGCAAGCGTTCACACGAACAACTCTGCAGTTAATGTGCAGCAGAGTTAGAAATCCCCCATGACATTGAGGTGTTAATAACGCTACAGTGACATGAATACTACTGGGACCTGAAAACGTTACTGTGGAATAGCTCTGCGCTTAAGCAAAATTTGAATGTTTGTGTGTACATGTTGCTGAGGGTGAAAAGGCAGTATTGTCCCCAAACACAGGCAGTTCCTGGCTGCTGAAGAGAGAAAATAATCAGAGCAGAAGGGAGGAAAAGATGTCGTATGAATAAAATCCTATTTAGCAGCATTTTTAAAAAGGCTTGGGAAAGCAGCAAGATCGAGAGCACTTTCTTTAGCTACAAACACTCTGTAAAACATTTTAAATCCCGGATCTCGGCTAATATTGTCCAGTATTTAGAGCTCTTTAGAGCCCTACTCAGTTACAGGGATTTAAATATAGAATCCACCTGGCCTAGTTTCTGGTTGCACGTCCTACTGTATTCAGAAAGTAGGCCACGTGAGTGCAGTTTAAAAAGGCATCCTTAAATCCGGGTCCTAGCATTTGTACCACCGGCTGAATATGTGTTCTAGCAGCAGGGCTAGAGGGACATTTCCAGTTTGAACTGCGGCCTTGCAAACTCCCCACGCCTGGCTTTATGTTTTTTTGTTTTTCTGGGAGAGTTGCTTTAGCCTTGTGTAGGATTCTGAATATTTGTGGAATAGATGAGAAAAGCAAACAGAAGATCTTGGAAACTTGTGTGAGCTCTGCAAATAACTGGCTTGGATCCTGCACACTACAAGAGTAGTATCATTGTGTACAAGGTTACTCAGTGCTTTATTGGTGTAGGTAAGATTGGGGCCTTTGCGTTTTTTTAAGTCTCTGAGGAGCTAGCTTCTGGAGGACAGCCGTAATTCAGGTGACTGCTTGTGCTTGTTGCCACAATAAATATAGTACTAATCCTTTTAGCTCTCAGTACTGATCGAGAGGCCAGGAGAGGTCAAGCTGGTTTTGTACCAGAAACATGATTTTTTAAACAGCCGACAGACTCTGAACTTCAGGTCCTTAGTGAACTTTCTTTCTTGAAGTTTCCATCTTGCACGGGGCAAAGAGTGACAGGGACAGAGTCATCATTGTTGACTGTCTAAATTCTTGCACCCATTATCACTTGCTTCTGTGGGACCCTCCACCACTTTGAGGCCAATGTGCTGGGCCTTTGGTGGTTAAACTTATTTTATTTGACTGTCCTCATTTTAGTGATGCTCACCTTGTGTTTTTGCATAGCCAACCCGACCCTGCTGAGATAGATAGCTTGACACTGTTCCTTGGAAATGAGGCCGACCAGGGTGTACTCCTTATGTTTTAAAGAATGTTGGCTGGCTCCACTACTTTAAGTTCCCTCTTAGGATAGGATCCTTTCTAAACCTTTGGTTTTTTACTTTGATCTGACTCTTTTTACTTTTTACTTTTCTGTTTGGCGCAATATGGCCATGTCCCCACTGCACCAGAAGCCAAAACTACCTACGTATCTACCTAAAGCCTTGCGCACTCATGTGCTGGCTTGAAGTTTTTCATCTTAGCAGTGAATTCCTGAAAACTTGTCAGACTTGTTGCTATTCCTGAGATAGCACCTAGAAGCCCCAACTGAGACAGGGCTTTAGTTTGCTAGCTGCTGTACAGACACATAGTAAGAAAAGTTATTTTATTTATTTATTTATTTATTTATTAATAACATTTGTCTGCTGCCCCCTCCTGCTAAAAGCCACTCGGGGCGGCTAACAACATGTTAAGAACAAATTAAAACAGATACAATTAAAATTCCACAATAAAAACAATTCACCCCCTACACCTCCCTAACCCAACCCACTCACCCCATCTCCCCCAAGGAAGGTATGGCGTAACAGCCAGGTCTTACGTTGCCTATGGAAAGAGGGGAGGTCGGTGGCCAAACGGACCTCCGGCAGGAGGGAGTTCCATAGCCGTGGTGCGGCCACCAAGAATGCCCTCCTCAAGTTTGACACCCAAGAAACCCAGGGGACCTCAAGGAGGGTGCTCCCGGCCCACCGCCGAGGCCGATCCAGGACCCGGAGGATGAGGCGGTCTTGCAGGTAGGTGAGGTTCAGGGCTTTAAAGGTCAGCACCAACCCCTTGACTTGGGCCCGGAAGACTATCGGCAGCCAATGCAGAGAACAGAGCACCGGTGTAATGTGCTTGCGTCTGCCCTTCCCCATTAGGAGACGAGCCGCCGCGTTCTGCACCAGCTGCAGTCTCCGAACCAGCACCAAGGGTAGCCGCACGTAGAGTGCGTTACAGCAGTCCGGTCTTGAGGTAATGAAAGCATGGACGATCGTGGCTAGATCAGAGTCCGACACGTACGGCCGAAGCCGACACATCAGATGTAACTGGCGAAATGCCCCCTTCGCCACAGCCATCACCTGGAGATCCAGGCGGAGCTGAGGGTCCAGGAGCTGCCCCAGACTCCGAACCTGAGATACCAGGGGAGGACAGACCCCATCAACGATGAGGGCCACCACTTCTCCAGCCTTCCCCACAACCATCACCTCCGTCTTGTCGGGATTTAACTTCAGGTGGCTCGCCCTCATCCAATCCCAACAGCTGACAAACACCGGGTAAGCACCGAGACTGCCGGGCCTGAGTTAGATGAAAAAGAGAGAGATAGCTGGGAGTCATCAGCATATTGATGACACTGTATGCCAAACTCCCTGACAACCTCCCCCAAAGGCTGCAGATACACATTGAACAAGAGAGAGCCCTGCGGAACCCCACACACGAGGCCCCTGGGAGAAGATGAAAAATCACCCAGGACCACGCGCTGGGTTCTCCCAGCCAGGAAAGAGTGTACAACCCATAGGAGTCTTGAGCACTGAAACGGTGAGCTTGGGAGAAGGGAGTGGAGATGTGGGAGGAATCCTTCCCTTCCTCCCCACATCCTGATTACATCCGTTAGGCATCTCCATCTCCTATCTGGCCAATGAAACTTGTACCGATTTTCAAAGTGGCCTGTGGGAGAGTAAAGATTCCACATCCTTGACTCGTCTAGACGAAACAGGCAGAGAAACTGCAACACAGAAAGATGAAGTGACTTGTCCAAGTTTACACAGCTGATCTGTGGCACAGAGGGGACCAGAACTCTTGTCATCTGGATCCCCAGAGCAGCGCTCTAACCATTGGGAAACACAGGCTCTCATTTGTTTCGTTGGGTTTTTTTTTTTCCTCTTTGAGACTTTCCCCTCTCACCCCCTCCGAAACTTGCAGATATGTAACCTAGACTCTTATAACACACTTGTGAGGAGTTTTCTATTTGATGCTGCAGGAGGAAATTCCCTCCCCCTGCCCCAGTTTTTTGTTTCCGTCCTTCCCGAAGCATCAGAGTTGTCTGTAACTGGCGGTGGGGCTGATGGGGTATTCTGACACCTGGGTGCTATCATTCTATATTGGGTGCCCGCCCGCCCGGCTGGGGGGGCCTGCTTGCGCGCTCGGGGTCTAGCTCACCAGATTTGCTGCTGGGAAGGAGGTTTCCTTCAGGGCAGATTTTTTGCCTTCCCCTGCAGCGTGGCTGTGGCTCACCCGTTTGAGACACGGGTTTTTCTTTCTATAAGATCGTTCCTTGTTATTTCCAGCATCCGTGTGCTTTGGTGGGTTTTTACTTGTGGCAGACTTTTTATCGGCTCCGTTTCTTGTTCAATGGATTTTTCGGTGTGAGTAGGTAGGATGTGGCAATACTGTCATTGGTGCAAAGGGTTGGACTTAAATGCCCGTTGAAGACCCTATAGCTCTGTGACTCTATCCCCACAGTGACGTTGTTAGTCTCAGAAGGGACAGCGTGCCAGCCAGGTTTTAGCCCAGCGTTCTGTTTAAACCAGAAGCCTTCACATTCATGGCAAAGCCCATAATTTTTATTTATTTATTTATTTATACCCCGCCCCATCCAGCCTCATGGCAGCTCGGGACAACTTACATAAGATAAAACAAATAAAAATATATAAAAAGGGGGGGAGTTACAAAGACAATAAATACAATAAAAAGAGGTAAGACCCACTGGCTAAAAATCCCACCCCCTATCCCTTTACACCCACCCCACCCCCCAAAGACCTGGATGAACAGCCAGGTCTTACAGGTCCACTGGACCTGTAACAAGCTGGGGGTCAGATGAGCCTCCTCTGGGAGGGAGTTCCACAGCCGTGGTGCGACCATCGAGAACATCCGCTCCATCGTGGCCCCCCAGTTTAGCTGGGGGGGACCTCCAAGAAGGTGCCCCTGGCGGATCGTAGAGATCGTTCCAGGGCCCGGGGAGTGAGGCGGTCTCTTAGGTAGGAGGGGCCCAGGCCGTGTAGGACTTTAAAGGTCAGCACCTTGAATCGGGCCCGTAACGCTCTAGGCAGCCAGTGCAGAGCCTGGAGCACTGGTGTAATGTGCTCCCTACGGCCTGTCCCTGTCAGGAGGCGGGCCACTGCATTCTGCACCAGCTGGAGCCTCTGAACTGTCACCAAGGGCAGCCCCAGGTAGATTCCGTTGCAGTAATCTAGTCTTGAGGTGATGAATGTATGGATGAGGGTGGCCAGGTCGGAGTTTGAAATATATGACTGGATCCTACGCACAAGATGTAATTGGCGAAAGGTTCCCTTTGCCACCGCAGCCACCTGACAATTCAGGTGGAGGCCAGAGTTCAACAGGACCCCCAAACTCCGCACCTGCGGGGCCAGCGGGGGGCAGATCCCCTCCACAAGTGGGGTCATCGCCTCTTGAATGGGAACTTGTATTTTCATTGGGCAACATGACGGTTTTATCTGCATGCACTACTAGACTGCTCTGCTGGCTTGACCAGCATTTCCCTAGGGCCCCCTAGAGAGCTGTGCATGCGGGTTGGGAGACTCGGCAGAAATGAGAGAGCAGTAACCAGCAGTTCTTTGTTACAATGGCAATAAAGCATAACAAACACCCCTTCCCACTTGCAGTATAGAGCCCTGTTTCCCCCCACACGCTCCCCTCTTTGCCCCCTCAGCAGCCAATCATACACACCTTCGCTTCGGCAGTTACCATTTCCTTGCTGGAGACCGGGTGTTACCTGGCAGCTGGCTCTTTGCCAGGTTACCTTTCCTGGCACTTTGCATGCAGGTTGCCTGCATCTGCAAAAGCGTTCAATAAAGGATGAAATTCTGACCCTACTGAAGCCGAAGACAAAACTCCCATAGTCTTTGATGGGACCAGAACTTTACCTAAAGGTGTCCAAGCTTTTTTGACTCAGTGGATCATTGTTGGCCCTCAACATTTCTCCAGACCCCTATACACCTGCCAGAGAGGGCCACACCCTGGTGCATGTTATTGCAGGCTACATAAGCTGTACAAGGCAGGTGACTGTAGCTCCCATTGGTGCAGATGGGGACGGGGTCTAGGGCCACCATGTACCACCTCTGGCTGGCACCTGGTGATCTGCAGAAAATGCTTAGGGTTGACATTGGTCCATCGCAGAGACTCTCGGTGAGGCATTTACCATACTACCTCCTTTTGGGAGCCACTGGCTCGTGGTCTGTACACACATTCCAATTGCCCAGTATGAAAGGGCTTTTTACTAAAGATCAAGTAACTCCTCCTGGTAACAAGAACAGAGTGGCACTTTGGAGACTAACCAATATTTATTAGTGCATGAGCTTTCGTCAGCACAAGCTGACTTCCTCAGATGCGTGCAGGTTTCCATGCATCTGAGGACGTCAGCTTGTGCTGATGAAAGCTCATGCACGAATAAATATTTGTTAGTCTCTAAAGGGCCACTGGACTCTCTGTTCTTGTTATAACTATAGACTAACATGGCTACATTTCTAGTATTTCCTACTGGTAACCTTGGAGATAATTTAAAGAAACTTTTGATTAGAGGTATTGGCCTTTAATACAGGTCGTTGTCTTACCTTGGAGTAGGGGGTTGGACTAGCTGGTCTGTTAGGTTCTTTCCAGCCTTATGATTCTTTATTACTAGCCTCCATTAACTCAGGAATAAAAATATTTTAAATATTACTTTTACTATCATTTATCATTTCTGTAGCACTTTCAGTGCTCAAAGAGTTTTACAATCCTTATCTAGTTCAGCCTCCCAACCACCCTGTGAGGTTGGTCCCCATTTTACAGATGGGAGAACTGAAGCTGAGAGAAACTAAGGGTGATTTCAGACGTTACGTTGTCTGAAATCACCTCAGTCAACCGCGGGGTGTGTGTGTGTGAACGGAGGTGAACGTCTGTTTGCGCGCATCCAGATGTTCACCTCAGTCAACCACCCCCCGCGGTGAACCTAACCACGCTTTGTTCTCTCACATGATGGCGGCGAATGAAGCGTGGTTAGGGGGAATCCGGAACATGGTGAAGGAAAAGTAACGTCTGTTACCTTACCTTCACCGCGTTCCGGAGTCCTGGTGGCGGCAGCGGCCAGATAGGCTGCTGCGGCTGCCTGTCTCGGGGAGGGCGAGCAGCTGGGGAGCGCAGGGGGCGGGGCCGCGGGGCCGCACGCTGCATCACACGGCCCCGCCCCCTCCAGGAGGAGGGTTGTTCGACAGACGTTATGGCCAGCAGCATTGACCCTGGGCCGTGGTTCGGCAGTACCCACGGCCGGGGGCAAAGGGGCAAATGTCTGTTGGCGCACCCCTTCACCCCTGCCCATGGTCCGAACCACTCCATGGCCCGGGGTCAATGCTGCCGGCCGTAACGTCTGAAATCACCCTAAATTGCCCAGGGCCACCCAGGGAGTTCATAACTCTTTAAAAAAAATTTAGAAGCAGAAATAAATATAAAGGCCAAAAATAAGACTGCCAACTAAATTTTTTTTAAAAGCCCATGCTATCTCTGGGAATGTTTCTATTATTATTATTGTACTGGGCCGTGGTATGACCCTTGCAGTCGGCTGGGACGCCTGACTCAAGGTCCCCGTCGACGATGGGGAGGGCGTTTAGGCTGTGGAATTCCCTCCCAACAGAGGCCTGCTTGACCCCGGACCTCCCCTCCTTTTGGAGACCGTGTAAGACCTGACTGTTTGGCCAGGCCTTTGGGGCGGGAGACCGGGGGGGGAGGGGGTTGATTGCTTTCTGCTTTTTTAGTATTTTATGGTTTTAAGAATTTTTAGCAGGTATTTTTTATCGTTTTATTTGAATGATTGTTGTACGCCCCCCCAAGCTGCTATGGTGCAGGAGGGCGCAGGATAAATATTCTGAAATAAATAAATACATTTATTAATAACAATAATATAATTTTTAAAGAAGACAAGAATTCTCTCCAAAGTACAGTTGTCATATTGTGTGGAATGTGCTTTTAATTTTCTTTCTTCCATCAATAGTAATTGAAAAATGTGCAAGTTGTTCAAAACAAAAATCTTCAGTTTTTTGTCTTTTTGCCTCACTTATGCTCATGCTGGACCCCAGAATTAGGGTTATCTGTTTCTGATGCTCCCATCGCTCTTTTATCTGACAAGCCCCTCCCAGCCACCTCCACAGTGAACACTGAGGATGTAGGTGTTGAATGAATTCCAGCCATTACAAGGAGAGTGCTGTTCTCTTCATAAATGGCTGTGAAATCAGGGTAATGTTTAAGGGCAGGATGCATGAGAATTCAAATCTGATATTTGAGAGAGGGCAGTCATTTCTTAAAGTTTGTCAAAGGGCAAACGTGGGGTGTAATTTTGCAGACAACAAAAGGTGCCATGTTGGTATGAGCTATTTAAAGCACAGCATTGGTTTCCTTTGCATTTCCATATTTGAGTGAAGTCTGTGCACATGCTGACGTTAGACAGAGAGATCTTTATCCCATCACCACTTGCAGTAAAAGAAGAGGAGCCCAGCTAACAGGTGGATTCCAAGATAAGGATGCTAGCAGGATACACTTACTTAGGGAGGAAAAGATTAGAATTAATTTGCTATTCCAGGTTGGGAAGGTATCTATTTTGCTGGGAAGATCCCTGTTTGGAATGCAGCGCCACAGATCAGGGGCGCAGCATGGAGCGAGGGGGCTCTGTTGAGTTTGAGTCTCGGACGTGAGGCTCTTTGCACGTGGCCTGAGAACGACTGAGGAATATTTAGAGCAGGCAGGAGAGGGAGCAAGGTTAGCCCTCTATCCACTCCAAAAAATTCTTAACCATGTCCTGCAGCTTGCAAAGGGCCCCACCAAGGAGGACGTTTTCAGAGTGGTTGAGGAGTGCTCGCCCAAACCCCACCCACACTTAAGACTTCCTAACAGGGTTGCTGCAGCTGGGAGTTGGGGCAGCGCCACCTTTTATGGGTAGGTAGGGCCTTTGCCCTTATAGGGACCCCTGTTTGGGGCATGAGCCCAAACTTGGTACAGCATTGCTGCACCAATGCAACAGAGAACGAATCTCCGGTTAAGCTTGATTCCGATAGACGTTGCTTCGGCACTTGGGGGAATGCGAGTTACTTTGCAGCGTGAAAATCTCCCCCCCTGCCAAAAAAAAGAAGAAGCTGATTGAAACTTTAACAGTACGTGAATGCTGAAGAGAGCATGTGCAGCCATTTTACATAGGTGTGTTCTTTCGGCAGGAACAACTCGCTTTAGGGGCGGAAAAGTCACATTTATTAACATGTTTTATTCACTTCCCGCCTTTGCTTTTACTGTATTTATTTATTTATTTGCATAAATTATACCCCGCCCCTCCTGCAAAGCAGCTTGGGGTGGCTGACAATTTATAAAAATAAAATAAAAAATACAATAATTGTAAATACAATAAATACATAAAAATAAGAAGACACAATAAGAACCTCCAATCCCAATAAGGGACGTCAGGAGAAGTAAAAAACATACCAAAAAACCCCACCCTTCACCGATCTCCTTCACCAAAAGCCTGGCGGAACAGCCAGGTCTTGCATGGTCGACACAACGAAGAGAGGTTTGGGGCCATCCGAGCCTCCACCGGCAGGGAGTTCCGCAGCCTAAATGTGGTCACCAAGAACGCCCTCTCCATGGTCGCCCCTTGGAATACCCAGGGGACTTCAAGGAGGGGCTCCCAGTGGATCGCAGGGGCCGATCAAGAGCCCAAGGAGTGAGGAACTATAATATTATATAAATAGTATTATATAGCTATAATAGTTCCTGTTATCTTCAACCTTGGGTCTAGAAGGCAAATAGATCCTTTTTAGACCCAATGATCAGGCTTTGGCTCTTACGGCTCAAGGGTGCAATCCATGGCATGGCTCCCGTTGACTTTAATGGCAGAGGACTGAGCAGCAGTAACCAGAGTCTGTTGGCTTACTATGGCCACGCTTTGATGAACAATTAATTTGATGTAGATGGGCCTTACTTCTGTTTCACCCCTGAAGCATTCACGTGAACAGAGTGCTAAACTAAATATATTCAGGAGTAGGAAGGGAAGTATGTACTCCTGGAAAAATTAGGAGTACATACTCTCTTTTTGGTTTTTATTTATAGGTAACTGTTCATGTGAACACTTATCCGTGCGAGAATGATGACCTCAGTTCTGTGATCAGCTAGGGGGGAAATCCGCACAATGCTACTGTCAGAGCCTGGCCCTGAACCCGTGGCCTCTGGGCTGAGTAATGGTGTTTTCTCCTTGTGCCACCTACTGCTTGGCTTGCAGGTGAACTGTTTCCCCTGTGGTATTCTGTCTTTCTCCCTTCTGTTCTGTGTACAGCCACACCCATCAAGTTCCCGATTGGCTCTAGCCTTATATAAGGCACGTTGGGAGCTACGGTGAGTTGGTGGAGCATCTGTTGTCTCTTACTCTGCTCTACACTCCTGTGTCCCCTGCCCTGCATCAGGTTGTGTCTTTCCTTGTAGTAGCTTGTTGATTAGGTCTTTGTCTTGCTTTTGCCTCACTTCCCTCCCATCCTTTGTGTCTACTTGCTGTTAGATCTTTGTCATTATTTATTACCCTTTCCTGCACCTTGATTCTGACCCCCTGTGTTTGCTATTCTTGTTATATCTGCCCCTTGTGTCTCCTGTAATGTGCTGCTTGTCCTGTCTCTTTTCCTCTCTTTGTCCCAGGTTTGTCTTAGCTCCCCCCTGCCGTGTGCTTGTCATATGTCTTGCTTGTTTGTCTTTGGGGTGTCTGCCTGCTCTTAGCATTCCTTTTCCCCTAGTCATAGTCACCCTTTAGTATTTCTCCCTTCAGATGTGTCTTTTCTCAGCTGTGCTAACCTCTGCTAGGTCTCATTTTCCCCTTAGCTTTGATCCCTTGTTATAGTCTTGTTTTTCCCCTTTGGTCACCAATCCTGGTTTGGTCTCGTTTCTTCCCTTACCCTCAATCATTGCTTGGTCTCACTCCTCCCTCTGACCTTGAACCATTCTGTGGTCTCATGTCTTCCCTTTGTCCCCTCTTCTGAACCCCCTACCCCTGACAGCGACTTCGGTTTACACTGTCCATTTGCTTACTACCTAAGGGGAGTGGTTATTTCAATTTAATTGTCAAGGCAGCTACTTTGGTTTACTTCTGTTTATCTGAACGCTACCAAAGTGGGATGGCTATTTCATTTTAATTAAGACAAATAGCTACTTCGGTTTACCTCGATTTGTCGGAACGCGGTCTATGTATTTGAGTGCTAACAAACCTCAAAAGCCTGTGCTAGCCCCAGTTAGAAGGATTGGGACGTGTGCTGCTGAGCAGTGTGAAGATTGGCATCCAAAGGCTCAATGGGGCACAGAACAAGACTGGCAATCCTTGCTCCTAAGTCCACACTCGGGCAGCCAAATTTTGCCACCTTCATGTATGTAGCCCCATGTCTGACCTGGTTCCTGCTTGGCAGGTGTGTTCCAGAAACGATGCCTTTGGGTGTGTCAGCTGTGCAGTCAGTTAAGCATGGATGCCATACTGCTGTTGCCTGACTGGGAATTCTCCACCCAGAGTTCATCAAGCCATGTAATCAAGTCTTGTAAACACACGCAGCCATGCAACCCACAGAGCTTGTCCTAATCTTCAAAGTGGCCCCTGGGAGGGAAAAGGTTCTCCATCCCAGACTAGATCCTGTGCCCATGAAACTCAATGGAAAGTCTCTCACTGTTTGGCATTGGGCATTGTTTCTGGTTTCAGCAGCCTCTAGACTTGGATAACATTTTATTTTTTAAAATTTATTTACAGACTTTTACCCCGCACCCTCCTGCTAAAAGCAGCTTGGGGTGGCTAACGATACACAATGTAAAAATATATTTAAAAATACAACAGTATAAATATAAATATAATATAAATCTATTATAAAATACTAGCAAAAAAAATCTGAAAGAGCATAAAAAAATACAAAAAACCCCCAACCTCTGCCCCTAACCCTCAACCCCCCACTCTACCCATTTCCCTCACCAAAAGCCTGGCGGAATAGCCAGGCCTTAGAATGTCAATGAGAGGAGGAGATTCATCCCCCAGAATAGAAGTTCATCTCCTCTACAGCGCTGCCAAAACGGTATTCGTTTTGCTGATGTTTTGTGCACTGTTTGGTTAGCTTGGGTGAACACCCGGTGTCAAGTTTCCATTTGCTCGTTCTGCTGCAGAGAGTGCTTAGCAATTAATACATGCAGGACTCTGGATTGGGTGGTTTGTTGCATCCTTGGGAACAGGGATTTAGCAACAGGATACTGCTCTTCAGCTGCAAAACACCTGCCAGTCTAGTATCTGCTGATTCCTTCCCAGCTTCTCTGTTCTGTGTGTGTCTTGCACTTGGAATGACGTCCTTCTGTAGGAGTTCCCCGTCTACTGGATTTTGTTCCCTGGTTTTTAATCCTTTATTTTGATTAAACTGCATGAATTCCTCTCCTACGACTATAAAGTTTAAGGTGTAACTGAGCTGTTGGATCAGTGTGTCAGTCCCCCTGCCAGGGCAGAATATTAAAGGATTGATTTGAAATTCAGTTGAACTGATCCCAGAGCTTTGAAACATGCTATGAAGACACCTCAAAGTCTTTTTTCTCAAGCTGAACAAACTTGGCTCTTGAAATCAGAGTCATTGTAGCAGGTTGGTTTGTTTCACGTTCACTCCTTCACTGGTTATCTTTGTGTCAACGAGATCTGTTTGTTTCAAACAAAACCAGCTGTGTCAAACAGTAGAACTGTTTGGGGCAATGCGTAGTTGTAGGAAAATTTATTTGAGATCCTTGTGATTTAAGCTTGATCTGAACCCCC
>QEPC01011180.1:6025432-6063765 GCA_003113815.1 Sphenodon punctatus
GGGGGGGGGGAGGGGGGGGCGCTGTTGGAGGTCCCTCGGGTTCCCCGGGGGGGGCACACCGGACAGGGCGTTCTCAGTCACTGCGTCTGTGGAACTCCCTCCCGGTGGGGGCGCATCTGGCCCCAGACCTCCCGGCCTTCCGTAAGAACTGCAAAACCTGGCTGTTCCGTCAGGCATTTGGTGAGGGAGAGGGGTAGGGTGGGAGGTGGGTATTTTTGTGTGTTGTTTTATTTTATGATTGATATTTTAAAATGTGAAACTGTTTTATGTTTTGTATGTTGTTAGCCGCTCTGAAGCGGGGAGAGCGGGATATAAGTTATGTGAAATAAAATAAATTAAATAAATTGGCGGCAATGGGGAAAACTTAGTGAACATAGACCACGCATAGATCCATGATCTGGACTCTCCCTATCTTCCCCCAACCTGAGTGCACTCGCACCTGCAACTTCTAAGTGGGTCCCCAGAGCTGGTACAAATTTTCAAAGTAGCCCCTGGGTGGGTGAAGGTTTCCCCACTCCCCTAGGACAAGAGTTGGGCCCCAGGCTCGAAATGAGAGTGGCCTGACTAAGAATATTGCTTCTGATTCTTACACACTTTTTGTTTTCTTAAATCCAGGGTATAAACAGACACTGCATTCAGAGTCAAATTTAAACTATTAGGATGATTAATGCAACTGGCTTATACCCATCATAAATGTCCTACCCCAGGTAGGACCATGGTGAGACACCTTATCCTGGGCGATTCCCTCCAACAATGGTGCCTCCTTAGGAGGCTAGATGGATGAGTTTAGTTAAGGGAAGAGAGATGTTTTCTTTTTTTTATTAGTGTTTATACAACACGTACAATCTGGTACGGTATTACAATACATATTTGTGCCAAATGACATCTAGCTGAAGAGGCTTACAATATTAAAAATAATAATAATAATAATAAAATTGTGGGGTGGGGCTACAGCCAGGCCTCCTCCTCGATATACTATCCACCCCAACAAAGGATTAGTCTTCATGTATGAGAATATCTGCCCCTTAAATAGAAGTATTCCCGCTACTTTCGCCCACTACCCTAAGAGGCCACCAAATCCCACCCTTCCACTTCCACACAAAGCCCAGGCTAGGCTGTTTTGAAATGGGCTGATGGGGGGCAGGTCCATGTGCGGGGGAGGGTTTAAATGGCAGCAGATGGGTTTTCTGGGTTGTTCCGTGTGGGGAGATGGGTGGGGGTGCATGGGTCGTGGGAGCGTGCACCCACCCACTCCTACTTTTACATGGGTGCTACAACACATCTACTGGGTGGACCACCCATTGATAAAGCAACAACAATACAGTCCTTAGAAAACTAGGTTATATAGGGTACCACAGGCAGAGGCCCTTGCAATAGCAAGGTGTTAATTTGGAGAAGTACACCCAGGTGGCCTTAGCAAGGGAGTCCTACCGCAACCTACGGGGTCACCAACCAATCTGGCCAAGGGGAAATCCCCTCCTCGCCTCCAAATATGGCAAGCAGTAAGAGACTGAATATGGGAGCGGGACCCACTTGTAGAGCATCTGGGGAAATTATTAGTACCACCTCAGCCCTAGACCCAGCCACCTATGTCTGAGCATCTCTGCTGGCTAACGATTGCGAGAGCCGTTATTGTGGTGACCAGACATATCACACAGGCTGTCCTAGGGCAGTTTCTAGTGGCATAGCCAGGAGGCACTAAACCTTCTGGAGTGGTTTCTCACACTGGGACTCGTACTGCAAAGTAGTACTGTCTATTTCTCCCCATCCTGAGAAGTTATGATCACTGAACCAACATCCCTACTCTCGCACTCATGAGAAGTGTTCACATAAACAGTTACTTTGAAACGCAAGCCAAAGGGGAGTCTCAGGAGCAGATACTTTTCTTCCTACTACTGAATAACACTGGCTTAGTGCTCTGTTTGTGTGAACACTTCAGGAGCAAAACAGAAGTAAGGCCCAACTACATCAATTTTAATTGTTTGTTGGAACGTGGCCTAAACGCCAGCTATCTGAGCAGCACGCATTCCTTGTGGACTGACTCCCAAAAACTCAGGTGAGGACAACACAAGTGTCCTGCCAGGACACACAGTTGCAGTTATGTCTTGAAATGCACCCCACCCCACTTCCAAGTCTGTCGTCATCTAAAAGATGGTACCACCGCAGATTGGTGCGTCTCCTTCTGCAGGAAAATACTTTCAGATAAAGTTACAATTAACCATTGGTGAACAGGTTTCTTCTTTAGTGGTGTTGGAGGCTGGGAGTGGGCTGTGGGCTTAGTCCATGGGACTGACGAAGGATACAGCTGGAGGTCGGGAGGAGGAGGGGAAAACTACTTGAGTCCTGCACCATCTGCTAAGCCATTATTCTGCCGGGGCTGGGAGCAGTGATATATGGCAGTGGGAGTAGGAGACAGATGAAAGGCAGAAGGCCTGAGAAAGTGGAGAATAGTCACATGACTTGTGGGCACAGACTATTGGGCACGGTTCAAGACGCAGGTACAGTAACATTTGTATAACCGAATACGCAATCGTGATGGCATCACCAGATTCAAGACATGATGGCTTTGAAAGATGGTTATTGTTACATCGGGTAACGCCCATTATGGCCCCATTCTACTTTAAACAATCAAACTTCTAAATAGAGTGCAGCAGTTAAACAGACTGGATGGGTTCCTGTTTCTGTGCCAGCCTCATGCGAGGTTTGATTTGTGGAGGGGGCTTGGGCAGTTAGTTCAAGGCTGAACTCGGGGAAAAGTTCCCAGTAGGAGTGTGTGTTCTGAAATGGGAACGAACAAGAAAAGGCCGATATTGGCCATTTTGGGGTTGCAAATGAAACCCGGGGAAACTCCTGGCTGGTTTATTTGGCTTTCATTAATGACTGTCCTGCCCCATCCCCTGTGGCCATCGTCGTATGCAGTAGATTAATCCCAAGAATTCCTGTTTTATATTGAGTTGTAGAGAGAGCAAGCCAGGGTGGTCTAGTGGCTGCTTGCTGGATCCTGGGGCTCAGTTTTCTGTTCTGGGGCAGGAGGTGTGGCTTCTGGAGAGGGCTTGGGCCCTGGTGAATCATTTTTGACAAGCCATGCTTTAGCCCTTTCCCAGCCCCCTCAGTTAATAGATCCGCTGTCCCTCACACATTGGAAGAAGTGACAGGGGGCCAGGCTTCTTTTATTTCTGGAGGGTCAGCTCTGTAGCATGCACAGGCCCAGTAGTACAGGCACCGTACCTTTGGCAAGCCAGTGAGGAACGCATCACAGGGCTGGAAAGTATACTTTCATGAAAGTAGCTCACAGGGAAGTTGTATTTTATTGTGGTATGCTAAATGTGATTTGTCTTTTTTATGTTTAATCATTCTATTTTTTGAAGAATACTGTGATGGCTTTATGCCACATAATAAAGTTCAATTGATAGATTATTATTATTATTTTTTGTTGCCTTTCTTCTAATTTTAGATTCTCCTTTTTCCCTTTTGCAGAGATTAGACATGTATTTGCACAGGTGCTGGAGGAATATGGGATCAAACACACACGTGTCCCCATAGAACCAGGCCTTCACAGTTGTGATTGGATAGACCCACTCTTAATGGACTTTTACCTGGGTGTAGAAAAGGATTCCTTCAACACAGTTGATGTGTTTACAAAGCATGGAATAAAGTAAGTCCAAAGCACTCGCCCCTCGTATGCAAAAGATCTTTAGTCTTACCCAGTTCTTAAGTGTTGTACCTGCACAGAAAAGGTTTGTCCTTTCAGTTTTGGGAAGGAACGCAGTAATTCAGGATGGCCCAAGTTACTGTAAGAGGCAATCCTATATTATTATTTTTAGTACAGATAACACAGTTCTCACTTGAGGAAAGAAATGTTGCCTTTTTCAGAGTGCATTTCTGAAAGGACCTTTATTTATAATTAAGAGCATGTTCCCACAATCAGCTAAATCGAGCCCTTAGCTCACTTGCACTTTTTGGTATCGTTCACACGTCAAGAGATGGCATTCAGGGGTAGGACTGAACGTATATACTTTGGAATAATGAGTACGCAATCCCCTTTTGCTTTCTAAATCGAAGTATGTTGTAATATGAACACTTTCCATATTTTGTAGACAAACATGAAATACAAATCGCTCCCAGGGTGCAGTGCACCGTGCCTCTCCTCTCCTGCTGTGAACTCTCTGGTTCTTTTGACATCCCAAAATGCCTTGCATGCCTTTGTGTCTTATCATGCGCACGTCCATGACATCACCATTGGGGCGGACTTGGGTGGTACTAAAATGGCTTCCAAGTTGGGTGTGAATGATATCAAAGTGAATAAAACTGGAAAAATTAATTTGACTATTAAATTGGTCTTGTTTCATTTGTGTGAATAGGGCCTAAATTGCATTTTTCTCTTGAATTTGGGATAGTATAGAACATCAAATTCTACATCGATATTGGAATAACATTGATTCGGACACACCTAAACCATTACAGGAAAGCAAACGAGTATTTGCTACCGCAGTGCTTACCCTCCAAAAGTACCTTTTTGGCCATACAGCAACGGGTTTTGTTATTTCGTACCAAGCTTTCAGCATTATTTGATTTATTTTTTGTCTTGGCATCATTCGGCAAACAATACGGGTCATTAATAACCCATTAATCCAACTGGAGAAAAAGCTAGCTGATAGGAAAAGAAATGAAACTGAAATCGAGATTGGCTGCCCTGGCACATTCATTGCTGGGAGACAGGGGAAAGGCACCTTTTCTCGCTTTAACAAGCTCGGGATAAGCAGGGCTATAAAGAAAGAAAACACCCAGGAAAGAGAGAGCTGATTACTAAAAGCAGAAGGATGGGTGTGTTTGTGAGAGATGATTCTTTAGCTGCTGAAGAGACCCTAGCTGCTTCCACCTGGGATCCCCGAAGTGTCGGTGTACAAACCATATGTGCACTCAGAGCTTCTGATGCATTTTTTCCAGCTCAGCCCCAAAGTTAGTGAGCTATTACAAATTTTCTTATGAACACGTAAGTGTACATTATACATAAGTGTACACAAATTTGTACAAATTAAGGGTGACATGAAGCATACCCATTTCTCTCCATCAAATGTTGGAGGGTAGGTCAGTGTCCTTGATTAAAATTCTAGTTAGACTATTAAACTCATCAGCAGTGGCGTGTACCACACTCTCTAGAAGAATGGCCACCACTTCTATAACAATGCACTTCTATTATTTGGGGCATGTTTTCCTAGGGGGAAATACTCTCTTGACTTCTGCAAGTGATCCTTTTCATATCCTGAAGCATGAGTTTTCATCACACACCCCCCATCCCTTTTGACTAATATCCCATTTATTTATTTATTTATTTATTTTTAATTGAGAACACTTGGCTCCGTGGCAGGTCACAAAAGTTCAGGATTTACCCTAACCATTTCCTAGTATAACTTTGCATATTGCAGTGGACTGTCCAGGTAAGTGTAGACTGCAATTGCATGGGACACCATGTGCTGGGAAGCCCTTGGAGAGACACCCACCCACCCCCAATACATGGGGTCCATGCACAAACTTGAAATGACATGCAAGAAGCAATGGTGTAAAATCCAGGTCCACGGTACCATAAACACAGAGAGCCCAGATATATAAAGGACTTTCAGCAATTCAAGAGCCCCCTGCCCCCAACCCATGAATAAACTAGAAGTAACAACATATGGGTCCTAGGGCCTGCGAAGCATGGATTCCTGGCTCCTGAAGGGGATGTTACCTTTAACTGAACAGCAGAAATTAATTATGGGAACATTTTCCTTTTTCTAATGGGCGAATCAGTATGCATCTTTCAAACGTTTCTGTGTTAGGAGGTGGGCCCCAGTCTCCGTTGGATCTGACACCGGGAGCAAACCATCAGTTGGGCAGAGGAAGGTTAAATTGGGGCAGCCACTAACGGGCAAATCCTGGACTGAAGCCCAACGTCTATGGAAGCCGGATTTGACAGTTCAAAGGAGGAAGCTTCAGTCTCAGTTAGCTAACTTTCTAGCAGCTCTTCTCCATTTTCCTGCCTAGTTCATTGCAAAAATAAATGAGCAGGCAAGGAATGTTTCTTTAGGTCCTAGGCCTCCCCTGGATTCAGGAACACAGCTAAGACAGATGTACTGGACACCATCTTGATTGAGTGGAAGTGGCTGCAAGTGTTGCTGCTTGATAGCTCCCTATAGTACCACATGGTGGTGAAAGTGCAGTACTGCAGTCTCCCTTGAGATGAATGGAGAACTGCAAATACCGTCCTGTGATATGTGTATTGTACGTCTGGTTTCGCCTATTGTCACCTGATGGTCAGAGACTATACCAGCCAAGTGTTATCACACACACACACACCAGTAAACAGTCATAGAAAGGTGGTGAGAGACTGTCTGAAGCCAAAAGGAAACCAAGCTAGAGGCCATGAAACTACTTAGTCTCCCGGACACGGGTGGGGAATCACTGGCCCGTGAGCCTGATCCTCAGCTCCAGCCCGTGGCTAGTTTTTATTTGGCCCTTTCCATTTCCTAGATCTGGCCCATGAATCCAGCTCTGGGAGGAGGGAATAGAGACGAGGGCACTTGAGTACATGGGATGGATCCATGGATTCATCCTCCTTCTTTCTCCCATTCTGAGCACGCACCTACCTGCCTTCTCCGCAGCTCCTTCTTAGCACACAGAGCTTGTACTAATTTCCAGTGTGGCCCATTGGAGGGAAAAGGTTGCCCACCCCTGCTGTGGCCCATTCACGCCAGAACGCATACAGGACGGCCCTGCTCTGGAAAGAACCATGGGTGAAATCTTGTCCTCGTTAAATTCAGTGGCCCAGCTCTCACTGACCTGTGGAGGGCGACCGGACCCTGTATGGGGTGCTATGGTTTTGTGGTGGTCAGTAAGGGTGCAATATGAAATTTCCTAAGTTTACAAGTAAAGGTGTAGCTGCCAGTCCTACAAACTCCCCCCAAAAATCTGAAATTCAAGCTGGACTCCTTCCCACTTACGCGTCATCACCCATCATAACAATCCTGCAGACCAAATTCTGCCTTTGGCTACCCCCATGAAATGATTGTGTACAAATACCACCCCCACGTAGATCACTCTAATTCATTGAGAGTTTGCACAGGTGAAGTATAAGAGAAGATTTGCAAACCACAAGTACTCTGTGTGCGTCCTTTAATTAGTAGCATAAGTAATCCTGTTAATTGAGAACTCGCTTCAGTGAGACTAATCGTAGGAGCAAAATGAATTATGTGCGTGTGTGCAAGGTCAGAGTCTTTGTTAGCATCTCTGAGTTTGCAGTGCTTTGCCAGCCTGTGGTTTATAATTATACCCTAGAACAGTGGTTCCCCACTGGGGGCCCAGGAGGCTGTGCCAAAGGGTCCACAGCTATCTGCACCAGAGGCAGCTACAGCAAAGCACACTCCAGTCCCCCTCAGTGCCAGGGACATCTCTACGGGCACGATGAGGGAACAATCATAATCACATGTTCACTGTGTTTTCTGCCAATGGGGAAAACACAGTGAACATGGGTCCCTGACCATAATATGCCCATTTTCCAGCTCTATCTACCCCATGGCCAATGCATAGATGATGGCCCCTGTACCAGTGGGAAGAAACCGGTGATACTGCTGGAAGACTGGGACAGTCCCTCGGGCTGCAGTGCTTGTGTGGAGAGGGTTGTCCCTGTTCCCAGCCAATCGGGGTCTCCCTCTTCATCCCGACTGGGTCCATACATTGCATGTGGACCTAAATCCAGGACTACTGCTCCCAGTTTTTTCTGCAATAAGATGTGGGTTTGGCATGTAGTCATTTTCATGTCTGCACGTATGAACATGCAAGTGCATTTTAGACTGCAGCCTATGGCTTCCATCTTCACAACCTAACACATAGGTGACCAGGTGCCTTATGTCACTCCTAACAAGGTAGGCGCTTGCTTTGTTACCATCGGATGACATGTTGGAACAGAGCTGCCTTGCCAGTGCTGAGTTCTTGCAGGACTGCTGATTTTTCATGGGCCCACGATTTTGCCCAGGGACCTCAATCCAAAGCCATTTAAATCAATGACAGTCAGATTGACTTCAGTGCGTTCTAGATCTGGACCTCTTAAAATAAACCAGCAGCACAAAAACCTCCCTGCTGGGGCTGTGTGAAGGCAATGGTTCTATCTCCCAGCTTGCAGGATCAAGACTGTTGCAAAGTGCTATGAGCAGCTATGGTTCAGTGTGCATCTTAAAAAGGGAAAGAGCTGCTGACCCTTTAATCCTGTACTCGTGTTTTGTTTTTTATTTATAAAGCATTTTTGTTTGTTCTTGTAAAATAACAATGGCTCACCAGAAAGTAAAGTCTTATTTTGGTAATGTCAGTAACGCTGCAGCCTAGTTTTCTGCCAAATCTGATTCCTCCTGTTGTGACATCTTTGCCAATCTGCATTGTATTTCTATTGAACACCTCTATCTCGTCCCTACCCCTCCCTCTAGGTGGCCAGGTGTATATATAGGTCTGAGCACCATGGGGAAAAACATGTCCATCAGCAATATTCAGAGTGCCATTGATAACGCCGTTGCAGCTTTTGTAGCCAAAGACGACTCCTCTGCTCACTCGAGCGTATCTCCCCACCATGATCAAGGAAGCAGGACGGTAACAATTGAGCTGATGGTCCATCCCGGGTATCCTAGCATTCCACCTGTCGGCGGCTGTGGAGAGGGACCAGATGATTTCTCACAGTCATGGGAACGCTTGCATGAACTCCAGACGCTAACGAACACATGGCTGCAAAGCTACTACAAAGCAAGGAACATGCAGCTTTGTGCATTTAAAGATCTTTAATCAAACGGCGATAACAAGACTATGGTTTCTATCATAGCTAGACAGCCCCAAGAACTGTGCCACTCTGTCCTGTGGAAACTGAACAAAAGGAAGCTGCTGCCTTTTTTAGTGCGATTAGAAATACATGGACTCTCCAAAGCACCAGAGAGCAGTATCGCAGGATGAGTATCCCTTAGTCTGTTAATTGGTCACAAAGGGAAAAACCATCTGCTGTCATGGCTCAAACGTGAGACTATCACAACAGTTCATTAACTTGGCAGCCAAGGCCCCTAACACTGTCAGTCCCCGAGGATGCTGTGATAAGAGGCAGCACACACTTGGTATCTGGGATGACATCATGCCTCAACTTTTAAAATAAAACTTTGTGCTGAGGCAAAGATCAGTTGCAAAAAGAATCCAGTCCTAGTCTAGAAAGACCATCCACCTAATACAGATGGTAAAGGTAGGTCAGTGTTTGGAGAACCTCCATAACTGTGACAGTTCTGTTTTTAAAAACTATTTAAATATTCAGAAATCACTGTAATTTCACTTTTTATTCTACTTGAACAATTGCATTTTTCTTTCTGCTCTTCTAGGAGAAATCCTGCCTTGATTGAAGTACAGGGCGAAGCTAGCATTGACTTTGCTGGTGGAAGATGGACTCGGGGGAGGGAGTGTCAATGCTAGCTTTGCCCTAGACTTCCATAGAGGCAGGATTTCTCCTTGGAGAGCTGAAATGTGGGTGCAAGTCTGCCAAAGCCAATGGAGGCTTTGCCCTTGGACTTCAGTGAGGGGATTTATGCCCTAGAGGACACTACCCAGGGTATTGGGTCATTGATACCTTCAGTTATAAGTGTCAGAATTGCTGTTATTTCCATTTAAATTGACTCTTGGTATGAGGCTATAAGTAAGGCCAAAAAGTAACACTAGCAGCAGTACTTGACAGGCTTTGCGAGAACAGCAACTGCTGACCCTTCTGATATTTCAGGATGACTATTGCAGATGCACCAAGCTCTACTCTTTTAAAGGGGATTTGCGATGATGGCCATCTAGGAAATAGCAGAAATTGAGGTTTAATGCTGGGAGTAATAGCAATGAAGGGGAAATTGTGATGTCATTAAGAATGTCCCATTCCATCACTTTTTGGAGCCTATAGGTAAGGGTGTGTAACCGATTCAAAAATAACAGTTCATTCAACTGTAGTTTTCTAAATAAATCATTTTAGCTTGTGATTTTTCCATCCTTAATTTGTGCCCAAAAGCTTATTTAAAACATAGAAATTCTGTTCAGCCATCTTTGATCTAAAAAAATACATTTTTGATCCTATCTGTGTGTTGTTTTTTCTTGCAAATATTTTAAGCCTCATTCTGGTGTTATGCATTTTTAGACTTTGCTTTGATAAAATTTTAACTTTGGGAAATGAAATACCAAAGGTTTACAAATGTCAACTTTATACTCTTGAGTGTGCAGAGAAAATGGGGGGCATCGCTTTCCACATAACATAAAGCCTTCTCTTCCACTACCTGATAAACTGGGAATGTTAGATGTTTATAACAAGTCATTAAATGCAAAAAATCCTAATAATGCAAAATCAATATTGATCAAATAGGTCCATACTTTAAAATTCTACATTGTACTGATGTACAACTTCCTATTCCTGGTTTCATTATATAGAAAAATTGATTTAGTTTATTCCTTACCCTAGCATGTAGAGAAACAGCAGAAACTGACTTTTTTTGTAACTGCTTTGTTTCTCAAACAAATCCTCCAACTGTTAAAATCAACAGTTCAGCTCCCATGGATTTTAAATGGCAATGGACATGCCCGTACTATTGTATGAAGACTGATCTTCACACATGGAACATGATCTTGATTTATTTGGGATTTGCACTAGCCAGTTACATTAACACAAGTCTCATTTGCTTCAGTGGGACTTGCTCTGGTGCTAAGACTAAACAGCTTGGGGATCACATTGTATAAGAACATGGGTGTAATGAATAGGAAACAATATGCTCCTTCTATGGTTTTTAGTGCCCTCGCACTAGAATGGTTGTGTTGTGACATCATAGTCCAGCTACCAAACACCACCCTGCTAGAACGGGAGGAGCTTTCACTGTCTGCCAAGCTTACAAGTCCCAGAGCATGGTAGTATCTCCAGCTGAGGGCAAAGCCCTGTGCTTTGTAGGGTCTGGGCTACCTGACCTAGGCTGGCTATGGGATCACTGTACTAGATAGATGGCTTAGTGTTTGAGGGCTTCCAGGCGTGATAGCACAACTGCAGCGCAGGTACATATGAGGGGCACTTATATCATTCTCAGCTTCCAACTCTGAAGTTACTCCCCTTAATAAAAAGGGTAGGATTCATGGTGATTACAATTGAAAGAAGAAACCTACAGCAAGTGCTGTTAAAATTTGAGTGCCACCTAGTGTTGGTAATACTGTGTGCAGAAATATAGCTGAGGGCAATGTTGATTATCTACTGCTGTATCTAGAATGTTTTGCATAACACAACTTTGTGTGGTGTACCCCAGGGATCTGTATTGGGACTGGTGCTGTTTAATGTATTTCTTAATGATTTGGAAAAGGGTGTTAAGAGTGAGGTGATCGGATTTGCAGATGACACCAAGTTATGCAAGGTAGTTAAAACATGAGCAGACTGTGAGGAACTGCAACAGTATCTTATGAGACTAGGTGCCTGGGCATCTAAATGGCAAATGAGATTTAATGTAGACAAGTGCAAAGTGATACAGAAAAATGAAAAATAATTCAAACTGTGCATACACAATACTGGGTACTAAGCTAGGAGTTATCACTTAAGAAAAGGATCGGGGGGTGATTGTGGACAATGAAATTCGTAGGGTGCAGCAGTAGTCAAAAACGCAAACAATGTTAGGAATTATTCAGAAGGGGACAGAGAATAAAACTGAGGATGTCATAATGCCTCTATACAAATCAATGGTGTGACCACACCTCAAATACTGGGTGCAGTTCTGGTGACCCCATCTCAAAAGACATAGCTGAACTAGAAAAGGTACAGTGAAAGGCAACAAAAAAATGATCAAGGGCATAGAAGGGCTCCTGTATGAGGAGAGGCTTGGTAGGTTGGGGCTCGTCAGCTTGGAGAAGAGATATGATAGAGGGCTATAAAATCATGAGTGGTGCAGAACTAATAAACAAGGAGCAGTTATTTACCCTCTAAGCTAGTACTAGACCTAGGGGACACTCCATGAAACTCATGGGTGGCAAGTTTAAAAGAAAATATTTTTTCACTCAGCATATAATTGAGTTGTGGAATCTACTGCCAGAGGCTGTGGTAAGGGCCAGCACTATAGCAGAGTTTAAAAAGAGGTTTGGACAAGTTTCTGGAAGAAAGGTCCATTAGCAGCTATTAGCCAGACAGGATCAGGGAACATGACGGGGGCGGGGGGGACAGGGAATGGATCCCCCATTGTGACCTGGTGGGTGCTTCTCCCAAGCCACTGTGATTGGCCACTGTCAGAGACAGGAGGCTGGGCTAGCTCCACCATTAGGCTAACCCAGTATGGCACTTCTGTTGTTTTGCTAGTTCATTTTAAACCTTGTCTTTATTTTTGTGAGTACTTAGTATTCTAAGCTACAATTTTACTTTGATCGTACTTAATTATCAGAGCTTTCCCCCCTACCTTTCCATGTACTGTACTTTTGTTTGAGCTCATGTTCTGTTTCCTTCACACTCACTAAGCCCTGTGAAATCAGTATGACAGCAGCTCTAACTGATTCAGTTCTGTGAATATTAGAAGACCTTCAAGTCCACATTTTTAGATAAATAGAAGTAAAATCAGATTTAAGAGACAAATGACAGTTGAACACATTTGGAACAGGGGCGGAAGGTGAGAAAAAATAATTGAAAGTTACAGTTATGCTTGTTAACTCTACGCTGGCTGAACTAATTTCTATATAGCAAACAAAATTTTCAGGGCCCCCGTTACATTTTTCAAGTGGCTCTCAGCACAAACCTGCCCTGCCTCGATCATAAGCCCCTTAGGGCAGCAGGAACCTGTCTCTAATCATGACCATTCAACAGCAGGCACATTGGCCCCAATCCAGTGCCCTCTAGATCCTCGCACTGAGCCATGTGCACCATTTATGTACAGCACAATATGTGGGCAATGCGAGTCCACGTGGCTCCAGGACATGGGAGTGGGGCTTTTGTTTATATAGCACCAGCAATGAACACTCCTTTAAAGACAAGCTCAAGGGGCTAAAATCTAGGAGAGAAGGAAGAGGGGAACAAAGGGAGAGAGCAGTGCACTATTCATTTTTAGAGGGACCCAGGGATGGCCACCCTGGGGTTTGTTCTGGGGGGTTTATACAACGGAAGTTGTGGATGACAGTCTGCCCACACAGCAACTCATTTCTCCCCCCCCAAACCATAGAGCTGCTGGTGGATTGTCAGCTGCTCTAGGTTACCAAGACAACCCCTGCCTTAAAGCAGAGCTGCAGTGGGCTCATTTGCTTTGAGCGTAGCTGGTGCTCTGGGTTTGGGTGGCCTACTTCCCTTGCAGTGCTATAGGCTATTCTGGAGTACTGCTAGAGGAGCTGACCTGGAGCAGCACACTCCTGTGCCACTTCATCCCAGGGTGGCCTGCCTTTACAGAGATGGCCACCCAGGGGTGCAGCGGAGCAGCTGTCCATCTAAAAAACACCCAAAGTCAAGTCCCAAGCATGTATCCTCAAGCTTAGTTCAGGAACCGATGGCTCACTGTTTTCTCCATTAGTGTCAGTGGGAAAATGCAGTTAACTTAGGGCCCTGGCTTAGTTACAAGGGAGACAAGGAGCCTGAATGAAAGGATGGAGGAAGAATGTTACATAAATAACCACCACCAGTGCCTGTATAGAACCTGTTTTATAGGACGGTCACAAATTAAAAGCCGTTTTATTCATTGCTAAAACTAGGTTTATAAGCCATGCGAATTGCAAAGACAAAGTTACCACAAGCGGTAGTCTAGGCTTAACTTCCAGTCCTCCATCACCCATTGAGAGATGGTGAAAACATGGGATGAATAGGCCCTAGGAGGGTTTTCTAGGTCCTGCCTTCTGCTCCAGAACAGCGCATCCTGGGAGATCATTTAGAGATGCCAGCATGTGGCGAGTGTTTCATCAGGCAGTGACCACATGCTTCAAAATCCTGCTACTTGAAAAACATTCTACGTAGAAGCATCCTTATGTCTGGGAAAATTTTCAGTGGTAGAAAGGTTAGAGTAAGAACACATTCCGGAAATAGTCTTCAGCTGGAAGGAGATACGTGCAAAATTCAGTCACTAAGAAAATAAAACCATGCCACGAAGCCTTTGAGAGCATTTTTATTAAGGGTAGCAGAATGGAGTTGCAGAAAGCCTGTACTAACCCACTTGGGGTGTCTAGTCTCACCAGCACATTGCTGCTTTGGGTCCCAAACTGCAGGGTTAGAATTTGGCACCACATGGCTTAGGGAATCAGACTAAACAAGAACTTGAATGCCTGAGTTAACACAGGACTGTCTTAATACTTTTCATTTCTCTGCTTGCTCCTCCACCACCTAGAACAAAGTTATTTGGTCTTCATCTTTTTCCAAAAAGGATCGCTTAGAAGTAAAATGCTACTGCTGGTCACACAGCATATGGTTTGAGGACTGGATTATAGAAAGAAAAGGGGGGAAAGCAAGAAAAGAATTGAGAATTTTTTCCTCCACCTAAGAACCTTCAACATAAAAGAAAAAAGAAGCACTGCATTGCTATAGGCCAATGTGAATCTGAACTGCACTTCCTTTAAAATTACCCAGTTCCTTTTCAGTGGTATCTAAATGGCACCAATTCATGTATATGCAGAGTTTAACCTGAGAGGCTTACAATCAAAAAGGTATATTCGGTATCATGGAAACAAGAACGATCGTTTTCATAAATATGGAAAGGTAGCTTGGGGGATGACAGGCTTCCATGCAAACAGGTGTGAAATCATCACTAGGAGAAGAGTGGCTCATTGCAATATCTGATGCAGAAGTTACACACACTTCAGTTTGACAGATAATTTTGGCATTTTTTTTTATTATGAATCTGAGTGAGCGTGAATGAAACAAAATCAGTGCCAACTTTCTGCAAATGAAGACACAAAGATGTGGCAATTTGGTTATAAACAGTGCTCTCACCAAGCCTTAACACACCTAGGAAGTGAAAACGCTTCCGTAAGTAAGGTGAAGGTAGTTTGACTTTATCTGCCAAACCACCTGCCCAAGAACAACAACAGAATTTTTTGCTCCACAACTTATAAAAACTATCGTTTTTCAAAACAGAGGTACTGGGCTGTCATTTAGCAAGAGTCTAAACCAAAGTTTGGGTGAAAGAGACAGGAAACGTAGAAAACATTAAAACCAAAGAAGTTTCTCTACTACTCCCCCGACATGCACTAGTCTTGAAATGTTGCAAAGGCAAGAGAGACTCACTGTAAAGAGCACAAAAAACCATCCAGGTGTGAAGGGGTTTTATGGGTGCAACTTCCTGCACAACAGAATGATATGGACTCCCTCAACTAGGAGTGCTGTGGGGGCCAAAACTGCTTGCCTCAGCAAGGTATCAAAATGCAATGGCAGGAAAGAGAGGCCATTTTGATGGGATGGCTACGCACTCACCTTTTAGCTTTAGGGAAAAGCTAAAACGTATTTTTTTAAAAAAAATTAAAGACGTCATAAAAGGGTGCTGAACTCTGAATGGGAAGAACTTTTTACTTGAGCAGGACTACCTTGGATTAAAAGAAAAAGATACTTTAAGAACTCATTATAATTGCTCTTGAGCACTGTATATTGTTTCTTACAGATATTTATGAACAGTACTAGTGAAATGTATCCTATTTAATACAGTTTATTGCTTAATGGTATTCTCATTGTTTCCAATTAAAAAAAAATCATACAATTGATTATTGGGAGAAGAGGGCGTTTGCTATCTCATAAAATACAGACAATTCCATAATGTGATTTTCGATGGAAAGATGTACCAAATGCAGTGGTGTTGGATTTAGCTTTTAGTTTCAAAAATTAGCATTTCCAAAAGAATTCTGTTTGGGATTTTTTTTTAAACTCAAAGAAGTTTTTATTTTGGTACCTGTTGGTCCCCTGTTTCTGAAAATTCTTTATAACTGGCTTGCAGTTGTTCTGTGCATTTTTTTTCCTAGCTAGTCTGCATAGATATTAAGAATAAAAATGAAAGAACTTTAAAAAAACAAGAACAAAAAACATTCCACTATTCTTTTGCTACAGAAATTTCTGTTTCAAAGTTTTCCAAAAGCAGGACATAAGTCACATTTTAATTCAATCACGCACACAGAAGTTTGTATTTCCCCATTTAATAAACATTATTGTGGTAACATCAGCCAGATTTACATAAGACCTGGGCTTGTTTCTGATTGTTTTGTGGAGGGGGTTGTGGTGGTTTTGCTCATTATGTTACAAACTGAACTTAATGGGAACTTTTAACCAAGTTCCACAAAGCACAGTGCAACATTGGAGAGAGAAAATTAAACAGAACTGTCAAAACATTCAACAATTCTCTGCCAGGACAGGGAAATATTTTTCTAAGACATCAGTGTGGGGGGTGAAAAAATAAATGATAGTGGGAACTGCAAGGGAAAATAAGAAACAGCCACAACCTTTTGAACCTTAAGGGCAGAATATAAGTCTAAGATATTTTTTGATAAATTCTGACAAGAAAAAGAAAACAGCATCCTTTAAAGTATATTGAAGCAGTGATTTTTAAACAAAGAAAGCAGAACTAGAACATCTTAAATTTTTAATCCTTTCTTTACAGGTTACCTAGACCACTTTTGATTAAGAAAACTGTAGAAAGTTAGTAACAGCCACAAGTTAACACCAAAAGGTGGCACTTGTCAATTTTCCATAGAGTCCTGCTTTGCGGGGTGTCTGAAACGCACTGCTCCGGATCTTCCATCACACGTTGCTGACATCAACTGTGTCAGATTTTAGTCCACTGGTCGCTTTTCACCATATTTCTTTGTAAACTCTTCAGCGTTCTTACAGAATTTTTTACGGTCCTTAGAGTATTCTTCAGCTAGGTCAGCCCGAAGGGGGTGTTCGGGCTGTGGGTCATTCACCAGTGCTATGAGGGACTGGATTACTGTCAAAAGAAGGACAAGTGCTGTCAGTGAGGACGACAATTAACTTTTTAGAAGCCAAAATTAGGAGCAACAAAAGGGCTGTTATTTAAGATAAGCTGTACAAAGCAACAGTAACTGCACAATGCTCAAAGTTTTAGTTGAGTAGTGGCTTTGAGTTAAATGAATTATCTCCAGAAAAGAATTGGAAGTGTACATTAGTGGGAAATGGATCCGTGCCATGCATCTGTCCTTATGGACAGGGGTAGGGAGGAGAGATGAGGGCATGAATAACCTCCTTCAATGCTTGCGGGGAGGGGAACGATTCATGGGCAAGATCTAAGAATTGGAATTCCCCCCCCCCCCCCCCAAAAAAAGCTGGAGACTCCATCAAGTTTTATAATTGTGCCTCAGCACATTCTGCAAAACATTTTCATCTTTACAGTCTTCATGAAAAATCTGTCTCGATCACACTGAACTATATTTAATTCTCAAGTAATGTGCTTAGAACAATGACATTTAATGTCACATTTCCCCATTACATTCTTTATGCTATTAGAAACAGAATCAGTTACACTCCAAAGTTGACTGGCTGAGGTAATCACAGGTTATTTTACAGTCTGCAGTCATTAAAAGGCACATGCCTAACTGACAATTAGGTTGATCAGCAATAAAACTTAAATTACAGAAAACAGGAGATCACAGTCTATACAATTCTTTAATCGACCTAATTCTAACTGAATTAACAACTCAGAACCAAGTTAAGTAGAGCACAATGACCAGTGTTTTTAATGCAGACAGCAAAACTTTATTCCCCACGGGTAGCCAGCTGCCATACAAAATGCACAAGAGGTCTCATGCAATGTTTGGATTTACAAATTATTTAAAGGAAGTCTTTCTTCCCTTCATACCACAGTTGCCCAACAGTACATACAGGAAAGGCTGAAGCAGGAAACCACAACTGTATTAAGTAGAATGTTAATTCTCCTTTTGTTCTTTATTTCCTGGGTAGGAATGCACTGAATTGCATAGAAACAGCTGGATGAAAAGGCACAGGTACTAGGCCAATACAGCTGATATAACGGCGGAGATAATGAAGTCGACAACTATGCCATTAGCCAGGAGTGGACTGACCCTTGCAGCAACTATCATGAATGGAGAGTTTTTTAAAAATACCTTCACACGAAGTAAATGTTTGCAAGGGAAACCAAAAGTGTAATAAAACAGAAACCGCTTCTGCAAAGTTTTATATGAGATAAACTCACTATTTATTTGTAATATCTTGAATATGTAAACATCAGAGTTTCAATGCTTGTTTCTGTACTGCAAAGTGTGCTAAGAGACTTAGCAAATGAAAAAGACAGTCTATGTAAGGTTAAAGATCAGAGGCAGATCTGACACCTGAGAACATGCTGCCTGAAGTGAAATATCAGATGCCTACAATAGGATATAACAGATAAGGCCAATAAAGGCAACCTAAAATAATTCATCAGATTTGAATTAAGCTACAATTAAGGTCAGGTCAACTAGAAGCATCTTGGGAAGATGACAAGATGTACATTTTGTACAGTGATAAGCACACTGGTGGCACAGAAGAACAGTGTAAAGCAGCCCATTTTAAGGATACGTGAAGGATAAAAATATGCAGGGACTCTAAATTCACTGCATCTTCCCCACTGCTGCCAATGGACTGCGAACACAGTGAACACCAACAACTACATTCCAAAATTCCTTTAACAAACCATTTCCCTCCCAAAACACAGGCCAATTTTAAACAGAACTGTGATGGAAATAACAATTAAATGAAGGATTTCCATCTAGTAGTTTTTCACATGAATGGATGGATGGTAGGTGAATGTCACCAGCGATGTCAGAAAGACAGTTAGTGATACGAGACTGGATGGAGGAGGAGAGCACAGGGAGAGAGAGAGTTTCATGTCATCAGCATACAGGTGGTACCAGAAGATTCGATGAGTTTACCCAGAGAAAAAGAGTATAGAGGGAGAAGAGAAGGGGCCCAGGACAGAGCCTTGGGGAACTCCCACAGAGAGGGGGAGCAACGTAGAGGAGGTACCAGCAAGAGAAACGTTGAAGGAGCAGTTCGAGCTAGCCCTATTAAAGCAGTTTAGCAGGCAAGTAGGAGAAAATTACTATTGCATTTTTATACTAGTTTACAAAGACTTAAAGAAACATGAACCTAACATAGGTAAGACCTAATTCAGTGACAGTGTTTATATATTGTATTTTAATAGTAGGCTATTGTAACATTTAATATTTGGATATGTATGTAACTGTGTTTTTAAGTAGCATAAACATGGTTCATAAAACCACACAGAAAAGGAGTGAACGGAAGAGAAATTCACACCTCAAGGGGCTACAGGTATTTGATTGCACACTGTTTTACACAAGGCTGGTGTGAAGCTGCTTCAGCACATCCTTGTATATTAGTATTCTCTCTTTCCATCTCCCTGAACAGCAGTTTTATTTTTCTTCGAGAACGCAGAATGGAGCAAAATTACAGTAACTGCACCTTCACCCTCCCCAGGGTTTCCTCTGCTCTGATACGTAGCTAGTGTTTTCTTTTTTCCTTATATTTGAAAATATTTTGTTGTTTAGCAATGACACACAAAAATTTCCCTTGAGCAAATGGTTGCGCAAACATCTCCAATTCCTACCAAGTCCTTGGTGAAGAGAGTACGTGTAGTTCTTTCTACCCAACTACATGACCATTAATGTGGTGTTTCATTTGGCGGTTACATTTTTAGCAGATGCGCTCTCAATTTGTTCATAAGTAATGTTGTCCCCCCCACCTCCAACAACTTTTAACTTTAGATAAATTTGGCAACATACAAAAAAACAATTCCTTGTGGAAACCACCGTATACAGGACAAGCTTGATGTTTTTTGTTCAGTAACAGGAACTACTGGTGGACCAAAAAATCCCAACTTGTTTCAGAGTCTACTTTCACCAGATGCAGCTAATAACCCATAATTCAAACAGCAGAAGGAATTTTCCAAAATCTATCCCCACCTTGAGATCACAAGAAGATAAAATAGGTATGTGGAAATGGGAAGGAAAGCTTGGAATAGGAAAGCTTACCCAAAAAAAATCATACAGGGTGGGATCTACATCCAAACATTTGTATGCATATGTAACCCCAAGTCAAGAAATAGAGGGTGGTTGTCATGTTGGTCCCAAGCATAAGAGATGGAGACAAAGCAGTTCAGATAATCTCTTTTATTGGACAAACTATGGTTGGTGAGAGACTGCAAACTTTCAACCTAACACAGGGCCCTTCCACAGGCCTGTAATGAGTCAGAACTATAGGCTGAACAGGTCCAACCTGTCCTGCATTTGTTCAGCCCACATGCCTATGGAGTAAGGTTGCCATATATGCAAATTTTTCAAGGATATGTATTTTGCATAAGTGTCCTGGAAAAAATTGCATATATGGTAACCCTACTAAGGAAGGGCCCTGTGCGACCCCAAAAGCTTGAACACATTCACCAACAGTAGTTGGTCCAATAAGAGAGAACGGAACAATTTTGTCTCCATAGCTAACCTGAAGTCAGGGCTTATGACCCCAAGTGTAGTCATAGCATTTGCAAACAGAGTCACAATTGTTACAGCTATTTAATATACTTTGTCTTTGTCGCTGTATAGCATCACAGGATAATATTAAGCCTCAAAATGGACACACACAAACAAAACTGAGTACCACTGTTCTGCTCCTAAGTGCTGTATTTGTAGGAGTCTTAGGAGGAAGAGTTGAAGGAACTGGGTAATGTTTAGCCTAGCAAAGTAAAGGCTAAAGGGAGACATGATGGCATGCAAGCAGGGGGTTGTGCTGGATGACCCTCAAGGTCCCTTCCAACTCTATGATTCTATGCATTTACATATGGTTACAAAGTAGTATGCTGCATGAGACTGTAAGAGGCAAAGAGAACTTTGTTAAGGATCCACGCACCTCTTCCCCTACAGAAAAGGGACTAGCATGAACACCCAAATTCTCACGGTCCTCCTATTATTATTTACCAAAATAAACCAGATAACCATACAAAAACTCTGATCACCTTAACAATTTCCATGGTAAAAGCCATCCAAGAGCATTCAATAGCAATATGCAACTAAGTTAATTCTGCCAGCCAGTGACATAAGATAGAAACGATAAATTACATGAGTCAGCCATAAATAGAGGCGGCGGGGAAGAAACCTCACCTCAGCCATAAAAATACCCCCATCATTCCTCACAAAACATTTTAAAAAAGAAAAGTCCTTTAAATGTTCAAGGTCCTATCCAGCAGACCTCCATGCTGTACTTCTCTTTTAACAATGAAGCGCTAAGTCATCTTTGTAAAGATTTCAATCCGAGTTTCATAGTGTCATGGCTCCAGCTCATAAAATCACAACAGAGTAGCACAGCCATAAACAATATAAGTTTCTAGTTACCTACAGAAATGTTCTCTTTCAAAAAAAAGTATACACTTGCAAAGTAAAGAAAAAAGTGTACACTTTCTTTCTTTTCCCTATACCAAGGATGCTAGCATAACGGTTGGACACAACAGAAATTCAACAACTTTTAGAGGCAAATGAAAAATAATTTATTTTATTTAAAACATGTAATATCCTGCCACTCCTGACTCAGACAGCTTGGGGCAGCTAACAATATAAAAACCACAACATCAAAAACTAACACCCCTCATCAAAATAATTACCATAAAATAAAATAATCCAATCTTCCCCCACCCCCTTACCCATCTCTTTCTCCAAATGCCTGGCAGAACAATCAAGTCTTACATAGCCGCCAGAAGGTGAGCAGAGGCAGGACTCCCCCAGGAGGGAGTTCCACAGCAACGGTGCGGCCACCGAAAACACCCTCCTCAAGGTGGCCATCCAGTGCGGGACCTCAAGGAGAGCACCCCTGGCAGACCACAAAGGCCGGCTTAGGGCCTGGGGAGTGAGGTGGTCCTGCAGATAAATGGGACCCAGATCACGCAGGGCTTTTAAGGCCAAAACCAGCACCTTGAATTAGGCCTGGAAGACTATTGGCAGCTAGCGCAGTGCATGCAAAACTGGGGTTATATGCTCACGCCGACCCATCCCCGTAAGGAGACGGGCATTCTGCACTAGCTGCAACCTCCAGACTGTCACCATGAGCAGCCCCACGTACAGCACATTACAGTAGTCTAGTCTCGAGGTAATGAAAGCATGAATGTCAAGGTCAGAGTTAGAAATATAGGGTCGGAACCTTTTAACCATATGTAATTGGCAGACGGTGCCCCAGCCACAGTTGCTACCTGATCATCCAAGCACAACTGCAGATCTAGGAGCACCCCCAGGTTCCAGACCTGGGATGAGGTAGAGCTGGGTGTCATCAGCATATTGATGACACCGCACCCCAAACCCCCTCACGATCTCACCCAACAGCTGCATATACACACTGAATAGGAAGGGGGACAGAATAGAACGGGAGGCCCCGGGGAGATAATGAACAGTCCCACCACCCGCTGGGATCTCCCATCTAGGAAAGAACAGAACCATTGCAAAACAGTCCCGCTCACCCCAGTCAGATCACACAAACCAACACCTCATGGTCAACGGTATCAAATGCCACGAACGTTCTAACCAAATCAGCAGGGTTGGATTTTCCGTCTAATTCTAGGCACAGATCGTTAACCAGCATCACTGCCAGTTATAGAATCAAGCCTTAACTTGCTAAAGGTCTAAAAAATGCAATTTCACTATGATCACAGAGATCACAGACTATCACACAAACCTAGAAGTCACACACACACTAGGCTAGAAGTCACCAGGTGATAAAAGTCGTTTCTATTGACTTAAGTGCAAGGGTGGAATTTAATTTTGAGAAACTGTGCTCATACACTGCAAGTCTTACCTTGGTCAGTTTTGGTTGCTGGCTTCCAGTTTTCAGCACTAATTACTGGCAGACAAACCTGCCCCTTTTCATCAATGTTAGGGTGATAGATCTTTGTTTTAAATGTAATCTTAGGAGGTTTGAATGGATACTCTGCTGGAAAGTTGATTTCAATTCTGAAAGCTCCCTTATCATATGGAGGATTGTCCTGAAATGAAAAGAGGAAATATTAAAGATACTAGACACCAGAAGAAATGGATTTAAGGGGCCGTGGCAATGTACTTCAATCTTTTGAAAGATTTATATGAACTGAAGAGAAACCAGAAGCTACATAATTATTGTGTACAGCTCTTTGGGTCTTTTAACATGTCCAGATTCAAGTTTGTGTGCCAGGAAACAAACCCATAATATTCTTCTACAGAAAGAGCAATAGTGTTCGGATAGTTCTCTCATTTACTTTGAAAAAAGCATGATATAGCAGGTAAAGGGAAGGGAATTGTTGCCTCTTCTACTTTGTGAAGAGGATTCCAGTTCCACAATACTCCAGATTCCCAAAATCCTACCCATCCATTAGCAATTTTTACTCCCAATTTCATATATTTCAGGAAATTTTGAAGTCTCTTCTGAAACAATGATTTTAAGTTTCCTGTTTCTCTTCCTATTTCACATGTTTTGCAGTATGGCAGTACAAACAGCAAACTAATTTGGCTTGTGAAGTTCCCTGTACATTTTGGGAGAGCCTTTCTGAGTTAACCAATTACATCTGCTGATTATTTGCTTGTGCTAAAGAAAAATAATCACTTCATCTGCTGATGAGGACACTCGATTTCTCTTGCAGTTTCGGGTGCCTTTTATCAGTTCATCTTGGGAGGAGTAGGGTGAGATGACTGAAGTAGGTAGTGATTCTGGATGCTGAAACTGAACAGGACAACGCTCATGATCAGATAACTGCTGCAGACACTAGGTCACAGATTCAACTAGGGCTACAACCCAATTAGAAATTTTAGTTGATTAATCGATTAAGCCTCTATTGATTAAAAATCAATTTAGATTTGCATACATTTACATAAATATACATAACTTTACATAGATTCACCTTATTTGCATGCATTGTGTAAACTTGTCTTCTGCCAGAACTCTGGAGCTCTGGACTCAGAACTATGGACTGTCAGAAGGTCCTGGCAGCTAACCGATTAAATCGGGGCAAATTTTAATCGGTTTTAGACAGATTAATCAATTAAATTAATTGGTTAATGGTTGCAGCCCTAGTTTCAACTATGATGCTCAAATAATAGTTATAGTATGATAGGACTACAACTCTAAGAGTAGGATTTTGGAGAATATGAAGAACTGAGGTGAATTCTCAAAAGGAACAGAATGTAAAAATTCTTATTTCCAGATAACTGCTCCACACCCTTTTATCAAAGCCATTTTATCGGTTACAATGGAGTTCTCTGGAGTTACCATCTTTAGAAAGAGTGGAACATTCTAGAGGATGTTATTAAACCTATACACTTAAACAAGACTGCACGTAGAAGGTTCATTCACGATGAGTGACAGACGAGTATCTTCACCGCTCACTTTGAAGATTTACACCATAATTTTCACTACCCAGACAAAGGCTGTTCACTGACACAAAGTTTATAGTGAAGATTCTGGGTACAATATCTCAAACAATTTTATTAATGGATTCAAATACCGGCATGGGCATTTTTTGTTGTTATATATGTTGAAAGCAAAAAAACAAAAAAACAAATTAAATGACAGATTTCTCTATGTGTAACTGATTTAACCTTTGACTTTTAACTGGATAGCAATTAAACAAAAACAAAAAACACAACAGTATAAGATCTGCAGAGGAAGAATCCCAGGAGAGAAGAGCAGTTCTCGACTTGTTTTTATAACGAAGCAACTATTTATTCTTATGACTGTTCTTCTAAGATATATTTCACACTCAGCAGGCTGAATTACTTTTAGAACTACTCCTTCAGAGCAACCACATTACTCAAAATACCACTCAATAATCTTGGCCCAATAAACCCCCAATTTTTAACAAACAACACTTGTTTATAGTTTCTGAGGTAAGTGACCAAGAGATATCAAAATAGAATACCTAGTAATCAATAGCCAGCTATTATTCTCTTTGAAATAATGGTAATTAAAATCCTGAAACAAGACTTCATAAAAAACTTCAAAAGCAAATAATTTAGTATCGTCTTCATCTGTACTGTATTCTGACTCCCTATATATAACCATTCTATATAGTTATCCCAATTAAGCAAAGAATGGACAGCAAATATCACTTTTGTTTACTGTTGTCCCCTTTAAAAAAGGTAAACCAGTATGTTTTTAAAGACAGATGCTTCAGATCCTTAATTATTAGGATACACATTAGGTTTGATGACAAAATATTTTCTAAAACTACTTCACATTACCCCATGCTAAGACAGGACTTCTCTCTCCCACCATGGCGAACACTAAAACCTGCCTACATGTGGCTCTGAGAAATACAGTTTTTGGTGCTTACAATGTCAAAGACCAGGGGTGGGGAACCTTTTCTTTCCTGGGGGCCACAATGAATATTAGTACGAGCTCCGAGGGCCACATAGAGGTTGGGGGCGGGAGTGCTTAAGAGGTTTATTCAAGAAAAGGAGGGCCCAGATCATGGATCTGTCCCACGGTTCTGTCCCATTCCCTTGTGTGCATGCTTCATTATCATACACTCCGTTTTTCAGTGCTTGGGGGTAGACAATGGATCGAGGGGCCAGATCCAGGCACTGGAAAGGGGCCACATAAAAACTTGCTGAGAGCCCCATTTGGCCCCGGACCTGAGGTTCCCGACACCTGTCTTGAACACTTACAGAACAAAGAGCACCAAAACTCAAGCAAAAACTTTGCTTAAAATTAATATCTACTTTTTTTTACAGCTA
Organism: Sphenodon punctatus; assembly: GCA_003113815.1. Classification (NCBI taxonomy): domain Eukaryota; kingdom Metazoa; phylum Chordata; class Lepidosauria; order Sphenodontia; family Sphenodontidae; genus Sphenodon; species Sphenodon punctatus. Next base: position 6,051,140 of record QEPC01011180.1, read on the forward strand.
TGTATTTTTTCCATTTTAGAGGCCGTGAACAGTATTAGGCTTTTTAAAAAAAAAAAAAAAAAATAGGACACCATAAAACATTAAATGTTTTAATTTGAAAGCAAGGCATACTTGCAGGCTGTATAATGCTGAGGAAGAATGCCAAAACAGAAGAAGCATAAATAGTGGTTTAGAAAATGCACAGTGCTTAACAAATCTTTCCTGTATTTTATGTTAACCAATTATGTTAACCTTACTCAAAAGAGCAAGTCCAATGACTCAAAATGACCAGATCCAAACCTCATACATGCACCACATACATGCATCCTTGCATGGGCATATGAATTTAGGATCAAGCACAAAGTGATTACAGGTTCAATTTAGTAAGTTACTGAGCATCTAACTTCATGAACTTATGCATGCTTTTAGCCTTAAACATAAACGTTCCAATCAATATGTTTGAAGCTAAATCACATGACTAAGGGCATCATCTGACCCGATAGGAGCATTCATCATCTTGCAGGATCAGAGCCTCCTCGCATGAGTAAAGCGAGAGAAATTTGACCATGAGTGGGTGTTCCACAGCGCCCAACTCAAAGCATCAGCCACTATAGCATATCTTGAAGTAACATGCAATGCCCAAGTTCAGAAGTCACTTTTGACCAGCAAAAGCACCGTTGATCTAGTGTTCAAAGTCTCCAAGATAAAAAACGATATTGTTCTTGGGATTTTTGTTGTGCTCAGGAAAGAGGAAGCACAGATATTAGGGTAGCACAGCCCTCATTGTAACAAAGTCAGTGCTACAATGCAGTTCTTTACGCAGGAAAGCAAGCATAGGATTGGTCAGTGGAAAATGAACCCCCCCAAAAAAATTGCTCAAGTCACCTTGAACACACAGGACTGCTCCCCTAAAGGAAAAATGGCCTGTTACATTTAAGTCCATGCAGGGGCCTTTGATTGCAAATCAGTGTTGGGTTTAATGGGAAAGCATCTGCCAAGGTCACTTGCAATGACCTTTATGTTTTATGGTACTTTTCCAGCAGGTCACACTGCTGCTAATGCTGCGCCAGTGTGACGAGGCCCAGTGAACTGGACTAGCAACACAAGCCCCACCAGCTGGGCCTGGAGCAGCACTGGAGGTAGCAGCCACCAGTCCTATGAATACCTTGCCTTCAAAACTTCCAGGGTCAGCAGCAGAGCTTTGCTTTCCTGGTTGAAATACCTGCATATCAAACAGTTAATATTTACATTTTTCAAAAGTATCCCATGGATTTCCATTCCTGCGTGGTCCCCTGCCTTCATTCAGCAGCTTGAAACTGGAAGCAGTAAGCCATCATTGCACCCCTCATTATGAGCTATGATCATTGTTTTTGCACTTTTTACAACATGTCAGTTTAAGACTTACTACGCTGACAAACTATGCTAGCAGTTATTTTTAAAAAAACACACAACCACCCAACTTTAAGAACATTCCAGTTTAAATGGTTCACACACGTCTTGACTGGCTACTGTGGTCTAAGAACAATTATTTTCATATCACTTTATTAGCACAATGGCCAGAGAAACTATATTCAAATCAGCTTGACCAGGAACAATTTTTAAAATGTCATCAGCCAAAAAAACAAAGTTTAGAGCTTTCGTAACCTCACCTAGTCTGACTATTTCAAAATACAATCCTTTTTACATATATCACATCACTCAGGAACTCTGAAATATCACCATATTAACAAGCAATACTAGCAAACCAGCAGCATAGCATGCCTTACATATCAAAGCTAACAAAGTGATTAAAATACACTACAAATATACAAAGTCACTCCGCAACATTTAATGGCAAATCTCCTTTACAGCTTTTACAAAAGAACTAATTTGAAATGTTAATTTAACTTGCTCCCCAAGGCATCTGGCCTATAATCTTATGTACACGCATATGAAAACTTCTGGCTGGTAAGCATAGAGAACCTCCATATTCAAAGGCTCCGACACCTTAAAAAGTTGATTTAGTGTTACATAAGTGCCATAGTCAACAGTCTGATGCAATTTTTAATTCAGAGTTAATGAAACAGGGATGCACACGAATTTCTTCCAGACAGAGTTCTGGTGTAAGCACTAACTACAAAAAAGATGCCATCTGAAGACTATGACACTTCAGTTGGTTGCAACTTAAACACCATCCTGATATGCTTTTTTTTTTAAACGTACCAATTCTAAGATACAAACTCTGAATACGCAAAGAAACGGGTGAAAACATCTTAAGAGCTTGACTGTGCAAGAATCATCTTTTTGCAATGTGTGTCCACAGTGCAAAGCGCAATGGACACCTTAGTCCATGACTAGGACTTTGAGGCACTTTAAGTAAGAAACAAGGTCTCAATCCCGCTTGATCAGAGCCAGTAACAAGACTAACCTAATGGTGCTCAACCTCAGTCTAGATCAGGGGCGCAGAACCTCAGGCCCAGAGGCCAAATGTAGCTGCCCATGGCTAGTTTTTATTTCTCCCTGGCCCTATGATCTAGTTCCTATCCCCAAGCACTGACATAATGAGTTCAGGGTTAAGGGAGCAGACACAAGAGCACGCACACAACAACAGGGGAGATCCATGGCACAGATCTATGATCTGGACCTGCCGCTTCCTGCGTGCACCTCTTTGGCACCCCTCGGAGCTTGTACTAATTTTCCAAGTGCCCCTGAGAGGGAAAAGATTCCCCAACCCTGGTCTTGATTGATAACCCCCATTACTGTAGTACCCCACAAGTACCAACAGATTTATCCTCCAAACTAATACCCCATTACTGTCCTTAATTTAAAAAGGAGAGAAATAGAAAGATGATTTGTTCACGAAGATAATCTGTAGTTTAAAAATAAATCCAGACTTCCCCAAATCCACCTTTCTGCATTTGCTTCAATGTAAATCTTTCCTCTCTGGAGACTTTTAAAGTTTCTATAGTGTATCCATATTTGCCAAACAACAAACAGTTGGTATTTTTCAATATGACCAAGAGTTACATCTGTTTTTCCTCTACAAGCATCACCCTATACATTTTTTCTTTTCTTTCTTTTTTTAAAAAAAATGAAAGCAATAATTGTGCATTTGCAACAGCAAAATAATTGTGCAAGGACAAGAATGCTAGCAGACTACAGATTTGCAAGGGATTTTTTTTAGGTTTTTTTTAAGGCAAGTCATCCCCAGGTACAAAGGGCCTGTGCAATGCTTAAAAGAATAAGCAGTGTTTATACTCACAGGAACAATAAGCCCTTGCCAAGTCAATAAGTTAGCTTCATCAACCTGGATATTACGGAAGTTTTTCATTCCACATTTGCGGATTTCTTCAAGCTCCTGAAAACCAAACGAAACAAAAGCATACATTAATAAAAAGAACAAAACATGGTAATTTTAATATTTCAAGAAATTTATGAGTTCACAATGTATTGAATATTAAATGAGATACGGTTTCCAAAGTGACATCAACGCAATAAAAGCAAATACAATTTCTGTACTTATGAAGCTTTTACAGAGTTGGGGCTAGCCTACCAGGAATCAAAGCTTTTACTTGTTAAAATAAGAGATGTATTACCAAGGTACAACAGAACCTAGGGGTAAAATACCACACCATTGTTATAAATCACCTATTTGTGTATCAGGTACTAGTTTAAAACTGAAAAAATAAAAGCGTAACATAAACATACAAGTACTTCATAGTTTCTGAAGGAAGAAGCATCATAGGCTGCAAATTCTGAACAGAACAACTCGAGAGCAAGTGATTTGATATGAGGATTGCAGGAACAGTTAGCTAGAAACATATTTTCTCCTTCATTTATAATTTCAGGATGGCCTCCGGTTCAAAGGCTTGTTAGCTATTTTCAAATGAACCAATTTAAAACATGGCACTTAAGAAAAGAGCTCCACAATATATCATTGTAAAGCCAGAAAACAAATACCACCTGGTCTGTTTCTTTTTAGCTTTTAGTTTATTAACGGGTACTGGCTTCATGACCCAAACAAAATTACAAAACAACAAGAGGGGAACCCCTCAATAACAGTATTGTACAAATATACAACAATAAATTACAGATTAACAAAACCTCTTACACATTAGGTATTTTCTTCTAATTTCCTCGGCCTTAGCAGTAAAAACTGCCAAATTTCTTATCAAAATATCTCGTCAGCTGCATAATCCAACACAATTTCTCGACAAAAGGAAATAATTTCTGACATAAAGGGGAAACGGCAGTATAAATTTCTGATGGATATCTTTATAAAGGGGGTATTCTATTACATAGTGGATCAAATCCTCAAACCGCTTCACAGTATGGGCATAATCTTTCCAGTTCTTGGAAGTCCAATCCTATGACCTTCAACTACCACAGTTGTTTGCTCTGTTCTAAGTCTGATCAGAGCCATACATAGAAGTGGTTTAAGGCTCAAGATCAAATAAGTTTCCTGGTCTATTTCCTTATTTGTAATACCTTTTGTATCACTGATTATATCAGTAGTTTGCTATGTCTAAATAAGCCACCAGAACTAAAACAATATTAAACAGAAACTTAAAATGCACTCCTAGTGGCCGAAGAAACTGCTCCTCTACACTTTCAAAAACTAGAGCATGATTGTAGATGGAAGAAACACGGTCTATATCCACACAAAAATACAAGGAAAGCATGACAATCGCACTTCAAGATAAATTGTCAAACACACCAGAATAGATAATAAGCATGGCTAAAGAAGGAGCATGTACCTCTACCTAACATTAGATACAAATATTGGTGCCTGGTACAATCTTGGGTACATTAAAAATGTTTAGTCAGTCTGGTCGTTAGCTACACTGACCCTCACCTCAACTGCAATTAAATGCAACGCAATTTCTTCAATATGACAGAAAGGAGGTTGCTGGGTTTTTTAATCAAATTAATACATTAATCTAGGCAGAAAATGCGGTTGCTGTGTTGGTCCCAAATGTAAGAGATGGAGGCAAAGTAGTTCAAATGATTTCTCTTGTAATTCACTACAAGACCAACTTCTGTTAGTGAGAATATGCACTTCTGACTTGCTATGCTACATGCCTGAAGACAGGTCTTGTGTGGCCCGAAAACTTCCATATTCTTGCCAAACAGAAGTTGGTTCAATAAAAGAGATCATTTGAACTACTTTGCCTCCATATCTTAATACATTAAAACATACAGTAAAAAATATCCTATGAAAAGGCAAAATTATTGAAACACACAATGGAACATATTGCTCGGTAGAAAACGAATGGCTTGCTAATGGTCATCAAGGCAGGACTTGAACGCAAGACTCGGGGTTCAAGTTCAGAATGCTATCTATTGGACTACACTGGCCCTCTCACAAAACGCATGGGTACTTGTACTCGAGAGCCAGTGTGGTGTACTGGACTTGGACCTGGGAAGCCGGGGTTCAAATCCTGCCCTAGCCATGAACACCCTGGTTGGTCTTGGACAAGTCACAACCCCTAAGCCTCAGTTCCCCATCTGTAAAATCAGAATATGGATGTGTGTGTCTTTTCCTGTATTCCTGTCATCCGTGTCTATCTTAGATGGGAAGCGCACTGGGCAGGGACCTGTCTCTGAAAATCTGTGACTGTAAAGCGCTGCATATGCCTAGAAGCGCTACAGAAATTAGTAGTAGTACTTCGGGGGAAAACTTTCATGGTAATTATCTTACCTGATGCCAAAGTAAGCTTGTTCACTTAAAGAACGTACCCCAAGGTAACTGGAGAAAAAGCTTGCCCCACAACCATGCAGGAGGCTACAAAGTTGTATGAACATGCGATGGCAAATTTCTCCAGGGCACTTTACTGCAGAGTACAATACTCCAGGGTAATTTCACAATGCGCATGAACATGACCGTTAGTGAGGGCCCCAAGCCAGATGTGTGTCCACGATTCGCAGATTTCCCACAGAATCCCCCTCCCCCCGACAAAAATCTCCTGCCCCGCTTCTCCCAGTGCAGAATTTCCATCTGAAAGTACACTTCCACCTTTTCAAACTTAGTCTGAAACTAGTGTCTCCAGTTCTCTCTGTATTGCTGGTTTAAGAAGCGTGCTACACCCTTTGTGAAAGTTAATCATGACTGGCCACAAAATCCTAATTTTCATCTGTGTAGAAAGGTAAATTTTAAAAGATGGAGTGAAGTGTCCTCACTTGTCTTCTCTAACATGGTCAAGGAAAAAAAATACTGTTTTCATTTCCTATTGTAAGTTGAGTAAAAATGTACATATAAAACAAAAAAACAACTGAAACAGACGACTGAGAATCAGTACCCAGGACAATTTAGGAAAATACAAATTATAAGCAACTGGAAAAAAAACTTGCCAGCAGAAGTACAAAAATCTGAGGCAACATGATCCTCTGGCAGGACTGCACATGCTTAACAGCACAAGCAGGAATCCCACTGAAATGAAAGGACGTGCACGTGCACAAGCTGCCAGTGCATGGGTATCCCGGAGGATTAAATCCAGAGTTGTTATACTACTTACAAGATTTCAGAATAATACAAATGCATACCACTGGTGTTGGTTACATGGGTGTGGTACACAGTTCTACTTCACCTTGGAGTTGAACTGTTGTGTAAATATTTGAGGATGCAGTTGCGGAAGCAGACATTGAAAACAGAATTAAATAATAATCTATCTTCTGTTTCCTTCCCTTGCTCCCATCCACACAGGATTTTTTAAAAAAAAAAATAATACAAAAACTTGCATTAAAGCAATATCAAATGTAATATATTCAAACACCCAAAAGTCAGTAAATGAAAACATTAAGGTTTCTACAGAACTTTTATTCAGGCATACTTGAGCTTCAATGAAAGTTTTACTCGAGAACGGAGTGCAGGACAGACCTCAAGAGAGTATTCTGAATTACTCGTCATGCTTTGAAGTATATTATCTTAGTATACTGTAGACCCAATTCTGCCCTGATATGTTTGCACAACTGAAAATGAGCTAAACTGAAGTTACACAGATGAAATGTTGATCCATACACCCATGGTGGCTAGAGTGGCAGAGCTGGAGGAGCTGAGGCAAACAGAGAGGTATATAATAAAATAATAATAATATTTATTATTGTTGGCCTCACAGCCATCACAAATTCAAACAAACATAAATTAACAAATAAAAACATAAGTTACAGAAATAAAAGCTCGTACCGACACACTATACAACAAACCCCTCCATCTCATTAATCTCTACTTTCAACTTAGAATTATCCATCATCCCATCTATCAAATCCTTCCACCTGTAGCATATTCCAGTGTTCCCCATAACATATGTCAACGAAGCTCTATCCTAGCTTTACCTATCTAGATTTTCCATCACTTTACAGCGGATTTGTGCAGCTCTTACAGCAAATTGCAACTTTTTTCGACCTTTCAGGGTTATCATCATTTAATTAAAAAAGCAATTGTTGGATTGCAAAAATTTCCGTTGGGTCACATACAAGGGACAGTTCAGTAAGTAACGTAGTAGGTCCTCCACTTCTATACCACACGGGCAAATACGTTTAGCATAAGGAGTATGATTATATCTACCCTCTAAAACTGCTGCCTGCATTGATTGAAACGGAGATTGGTAAAAGCCTTCCTAAGTCTCGGATCAACCAAATGATTCAAATATGACACACCCCCTCTTAGAGGTATCCAGTATTTGTAATATGGGGAGGCTTTGGTATTATTCACCCCCGCTCTCATCCTCTGTCTGTCAATATCGGTTATCCTCATCTTTAACATCTTAATAACTTCTTTGCTCGTCTTATCCCAGAGAAAACCCTCCGAAAAACCCAAAGCCCTAAGGCTTGAGTTAATCCTTTGCCACCAACGATCTTTACCTCTTTCATGGTCGAGGAGCTTTTCCTGCAGCACCCTACGGGCTAGGGAGTTTTCAGGAGCCTCCCTTAATTTAGTCCAAAATGACAGCAAGTGAGTTTGAATTTTAGCCTCTATAGATAGGTTTCCCACTTCCAAATTGATCAGAATTCCTTTGGTTGAGCAGGGTATAGCCAGAATTCTTCTCCACACTCCATTAATTACTGCCTCCAATTCTGCCAATTTATGTGTCCTCAGCCCCCAGATTGATACACCATACAGCGCGCTTGCCAAGACCTTCCCTTCTATAAGTCGCTTGACTATCATCATGTTTTGCTGTCCATATTGCATTAAAAACCGATGGATTGCCAATAACTGTTAGTTTTTGCTTCAACGCACGTATATGTGCGTTCCATAATCCATTGTGGACAAAGATTATACCCAAATATTTGTATGCTCAAATCTGCTCTAACTTATGTTTTCCCAGAGCCCAATTGCCTCTTGCATATTTATTGGCAAACACCATGATTTTAGTTTTATTATAATTAATTGCCAACCTCATCTCTTTACATTTTGCTTCAAACTCTACGAGTGCCCTTTCCAAACCTAATTTACTAAGGGACAACAACACAATATCATCCGTATATAATAACATAAAGATTCGTCTAGATCCTAACGTAAGCGGATGAAATTTTCCTACATCATTTAAAGAAGTCACCAATATATTGATATAAATATTAAATAACATTGGCGCTAAAAGACATTCCTGGCGTACACCCCTATTCGTCTGCACTGGTGCTGTTAAACAACCCTTTGGGTGGACTCTCACCCTCAACGTAGTATTCGTATATAGCATCTTAATCAGACCCATCGGGCGTTTGTCTATCTGTAGCCTATTAAGCTCCTCCCATAATCTTTCCCTACAGATAAGATCAAACGCCATAGATCAATCTATAAAAGCAGCATAGATCTCCCTCTTTCGCCTCTTATATTTATCAATTAAATGATCCAGGACAAAGGCTTGATTAATAGTCGAGCTTCCCCGCCTAAATCCCGCCTGCTCTTCCGCCAATATTCCTTCATCCTCAACCCATTTTAATAAATGGTTTAATAAAAGCTTTGTATAAATTTTTGCAACTATACAAAGGAGGCTAATAGGCCTATAATTTCTTTGATCTCTTCTATCTCCTTTCTTGAATATGGGCACAATAATGCTTGTTCTCCATATATCTGGTATTACCATACTCTCATTTATCAATGAAAATATGTGCGCCAGTGCAGTAACCCACCAGTCAGGGAGGACCTTAAACACCTCCCCCATGATGTAATCCAACCCAGCTGCTTTTCCTCTTTTAATTTTATCAATAGCCTCAGCTACCTCCTCCGATGTAATCTTTTTCCACTTTGGTAATTCTGGATCGAGCTTACTGGGTGAATCCTCCACTACTATAGCCCTAAATACCTCTGCAAAATGCTTCATCCATATCTGAGCCAGAATCTTTGTTTCTGTGTATATAGTTCTCCCCTTATATGATTTCCTAACTAACCTCCAGAATGCCTACACATCATTTTTATCCATTATTTCCAGCATCAACTTCCACTGCATCTCAACATACTTCTGTCTTTTCTCTCTAATTAAGACCTTATAACTTTTCCTCATAACCCGATATAATTGCATATATCTCCTCTCATTATATTCTGAATCTTTCGGAATGCTCTTCTCAGCGCATGTCTTGCCTCCCTACACTCTTTATCCCACCACCCAACCTTTCCTCTATGGGAATGCTTAGGCACATATGTAAGTATAGCACCTAACTCCATGACAAACTGCGACCACAAATCAAGGGCCTGTCCCACTTCCTCAGTGAACATTATTTGCCTACACTCTTCAACAACGAGAGGTACATAGAGGAGTCCTTCAGGGACACAGTAGAACAGTCCCACCTCCACTCTGGCAGCCGCTGTGCTGCTTTGGAGGGGCGAGGTCTCCAGGGAGGAGCACAAACATGAATTGGCAGGAAGCAATCCCGTAGCTGGGACCTGCCTTCCGGGTGATGTGTTATCCTCTCACACCGAGGAGATTTCTCCAGGGGTGTGTGCCCAGAAGGGTGGGAATAGGACAGCTGTAGTAGCTGGGGATTAGATTATTAGGAATGTAGACAGCTGGGTTGCTGGTGGCCGCGAGGACTGCATGGTAACTTGCCTGTCTGGTGCGAAAGTAGTGGACCTTACACGACACATAGATAGAATCCTACAGAGTGCTGGGGAGGAACCTGTTGTTGTGGTCCATGTTGGTACCAATGACATAGGTAGATGTAGGACGGAGGTTCTGGAGGCCAAATGTAGGCTTCTAGGTAGTAGACTCAAGTCCAGAACCTCCAGGGTAGCCTTCTCAGAAGTGCTGCCTGTTCCACGCACAGGACCCCAGAGGCAGGCAGAGCTCCAACGTCTCAGTGTGTGGATGAGACAATGGTGCAAGGAAGAAGGCTTTAGATTTATCAGGAACTGGGCAGCCTTCTGTGGAGGAGGGAGCCTATAAAGATGGGATGGGCTCCACCTTAACCAGAATGGAACCCGGCTGCTGGCACTAAAAATTAAAAATTTGATAGAGCAGTTTTTAAACTAGAACCTGGGGGAAAGCCAACGGGCACTGTGGAGTGCACAGTTCAGACTGTGGCATCTATGCAGGATGATGTTAACTTAGGGGATTTAGAGTTGCTTAAGACTGAGGAAGGGATAAAAATTAAGGGACTTCAGGTGGAATTCGCTGGAGAACAGATAAGTAACAATTCCAGGGTGCCTGACACAGTCCCCTATAATGTGCGCAGTAAGAAGAATGAAAAAAATACACATCTATATGCAAATACTAGAAGCCTAAAAAGTAAGATGGGAGAATTCGAGTGTATGGCGCTAAATGAAGATCTAGACATTATAGGCATCACAGAGACATGGTGGAATGAGGATAACCAATGGGACACTGTAATACCAGCGTACAAAATATATCGGAAGGACAGAGTAGATAGAGTTGGTGGTGGGGTGGCTCTATATGTAAAAGACAACATTGAGTCAAGTACAATTAAAATTTTAAAGGATGCAAACTGTTCCCTAGAATCTATATGGATAGAAATTCCAGGTATAAAGGGGAAGAGTATCGCAGTAGGGCTATACTATCGTCCCCGTGATCAGGACGGAGAGACTGATAAAGCAATGTTAAAAGAGATTAGACAGGCTGCTAAAGTCGACAACATAATAATAATGGGTGACTTTAATTACCCTAATATTGATTGAGGGAATGTTTCCTCGGGGCGGGACGTGGAGGTCAATTTTCTAGATGCCCTAAATGACTGCTTCCTAGAATGGCTGGTTCTGGAACCAACAAGAGGAGGAGCTATTCTAGAACTAGTCCTGAGAGGGACGCAGGCCCTGGTGCAAGGAGTAACTGTGGCAGAGCCACTAGGCAACAGCGATCATAATATGATCACATTTGACATAATTTCTGTAGGGAGAAAGATAAAGAGAAGTACAGCAGTAGCATTTAACTTTAAAAAGGGAGACTATGACAAAATGACGAAACTAGTTAAAAAGAAACTAAAAAGTCCAGTTGCAAGGTTTGCAAGAGGCATGGAGGCTGTTAAAAAGCACCCTTCTGAAAGCCCAGATTAAATGCATCCCACAAGTTAAAAAAGGAAGCAGGAAGACCAAACGTCTTCCACTGTGGTTAAATGGGGAGGTGAAGGAGGCTATTACAGCTAAAAAGGCATCCTTTAAGAAATGGACGGCTAGTCCCAATGAAAATAAGACAAAAGAGTATAAACACTGGCAACATAAATGTAAAGTGCTAATAAGGCAGGCCAAGAGAGATTTTGAAGGGAGGCTTGCTAAAGAGGCAAAAACAAGCAACAAACACTTTTTCATCTACATCAGAAGCAAGAAGCCTGCTAGGGAGTCAGGTGGGCCATTAGATGACAAGGGAGTAAAAGGGGCGCTCAGGAAGGATAAGGACACTGCAGAGAAGCTGAATAAGTTCTTTGCGTCAGTCTTCACTGCAGAGGATTTGGGGGAGGTACCCACGCCGGATCCTTGCTTTGTGGGCGAGGAATTGGAAGAGCCGTTACAAATCAATGTGACGTTTGAGGATGGTTCTAGGGCAAATTGATAAACTGAATACTAACAAGTCACCAGGTCCAGATGGCATTTACCCCAGAGTTCTGAAGGAACTCAAATATGAAATTGCAGACCTCCTCGGCCAAAACCCTTGTTCATGCCATGGTTATCTCTTGCCTCAATTACGGCAACCTCCTCCTTGCTGGACTCCCTTGCTCTCACCTGTCCCCCCTTATCGCAATCCAAAACTCTGCTGCCAAGGTCATTCACTCTGTCTGTCGCTTTGACCATGTGCAGCCTCTCCTCTTCTCTCTTCACTGGCTCCCCCTTCCTGAACATATCCTGTTTAAACTCCTGGTATTCACGTTCAAAACACTCCACGACCAAGCTCCCCCTTACCTCTCGGACCTAATCTCCCTACGCACTCCTGCACGTACTCTCCGCTCTTCCTCTGTCCCCTCCCTCACTCTCCCTCGTTTCTCCTGCTCACCTAATCGCCTTCGACCCTTCTCCCTCGCTGCCCCCCATGCCTGGAACTCCCTCCCCACCCACATCCTCCTTGCCCCCTCCCTCCGCTCCTTCAAATCTCTCCTCAAGACCCACTTTTTCCTCACCGCCTTTCCCAATGCCTGCTAGTCGTTCCCATACACCTACTGTCTGCCCTCCTCTGCAGACTGCTGCAACCAACCTGATTGTAACCAAGCCAAGCACACGCACCTGAGACTTC